>JARLTB010000044.1:15217500-15660000 GCA_030141615.1 Unio pictorum
TTTCTTTACTTACCTGTACTGCTTGCTAGTGCATGCTCTTGGTTTGAGACATTTGTATTATGATTTTATTGTGCAGTTAATGTTTGTGTTATAGAAGACTCAGAGTTGCAGTGTTTATTTTAGTTTGCAGTGGTTATTTTAGTTGACAGCATGTGTATTACTGCATAATTGGTCGGATACAAACAATAACTTTTCAACAGACATAGTGTCCACTTCATTGTTATGTAAAGTAATGCTTCAATGACTACCTGTGTAGACATTCTCATGGGCTTTTTGAACAGGTAAGTTTAACCCAGATAATTAATACAATTGTGCCCACATTATAGCTATTAAAAGGGATGTGTCACTAACTTTATCGGTATAGGTTGCCACATGGGATCTTTCTTGCAGGTAACTTTCGACTATATAGTATAGTAGCCCACAAACTTCCATTCTTTGATACTATAAAGCTGGATGTGTGGCTGGCTACACCAGTATAATATTGTCTTTTTAATGAAAGCAAGCAAGCCTTAGTACTGGGAGTATGATCAAGACAGAAAGGGAAAGTACAGAAGTTCATTCTGAGATATGAAGATGCCAATAGTATTCAGGCTAATTTTACCTTGGTCAGTTTTTTCCATTTGCATGAGCTTAGCATTCTTGAAGGTCCATGAGCTAAGAAGTATTTCGAGATAACCCTTTTTGTGACTGAGGCTACACCCTTGACACCTGAGTTGGACAATCCATTTTTGGCATAACCAGTAGGTTTGATTCTGCATTGGTGTGATGCCTAGTCATTTCTACAGGCTATATATTAACCAGTTTAAGATTTAATCAAGCCAACTCAGAAACTGTATTGTATGATGGTTCAGTGAATCAAATATCCCATAACTTATCCCAAGTAAAAATAATTGGACATCATGGGCAGATGAAATAACCATGTTTGACCACAATTGGACTGTGCCATGTGTATCAGATTGGAACAGGTAAACACCACAGTTACTCTTACCCTTAAAATTAAAGGAGAGAATGTCTTTGTCCAGTGTGTCTACATGAAACCAGAACCCCAGCACTCTCATGGACAAGCATTCCCACTATAGTGTCACAAGATCCTCAGGTCATCCTATGCCCAGTTTAATGCTCTAGAAAATTATAGAAAATCAACTTGTTTTCATGTCATACTGAGGGAGGACTTAGTGGTCCAATAGAAGTTACCAGATCCCTGATGATCGCTAAAATGGTCAGAGTGTGCAAGAGGCACCGGCATTGCTATAGAGACATCAAAGTATGCTCACAAACTCGTCTTTGCTAGACCTAATGATGGCAAGATATGACTCGGTCTTCTGGGAATCAGTCAAAGAAATACATCACTTGCTACCACCAGAGTCCACCTCCTTCTCCATCAACAGGTTGGTCCAGCATTCCAGCATATGTTGTCATGCTAATCAAGAAAGATGAACTAGCAATCTGATTCCTACCCCAATCTGGTCAAGTGGTTAAATCCACGGGGTTGTTTACAGACAAATGCAGGACCCTAGTGTCATCCAATTTTAGTAGGAGGTTCTATAGAACACACATATCATTGTTTCAAAAAGACATTAGACGGAGATGTTGTAGGATATGAAACTTTCTTCAGCATAATTAATAGATGGTCTGGAAATTTTTTAAACACACATTTATTATAGAATATTGTGAGGGCATGGTCACTGTTGGTCATCCTTAAGCAGGATACATATTATTCTGTCCCACCTGACATGCATGGAGTCTGTCTCTCAAGTGTCATGAAAACTAAACAGACCTGCAGAGAACACACTGGCCAGCCAGTACATAAACAGCAGTGACCTATCTACAACTGGCATTAAGTGAACTACACTTCTACATTTGTAAAAGACCATCACAAAGCCAAGATTAGATCATATGTAAGTAAGCCACTAAGGACCAAGGAGATGTTTAAAGGGAAAGTAATCAAAACAATAGAAAGGACACCCAAGGACAGATAAACATTCTTACCAATCCTTTGGGCATGAATAAATGTGGACAAAAATCAGAGAAAAGGGGAACAACTCTTGTCCCAGTTTCTCTCCATGACAGCCTCCTTACAACAAGAAATGATGACACCATCATCAAATATTCTGGTGGGAATAAGACTTCTGTTCTTTGCAGTTAATATCTGTCCCTGGGTCTTCACATTTATTATAGACAGAATAATGACTAAGGTCAGGACCATCTCCTTGTCTGTGACATTCAACACTTAATTATGGATTTCAAAACAAATCTGAACAGCATATGTCTTGTCAGGAATGTGCATTCAAAATCAGTACAATATTACTTCAGTTATCAGTACTGTCTCTCAGCTGGAAAATTCCTTTGCTTTCTAGGTTTTCTCATTGTGGCAGTGGTCCTCATTGTCGAAGATCACCTATTTATGAAACCAGTATGGATGATACCATTGTCCCAAATGGAGACCAAAATTTGGCCCCTTGGAACAAACACTACTAGTCTCCATGCATATGAGGTCCTATCTCAAAAAATGAGATGACCTCGCTTGTCTAACATGGGGTGTTCCCTTGGAGGTAACAACCTCAGAAGTTCACAGTGTGTACAGGTGCAAACACAGAAGGCTGGAGTGTACATGTTCCATCATTCCATAAGGTCAGTGGAGATCTTTCATGATCATCTATTGCATATCAATATCTTAAAGATGAAAATCAAACAAAAACCTTTTCATTAGGGGCAGTAATGGCAATATCCGATAACTTCACTTTTATGAATTAACTCAGAAGGCAAGGGGGAAGCAAATCCCCCGACATCTGCATTCTTGTTTGGTATTTTCAATGACAAATCTATGTAAACGTTGATCATATTATGGGATATATTTTTGGACAAGCTGTGCCAAAAGAATCAAATAATACATATAGTGTAGTCACTTCATCGCTCTGTTCTCAGCTGCACATGTTCAGCTGCTTGAATTGAACACTGGTGACTCTGTTTGCAACAAGCTTTAATGCATAGCCCTCATCCATTTTTTCACCAAATGTGAATTCAAAGGTCTGGGCACTCATTGCTTTGTCCTTAGATTAGAACAGCTTGAAAGCATGTACTTATCCTCCAGCATTCCAAAGGTGCTGCAAAGAATCATGTCTTAACCCCTGGAGGTTTTTGCTGTTTTTGCATGAAATGCGATTAGGAAACACATTTTGGGGACTATTTCAGAATACATCCTAATACATCAATTTCCAAGCAATATTATGTTAGACAAATGGCTAGTCATGCTAAAGAAAATGTTTTTCATTGGTTAGTTTGCTGGTGCATAAGCAGAAGGTGAAAATATTGACTTTTCTTTTCTTTTTTTCTTTTCTTTTTTTCTTTTCTTTTTTTCTTTTCTTTTTTTCTTCTTCTTCTTTTTTTGCTTAATGGAGCCATACTATTCGTATGGAGAAGACTCTTATTAAAAATGTCCTCCTTATCCTACTTTTTGCACAGGTTCACCTGTCTGTGTGTGCTTCAGACTGGTTTGCCATAGATCTGAGACCATAAAGTCTAAATTCTGGACACAAATTCGGATCTGACCATGGGCAATTTTTGGGTACAAAAATAATGGGTCCAAAAACTTAGGTTTTTCCCTCTGTATTTTGTAGTGCAACTAAAATGTCCAGATTATTTGGTATCATTGTAGAGCTAAATCTGTCTAACTTTCTATAATACGACCCACTTTAGTGTATCTTGCATGACCTTGATGTTACAGACCTTGGAAGTAGGCTACTACCTCATACCCCATAATGTCGTCACTAGGGGTTAATGTGTTAATGAATCTGGCAGCAGAAAAACCACAGGTAAATAATGATATTTCCTCCTCTGCTCAAGCAGCCATGATGGCAGGTGTTTCATCTGAATCCAGATGGCAGGTGTTTCATCACAACCCAGATGGCAGGTGTTTCTTCTGAATCCAGACCAACTTACATATCTGGATCATATTATACATATCTGGATCATACATATCTGGATCATATTATACATATCTGGATCATATTATACTTGCCCTCAAGAATTATCATTTCTCACAATAAGTGGTGGGCAGAATTACTCAAGCAAGAATACCTTCCACTTTGAAAGCATTTGAAGGGAAGTGGAAATGTTTATCACATTGGTGTGAGCATGACTACATTTCTCCACTTAAGGGATCAATATCCCCTTAAGCTAAAATCCTCACTTGGCTCTTTGAGGAGAAATGGCAGCAGTCACAATAAAAGGTTACCAATCCACAATCTCTGACATGTTGCATCATAATTAAAGAGAGAATAGGGGGCCCTGAGTGGCCAAGTAGTCTAAAGCAGTGTTACGGGTCACTGCTATCTCACCTCTGTCTGCGTGGGTTCGAGTCTTAAGATTTGGCTAATGTAGTTATGTGAAAAAGCTTGTCAGTAGCTTCTCGTGGATCGGTGGTTCTTTCCGGGGGTTTACCCTGGTTCTTCCTTCACCAATAATACTGACCACCATGTATAGCCTATCAATTGCTGAAAAATGGCATTAAACCCTACAACAAACAAACAACAAAAGGGAGAATAAAGGTCAAAGCAAAAAATTTCCCAATCTTGTTGAAATTTGATTTCACATACACAAATGCAGAAAATTGAAATACATAATCTGTTGGCTGAATGAAACTTCTTATAGATCAGACAAAGATGGATCAGTATCACTTATGCCAAACTTTTTATTGACAAGAACAGGGATGCACTCCATGGGCAATCGTTCATTTGTGGTGAAACATCTTTTTAGCCTGGACCTTTCAACTCAAGGCCATCTACATGACCCAGTGAGAGTGCTACATGAAAATAACATAGCCATCCTGTCTAGTCTTACCTCTGAAAGAGGGAAAGGACGAAATCTCAGCACGGGCTCTATTGTCTTGGATAAGAAGAATCATCTGTTCTTCATAATTAATCCAACATCAAATGAACTTGTTATGCTCATGAAGTTAAGGCAGTCACAAGAAGTATTGCATTCAAGTGAAACTTTTCTCAGCTGACATTATGCAAGCCATGAGATGGAGGTTTGGAGTTTACTCTATGTAGCTTCTTTAATCTCGTAAGGCTCATTAAAACCTCGTGAGACTTAACAGTCTATCTTCATGGGTCATTCAGCAGGTTCTAAAGGACACAGCACGACAACTTTGGATTTGCAACAGGATTTTTTTCCCCCCATTTGTTAAAACTGCGTCATGGCACATGAAGTCAATGCTCCAGCCAGGTTCTCAGTGTACTTGACTCACATATCTTAGGGGACCAGAGATGTACTATTTGGAGTAAGAGTTTGTTCACTTCACTTCTTACCTATTGTCCGAGGTATTATGATTGGATAATGTATTTGTAGAGAAACCAATTAAATGGAGCAAAATATGTTTCATTAATAAAACACTTACCAGTACTCAGTCATGATCTCCTCACAGTTACTTCTTGCCAAGAGAATATGCTTTCCAGTCCAGTATTCACTGAAGTATTCCCAGAATTTGGCGCTAGTCCCTGTATCAATTGAAGATAAGTCAATTTGAAGGTGATATATGGGAGATGACAAATTTTAATTTCATAGATAAAAATATTAGCCTTGGAAGGATGGATTTGTGAGTCAGGGATCTTACACCTCAGACATTATGATCTGGTAAATGTTAATGATGAAACATTTGTTACTGCAAAATCAGTTTTTCCAAGTAAAAGCCTTTCATCCTCCCCCTCCCCCAGGTCAAGATCACTACCACCAAATTTGAAGACTGTTATAAGGCAGATATATAGGTCACCTTTTGAGAAATGCTTGTCTTTTTCAGACACTACTGGTGAGTGTGGTGAGCTGGGCTGTGTTTACTTTACTGAAGACTTCCTTTCCTGGGAGGCTAATGGTATTGGACGGATGCTTGTGTTCCTCTTCATTCAGTGCATTCTGTACTTCATCGTCCTCTTTGTCATAGAGGGAAATATCTTTCAGAAGCTCTGGTACCATATCACAGGGTCCAAATCCATTCCTTTCAAAAGCTTAACAGAAGATGCTGGTCTAGTTCAAGAAGATGATGATGTAGCCAGAGAACGTTCACGATTGGCCAACACTTCTTTTCCATATCTCTTCTCATCAGACATTTTGATCATGCAGGAATTAACTAAGTACTATGACAGTCATCTTGCAGTGAATCATATCAGTGTGGGGATCCCTGAAGGGGAGTGTTTTGGGCTGCTGGGGATAAATGGGGCTGGAAAGACCACAACTTTCAAAATGCTGACTGGAGATGAGACTATTTCGTCAGGACTTGCCTATCTCGGAGGCATTGATATCAAGCAGGACATATCACAGGTAATGTGCATTCATATTTATAGTTTGGCTCTAATTTTTTATAATTGTATTAATGCTAAAATTAACATTACATTTTTAAAGATCCAGCTAATAATAATCTAAATGAGTCAAATTAAAAAAAAATCTACATAATATGAACATTGTAATTTACCAATACAGCATTGCACTATACATAAGACACATTATAGTATACCAACTTTACATCAGCTTTGACAAAAATTGTAATATCTCTCTACATAATGGTAGCTACTAACATATACCTTGGGATGAGTATATTTTTAAATTGTCTTGCTAAAATAATGAATGCTCACTTTCTATGAGGGTGAATTGCTCTAAAGAAAATAAAATGTTCTTGACAGAAAAATTACACTTTTTGCCCCAACTTGCTAATATTCATTTTAATGGCAGCACTGTTTCATAATCTTGAATATACTAATTTTAACAATAGGAATTTATCTGATGTCAGTTTTGTTCCCCATGTACTGTCACAGCTATAGAACCTTGGAAAAATGTATTTTTTACTTTCCATTATGGGAGCATAATATTACAATTCTTCATTTACATAAAGAACTGAATTGGAGAAAAATTAAATTTGATTGAATTGAGATCAACCTGTTTTTAAAAAAAAAACTTTCCTTTTATTTAATAAACGATCACCACCAAAACTCCGAATCAGAAACAACATCAGCATTAGTACACGGAACATCAGGACATTAAGAACGCCTGGAAAGGAGAGGAACTAATACACGAAATGAACAGGTACCATTGGACCATCCTGGGACTGTGCGAAGTATGATGGAAGAACCTTGGTGAAACATCATCACAGGATGGCCATAAACTATACTACTCTGGCAAAGAAGATAAACATGAACATGGTGTCGGATTTCTCGTCCACAAAGACACTGTGAACACTGTCATCAGTTGTCGGCCAGTCTCCAGCAGGCTTATCATCATACGTTTGATGGCAACACCACTCAATATCACCATTGTGCAAGCTTATGCTCCAACTACAGACCATGATAATGAAGAATTAGAGGATTTATACGACCAACTTGCAAGGTGTCCTGGACCAGACCCCAAAGAAAGACATTCTTGTGGTGCAAGGAGACTGGAATGCCAAAATAGGAGAGGATGCTGTTGATAACTGGAAAGGCACATGTGGACGCTACTGCAATGCAGAGACCAATGACAGAGGCTTAAGGCTCCTGGAATTTGCCAGCTTCAATGATCTGAAGCTGATGAACACGTTTGGTCCACACAAAGCATCCAGAAGTTGGACCTGGCATAGCCCGAATGGAGAACACCATAACCAGATTGATTATATCATGGTGAAGAGACGTTTCCACATCAGCGTAAACATTACCAAGACAAGAAGCTTCCCGGAGCAGACATTGGGGAAGTGACCATGACTTAGTGATGATGACCCTCCGACTACGTCTAAAAAGAGTCGACATAGAGGGCCCCACAAGAATCAAGTTCAACCTTGACAAGCTAAAAGACCCAGAGGTCTTGGAAGCCTTCCAGGCAAGGATAGGAGGGAAATTTGCACCAATGTTACTTCTTATTGACACATTTAACATAGCAGTGACCAAAACAGCCAGTGAGATCGTTGGCAAACATCGACGACCAAAGAAACCTTGGGTTACAACTGACATACTTGATCTGTGTGACAAGCGTCAAGAGCTAAAGAAGAAGAAGTCAGAAGTAGAAGGAGCAAAACAATACAGGGAAATCAACCAGGTTATCAAGAAAAGCATGAGAAAGGCAAGGGAGACATGGATTGAAGACTAATTTAAAGATATTGAAAACAATCTAAAGAAAAATACAGTCAAACCCACTTATCTCGACCTCGGTTAACTCGCCAACCCTATTAAGTCGACGTTTTTGAAGTAGAACCGCCAAATTCTCTCTTTGTCTTAGCATTTTCTCATCGGTTATGTCGATTCTTTTATGTCGCCGAACCCTAATATCTCGAGCACAAAAGAGGGCCAAATTTGCCACTTAACGTCGGTTATCTCGATCCCCATGACCAATCGCCGGCTTTGGAATCAATCATTACACAAATGATCCTTTGTTTGTATCGACAACCCCATCTTAGCAGTGCATTGTTACATCATAATCTGCTTATGCTGACATCTGGGCCGAGTACTGTATGCTGTGACAGTCAATCAGGCTACCGTACTATACCTACAACTGGCCGACTTCTGAAGATGCGAATAGAACAGATAAAATTAATGGAATGGCTAATCCTTCTGTTTGTTGGCTGAGGTTTGATAAAAAGTTAAAACAGATGTTCTATGATGTATGTATCAAGGCAAAGTTCGTCAATTAATTTACAACTGGCTGTGATATTTTGAAGAAGGAGTATGTCACCAAACATAAATCCAGGAAGTATAAATAATATTTGTGCATTTTACTCATTGATCTTTTCCTTTTGCCATCAATCCCATGTTAGGGTTACAGAGACTTAAACTCTGCAAGAAGAAATAGCAAACAACAAATAAACAAGTTTTGCATAATTAAAAATTATTATTTATTTCTCAAAATACAGGAGTGTAAGAATCCCTATATTGGGTGTTAACTTATGCTACAGTAATATATACGGTCCAATATTGCCAGGTGTTGACTCGTGTAAGTTTCTTTCGTGGGAATGGAGATCCTTTTTTGCAAGAACACGGTTAGCCATCACTGTCCAGGAATTCTGAGATTACATAGACATCGACAAAGACATTGTTACTGATGGCGTGATCACCAAAGAAGACATTGTATCAAGTGTGCAGTCAGTACAGGCATGCACATCTGCATGCGGCAATGACAAAGAAGATGAAGAAGATGCGAACGAAGATTTGGAACCAATTCCCTCAGCTGTTGAGGTGGTAGAAATGCTACAGAAAATTCGACGGTATGGTTCTTTTGTAGGAGATGAAACTGTTTTAGACAGCATAAATAATATTGTAGCTTTTTGTAAAAATGAACTACACCCTGCACGTTTTTTTGTGATTTTGTGAGCGATCTTTGTGTTTGCAATGTTGGAGAATATAATAAAGGCTTGTATCGAGAATCGACGGTGGTTTGTATTGTATACTGGTAAATCTCTGCTGTTAGGTAGTGCACATATGCCTTTTGTTGTTAGCAAACATGTATGTACATTTTTATAGCATGCCGATCGCTTCATCAAACAAATCGCGGCAACGCTGTTGTGTAAAAAAAACTCCAAAAACACGTGCATTACATTCTCATTTATTAACGCACATCATGTACATAAAGAAATTTCAAGCACATGTTAATATATTGGTTTTCGTTTATCTCGATCATCGGTTATCTCTACGCTTTTTGGGAAACCCCTAGGCCAGCGACATAACCGGGTTCAACTGTAATAGCAAAAAAGCATACCATCTGGTGAAAAACCTGACCAGTGTAAAACAAGGACGCTCCTCCATCATTCAAGATCAGGGAGGGAAATGTCTTACACAAGAACAAGACATTCTTAAGAGATGGACAGAATACTGCTCAGACCTGTACAACCACAGACCTACAGGGGACCCAGACATACTCAACACCCCATCAGTGACCAACATTGACAACTACCCCATCCTCCGAGAAGAAGTAGAGGCTGCAGTGAAAGCATTGAAAAAAGGGAAGGCAGCAGGAGTAGACAACATTCCTGCAGAACTAGTCCAAGAAGGGGGTGAAGCCATGATAAGCGCCCTACTATTAATCTGCAACAAGATCTGACAGACAGGGGATTGGCCAACACCATGGACTCAGTCACTCATAGTAACTCTCCCGAAAAAAGGCAATTTGCAGCAATGTCAGAACTATCATATGATCAGTCTTATATGCCACCCAAGCAAAGTCATGCTAAAAATCATATTAAACAGACTGAAGCCACGGGCAGAGGAAATCATTGCTGAAGAACAGGCAGGCTTCAGACCAGAGCGAAGCACAACTGAACAGATTTTCAACCTGAGAATACTATGTGAGAAATACCTCCAGCACTAACAAGACTTTTATCATGTCTTAATAGATTTCAAGAAGGCATTTGACTGGGTATGGCATGCAGCCCTTTGGTCCACCATGAAGCTGTACAACATCAATGCTAACCTGATCAGAGTCATTGAAAGCCTTTACAGCAAGACCACCAGCGCAGTATGCTTCAATGGTCAAATAGGAGATTGGTTTAGGACAACTGTGGGAGTCAGATAGGGCTGCATGCTTTCACCTACTCTCTTCAACATCTTCCTTGAAAGAATCATGACAGATGCACTGGAAGACCATGAAGGAACTGTCAGTATTGGAGGCAGAATAATAATGAATCTGCACTTTGCTGATGACATCGATGGCCTTGCAGGAAATGAAGAGGAGCTAGCTCAGTTGGTGGAAAAACTGGACAGGACAGCTACTGCTTTTGGTATGGAAATCAGTGCAGAGAAGACAAAATTGATGACCAACAACACCAGTGGCATCAGCACTGACATCATGATTAGAGGCCAAAAACTGGAAACAGTTAATAGATTCAAGTACTTAGGAGCCATCGTGGCAGATGAGGGATCGAAACCAGAAATATTGTCCAGGATTGGGCTGACAATAACAGCAATGGCAAGGCTGAAGAGAGTTTGGAAAAACAGAAACACCTCAGTCAGCTCAAAAATCAGACTGATGCGCTCCTTGGTTGCATCAGTATTCCTATATGCCTGTGAGTCATGGACCCTCAAAGTGGATCTCGAGAGGAGGATACAAGCTGTTGAAATGAGATGCTTTCGAAGGTTGCTTGGCATTACATATAGAGATCATGTCATGAATAAGGAAGTGGGAAACAGAATTAAGCAAGCCATTGGGCCCTATGAAGAGCTATTGACCATTGTGAAAAAGCGGAAAATGAAATGGTATGGACATGTCACACGATCAACAGGGCTTGCTAAGACAATCATGCAAGGTACTGTGCAGGGAGGGCGAAGGAGAGGCAGACAGAGGAAAAGATGGGAGGATAACATCTCAGAATGGACAGGACTGAAGCTGAGTGACACAGTGAGAGTAGCAGAGAACAGATTGGAATGGAGGAAGCTGGTTGTCAGGTCATCAGTGGTGCCCCAACGGTCGGCAAGACTAAGGGATAAATAGAATAGATTTATTTAATACATTTTAGTCAGTAATTTTGGAATTGACATGTAACTGCAGTATTCATTTATCTTTAGGTAAAAAAATGCACACATCATTGAAGCTTAGATACTGGATAATTCTGCAGTTCTGCATGATGGATCAAAAGTATGTTCAGATTCTATGTAATGGTGCCATATCTACCATTTTTGTACCACATATACTTGCTTATAAATCAAATCAAATTGCAAACAACTAAGATTCTTACCTACTGTATCATTATGTGCCTGCATATTAGAATCTGTGCTGATTTTTTTCTTCTGCTTACTCCTAACAAACCACAGAACCAGATCTACCATCACATTATGAGTCACCAGATCTGGGTCTGCAAAGTTTGCAGTTGAACTTGTCTTGTAAGTAAGTAGAGATGGTATTTTACATGTTATGTGTTGTAATTACATTTTAGGTGAGGCGTAAACTTGGCTACTGCCCTCAGTTTGATGCCTTGATAGACCAGATGACAGGTGAAGAAATGCTGTATATGTTTGCCCGCCTTAGGGGAGTGCCCCGTAATCAGATACATCAGGTGGTGAATGATCTGTTGGATGCCCTGCTACTGACTGACCACAAGGATAAACTTGTCCATGCATACAGGTAACTTGGGGGACATTTTAAACTTGTCCATGCATACAGGTAACTTGGAGGACATTTTAAGCTTGTCCATGCATACAGGTAACTTGGGGAACATTTTAAACTTGTCCATGCATACTGGTATTTTGGGGGACATTTTAAGCTTGTCCATGCATACAGGTAACTTGGGGGACATTTTAAACTTGTCCATGCATACAGGTATTTTGGTGGACATTTGAAGATTGTCCATGCATACATGTAACTTGGGGGACATTTTAAGCTTGTCCATGCATACAGGTAACTTTGTGGACACTTTAAACTTGTCCATGCAAACAGGTATTTTGGTGGACATTTTAAGCTTGTCCATGCATACAGGTAACTTGGGGGACAATTTAAGCTTGTCCATGCATACAGGTAACTTGGTGGACATTTTAAGCTTGTCCATGCATACAGGTAACTTAGGGGGCCATAGTTTTTTTAAATTATTTTATACTATACATATCTCATATAGATAGTTCTGCAATTTCCATCAAATAGGCTAGTTTTTTAGGGCTAAAATATAATTTATTCACCTAGAAATCAGCAACATGTTTTTATTAGTTCTAGTTACATCTATTATTGTATTAACTAGGATGTGTACCACATAGACATGAGCCAAATTTCTGTTTTCATGTATATTTGTTGCCTTTCTACAAGTTTTAAGTTCTCAATGAATGTGTGTGTGTGTGTGTGTGTGTGTGTGTGTGTGTGTGTGTGTGTGTGTGTGTGTGTGTGTGTGTGTGTGTGTGTTATAGTCCTGGCAATATAAAAAAATAGGTTCAGAAAAAGCCAAAAAGTAATGTTTCTTGTGTGAACATTTGAAATATAAATAATATGAAAATTTATTTTTCGTCAAAGTGTATTATTTAGAGTTATATTCAACCTTTTTTTTTTTGCATATCATACCACCTTTTTTGCAGACTTGTAATTTTTCTAGCTAAAAAGATGGACAAAATTTTGGGGTAGCATCATAGGTTTTGCACCCACTGCAGCTACCCTGGCTATGTGCATATAGTAAATAATGGCCATGAGATTTTCTATTTCTCTCTAATTGGAGTCAGTTGACTAACATAACTATTTCATGAATCATTTATTGTAGTGGTGGAAACAAGAGGAAGTTAAGTACAGCAATAGCACTGGTTGGTAATCCACCAGTTGTGTTTCTGGATGAACCAACCACAGGAATGGATCCTGTGGCCAGACGCTTCCTCTGGAACATGTTGACCAACATCAGGGATGCAGGCAGGACTCTTATATTGACTTCCCACAGGTAAGTAACCTGATTTCTACAACCAAATTTTTGAAGAAGAAAACATGTTCAATATTATATCATGTCAAGTTTGCTCTTAACAAACAGCAGGCCTTTGGTACAAGTGAAAACTGTGTTCAGAATTATATACGTGTACCACAATTTCAGTTAATTTATTCTGAACAGTCTTACAGTTCATATATAGTTTTAAAATACTCTCACTAATGCACAAATATGTTTTGTCATATAATTTTATTACTTCTTTTGAGAGACCCATGTTTCATTTTTAAGCGCTAGGCAAAACATTTTTATGTTATGACATATCTTGGTCCCTACCTTCTGTATTTCATTTCTGCTCAATAACTCACAATTGCCATCTACTCATCTACTTGCATCAATCTTGTGAATGGCTTAAGAAGAAAAGCTGTAGATATAGGTGTCAAAAGGTCAATGGTATAGTTTACTGTGACTGAAAAGATACCTGTCAAATGACAGTTTTGGTATAATCATTATGATTTTTTGCACCTGATTATTTCTTACACTTCCAGTATATAGAGTATGCCTTGTTGGTACATTGACAAGAAAATAAAAATAAGGCAATGAAACTAGTTTGTCATTGTTCTATTATCGTCTCTTTAATCTCACATATCATATGTGATTTACTCTTTCTTTTTCTTTTTTTTTAGTATGGAAGAATGTGAAGCATTGTGTACCAGACTGGCCATCATGGTTAATGGGCAGTTCAAGTGCCTTGGGAGTCCTCAACATCTGAAGACCAAATTTGGAGAGGGATATACTCTTCTTGCAAGAGTTGCACCCCCTTCAGAGGGAGAACACCCTAATCCCCAGCCCCTTATTGACTTTATCAATCAGAAGTTCCCCAATAGTATTCTGAAAGATATACATTCAGGGATGGTACACTTTCACATCACTGATACATCTATCAGCTGGGCACAGATATTTGGCACAATGGAGAAAGCTAAATTTACATTCAAGATTGAAGACTATTTAGTAAGCCAGACAACTCTGGAGCAAGTCTTTTTGAACTTTGCCCGAGCCCAGATGCCACCAATAGAAGAACAAGCAGGTTGTTGTAAAGGAATATGTTTAAAATGCAGACTATGCAATCCATGTTGTAGTAGAACTCCATATGGAACATTAGATCATGAATAATGGCAGCTGTTTTTTTTTTTAACCAGGGTATTTCAGTGTTGTTTTGTTATTTTATACACCTGCATTCGTAGAGATAAAGATACGATGAGACATTACAGATTTTTGTGTACTCGAACAAACATGCTTATTGTAAATTTAAGAATTGTTCATTGAATATCAAAATTGGATTATTCAAATTTTATTGCCCGACTATGTATTGTGCTTCTTTGTGGACAAATTTTAGTGAATGTATGAAAAGAAAACTAGTTATTGGTTATAATAATAGTCTTTGTTTTCTATTAGATCTTCCTAGATGGAACAGTGGCTCCAACATGATTTTTAATTTTAGTGTATTCAGTTTTGATGAAGTAAAGAGAAAGTATATATATTCTCAATTTTGACAAAAATATTTAATAAAAGGAACTATATAGTGAAATCTCTTTGGAACAATGACATTCATTTAAATTCTCATATTATTAGCAGATGGAAGGCTTACTCTTTAAATATGCCACTTAATATCATTCTTAACAATGCAGGGTACAGTTAATTGTGTAGATATATCTGTATATTTGAAATATTTGTTCTTTTATGTTTACAATGTTTTTTACTTTATATCTATATTTTAATTTAGATGTATGAATTATGTAGTCTGAAATAAAGAATTATTATCTTATAAAATAATTAAGATGACCATCCATCCTTCAGTCTAGCAGACATTATCATTAGTCCATTTAGTTATACAGTTTTTGATTAATTTAAAATAAGTAAATATTATAGTACCAAGACAATTATGGTTATCACTTCAGTATGTAAATATGGACAAAACATTTTGGTTGATTTAAAAAAAAATAGAGTTATTGCCCTTTTTTGTCTTTTAGCTTAATGCAGTACATGACAATATTTTAGCATAACTATTCATGAAGGGTAATATGTCTGCCTAAAAAGGTGAATATTTACAATAGATTTTGCAAACTAGTCTTACAGATTTCATTTGAAAGCCCTGATATTGGGAAATTCAGAGATTTTCATCTGAAGTTATGTCTATCATGGTACTGTATTTATTTTTTCCTTATCAAATATATAACAGAATCTTATGAACACAACTGTTCTCATGGTTTTCCATGAAACTCTATACATTTTATGGTCATCGTTTCAGAATGTACCATTCAACAGAGTACTGTATTCACACACTATTTGTTCAAGTTATTGCCCTATTTGACCATCAATTAAATGCAGTGTTTGAAAGACTCTTGTACAATCAACTAGTCCCACAGTTTATTTTATGGATGCTGTAAAACTTTATACATATTATGGTAATTACTGAAAGATGTGCTTATTAACACATGATGGTGCTCATTTAATTTTTGTTATTACACTTTTTTTTTTATACTGTAAACTGGATGTAGTGTGACAAATCTTAACCAGACTCAGCTTTCAGTGGATTGCCATTTTTGCAGGTTATGTCCAATTTCTGAAGATGCACATATTAATGAATCACTACTCTAGCATTTAATTTTATTAGAGTTATTACCCTTTGTATTATGCAGCTGGATGCAGTATAAAACAGAATTTGTATGTACAACTTGTCAGTTTTTATGACTGAAATTTAGTATGTATTACAGTAATATTTGGCCTTCTATGAATTTTTAAAGAGCTTTTGTCCCTTTTGAGTTACAACTGAATACAGTGTATGAAGGAATTTTGAAACTTCAAGTTCTCATGCAGTTCTTAGTGAATTGCTATGAGATTTACAAATTATAGTAACCATCAATGTACTTGCACTATTTTTAAAAGAGTTGTGCCCTATTTTGACTATACTCATCTCCATCTTGTGGTATGGGTGGGGTGCAGGAGGAGAGGTGTTATATTTACCTCAGCAAATTATTCACAATTCCTCATGTTTAATTTGCAATGTATTTATTTGGACCGCAAGTTAATATAAGACAGGACTTTTAAGACTGAAGTTTTCATGGTGGAATTTAACAGGGATTGACTGATGTTTGAATTTTCAAAGATTTATTTCTTCTTCTTCCCAAATGTAAACCATGTTACATCTGGTTGTGCTACTCAAAAAGTTATGACAGTGGGTTATTTTTTTTTATCAAAGGTTACCTGAGGTACAGGTAGGAGGTTCAATACTCTCTCCCCCGGTTTTTTATTCTTCTGATGTTAATGTGATTAAGGGATATTTTTAAAAGAGGAAGCATATTTTTTCAGTAAATAATGTTCCTCCTGGAATACTTACCTGATCACATACCTGATCACATTCCTTTTATTACCCTCCCAGCCGCTCCACAGTGTGTATCACATTTTATGATGTTCCGCTCAGCTTAAAACTAGCACCACGTGGTGTTTGCAAGGGGAGGTAATTGACAAGAGTATTGCCCTTTGTATAATGCAGACAATACAGATTGTTGTGTTTGTAAAGGCTGGATTCGGGAAGTAGTATGGGGATTATATTTCCTAATATTAATATGATCAAGTGAGAAATATTTACTGAAAAATTTGATTTTGACTACTGCTACCATAAATAATAATCATAGTGCCCCACACTGTAAGCCTCTCATTATTCTACCATCCTTATTATAATGAGGGAATGGTTATGAAGCCCATTAAATTGGTCACATTTGGTTTAATTATTGCTACTTGAATCAGTTCACTTTATCTTATCTTTGGATTATGAAAACCACTTATAATGTGATTTTACATCATTCAATTCTCTATTTAATGCATTATAAAAACACATACTAGTTTGAAAATCACTCTGTATAAGGTTTGATGATGTGGGTCAATCTTTTGGCTTCTATTATACAGATGTAGCACTGTAATGATAATATATACAGTATACTTATTAGTTTGGTAGAAATATTGGTATTTATACACTGATGACCTGATTTTATTTTAAGACCATTATAGCAATTAAAAAAGCACATTTTCACATATTTGAACCTTTGAAACTAACAATTTGTCAATATTTTAGCATTTTCATGTTGTTGAACCACTAGGATTTTAAAACATTTTTGTTGAAACCATGTTTGCATGATTAGGCCAAAATCTTGAGGTGAATAAATGATTAAATTTTGTTTGCTTCTTTAGATGTATAGTTTGATGGCCTATCAAGAATTAGATGCCATTGTTCATCTTATGCCTAATTTTGACCTTCATCTCTTTGGTCAGCAGTACATGCTTTAGTTTACAATCAAAATTGTTCAAGCATAGATCTCATGTAGTAGAGAAGTCTCATAAACTTGACTATTTTTGTTAATGTTTTTCTTTCTTGGAATGTTTTTTCATGAGTTAGCTTTGAAAACACTTGGTTTTTCCAAGGAGCATGATAAGTGTATGAGCAAATGTGGCTTTAGTATATACCTGAAGCCACAGCTATTTACCCAATAGCCCATATTTGATAATAAGCCATATACCTGAAGCCACAGCTAATTACCCAATAGTCCATACTTGATAATAAGTATTTTACCTGATGCCACATCTACTTGCCCAATAACCCATTCTTGATAATAAGCTCTATGTCTGAAGCCATAGCTAATTACCCAGTAGCCCATACTTGATAATAAGCCCTATACCAGAAACCACAGCTAGCTATGTAATAGCCCATTTTTGATAAGCCATATGCTTGAAGCCATACCTAATTAGCCATACTTCATAATAAGCCCTATAACTGAAGCCACAGCTAATTACTCTATAGCCCATGCATAATAATAAGCTCTATACCTGAAGCCACAGCTAATTACTCTATAGCCCATACATAATAAAAAGCTCTATACCTGAAGCCACAACTAATTACCCTATAGCCCATACATAATAATAAGCTCTATACATGTAGCCACAGCTAATTACCCTACATCCCATACTTGATAATAATCCCTAGACCTGAAGCCACATCTATTTACCTATTAGCCTATACTTGATAATAAGCCCTACACTTGAATCTACATCTACTTGCCCAATAGCCCATTCTTGATAATAAGCCAAATACCTGAAGCCGCAGCTACCTACTCAATAGCCCATACTTGAAAATAAGCCCTATATAGTATACCTGATTTGTTTGATTAGGATTTTTAACGTAGCTTTAACAATTTTTCAGTCATATCGCTACAATGTCTGCAGTGTGGCAGTTTATAGATGTCTAGCACTGGGGCATCATGTTGCAGGTATGTAGCATGATGTCCCACCCAGTAGTTTCTTACGATCAACATACATTGCATCAAAGTTAAGAAATTTAATTAGGAATATAATCATATCAAGAGATGAAATTGTTTGTTACAATATCACAGTATTGTAATTTACACTAATTATAATGTTTAATTGAAATTTCTTTTTTTTAAAAGTTTGTCATTCATTTATAATTTCAGATGTTTACCAAGTTTGTAACAAGCCTTTAGATTGATTACAATTGCATTATTGATGTAGAAAAATGCTAGATGTTATGAAATCATGACACCAGAAAGGAACTATTTATTTTTTCTTGCATTCTTCTTGCTTACTTTGACATTTTTTGTAAACAGTGATTAAAATATAGTTCTGTTATTTATTTCCTGGGATACATTATTATATTTATAATAATTAATTATAATAATGGAACTGTTCATGAACTGAATTTTTTCTAGCAATTTGTAATTATATAAGAAATGAACTCTGTATGAATGACTGTAGTGTAGCTATTCATTTACTTGTAGTGATTTTAAAAAATCCTGCAAGATATAAAAGTCAATTCTGAAATGACTAATATTAATTGTATTTACTAAAACTTTATTTTCCTATTTGTGCTCTTCAACCTGTAATTTATAGCCAAATATTTAAAAATTTCATTGTATAAATTTAGCCAGTGTCATCAAACTTTGGTGATTGTAATACGTTTGTTTTTTGTACTTTTAGGTTATTTATATTATTTTGCTAGTGGATTATCGCCTACATGACATACATACCAGAAATTGATGTAAATCAGGCTTATGCAACTTCCTACAGGGTGCAGACTGGTTAAGTGGTTTTTAAGCCAAACCTTTTGATGTCACTAAGCAGATAAAACAAGGTTGCAGGCCCATTCTGGCCCACTAGCCATAGTTTGCACATGCTCATTGCAGATGCTAAGAAAATGTTAGTTTGTCTGCAAATGTATGCAATCATTAATAAACAAATATCAATTTTCACAAGTCGGTTGATTCTGTAGTTACATGTCCTTAATACATCAGCTTCCATCACACTGTATGATGTTCATATTTTGATATGTACAAAAAATTTGCTGAGCACAAGGGAGCATTTATAGTCCACCTGTGTTCTGCTGCAAATATTTGCTGGAGCACAAGGAACTATCTTGATCTCATATTTATTATTCTGCAGCTGTTTACTGGAGCACAAGGAAGAACTTTGATCTCATTTTTGTTCTTCTGCAGATATTTGTTGGATCACAAGAGAGCACTGAGCCCATCTGTATTCAGTAAATGTTTGCTGAAGCACAAAAGAGCACTGTGAACTATGTTTTCCCCAGTGAATGTTTTGCATGTATGAATGGCTATTATTCTTACATGATCATGCAGAAAAGTATTTAAGTTTGTTAGATTTACCACCCAGTGCCCAGGGTCCCTATAATTTAAGATCATACTCCAGTATTGTTGGAAAATTAAATCTAATTTGTCTGAGAAAACTTAGATCATGCTAATGTAGCACAAAAATTTATTTTCAAGTAGTTGAAAAACAAGCAAATTATTAATATTTATTCATTTTTATGCCACTTACCCATTAGAAAATTGTCTATTTATTATATTTATATTGAAAGCTGTAAACCTTGTATACAAAGTTAAGCATGTGACTTATGAATGGGGAAAAGATTGTCTGTGTTACCTATAAACAGTTCTCACTTGACTATAACATTCATGTGATTCTACCTGAGGTAGAACAAAATACCATTTTGGATACTTACATATACATGTATTACAGAAACGAACCAAAACCAGTCTCGTACTTCCCAAAGTACATTGATACATGGCCCCTTAATGTGAATAATGCTATGATGTATACACAATAATCTGTTGATTACTTGATTGTAGCAATCTGGAAAGTTTTGCCAAAATATGATTTCTTTTAAAGATATAAAGAGATCAAATGTTGTGCATGATGGTTGTCAATAATAAAATGTCTGTCCTTTAGTGGAGATGAGAAAAGGGGAAAGACCGACCAAACAACGATTTCTGCAGAAATACTTGAGTATTATTTTTTAGTCATGTTTAATTTTTTACTGTGTTGTTCAAGATGCTTAAAGTTAAAGTTTAATGAATAATAATTGAGCTGGCCCTTGCTTACCCTTGCATATAGTCCTTTTTTTTTCTTTGACCTTCCCATCCCTTTTTAGATATGTTGACATTTATTTTGGGGTGTGGGGTATTGTGGGCAAGACATGAAACAGCAGATAAACTTTGCATAAAATTGACCATTAAATCAGTAAGATATTTAATTGATACATGTGGAACGGTTTGGACGTTATTCTTTATGTCTATATACATTACGAGTAACTAAATGTGTGAGTATTATAGAAATATTAGAAATGGAGTCATTGAAAGGTCAGATTGTGAACTGTGAAAGTTATCCTGTGTTAACTGGGAATAGAGGAGGGTATTATCATTAGTTTCCTTCTTTCAGCTGATAGAATCAAGTGCCAGTGTGTCAAATTCCAACTTTTCAATAAGGAATTGGCTCTAATCCAATACCTTAACAAAGCAGGAAAATACCTAAAATGGGGTGGGAAGGTTCTGAGGAAACTTGGTCTAGCTTTTATAGTTCAATGCAGCACTGGTTAAACGTATTAAGCAGCGGGAAACTGGTCCAGTGAACAACATTACAAAAAATGTTCAGAGAAACCGTATAAAGCAATATGAACTTGAGATGCTAATGAGCATAAACACTGCTCATAAAACAAGAAGAACTACATTGGTTTGCATGAAATATTTTGAGATCTGAATAAACTTACAAGTCAATTGTATATGACATAATTTTCATCATTTCATATTTGAAGTACGGAGTTTATTATGTTGTGTGAAAAATAAAAAAAAGGGTAATTTGGGGTACATGGGAATTGGAGCCAGTATGTGAGGAATTTAAGTTGGGATTTGGGGTTCTTTTTTTAGTCACCAGCCCAGGGCCTGTGTCTAAAAAAGCATTTCTTTGTGTACTGAAATTGTATTTTATTTGTAACAACATACAGAGAGGAAATATGAGATATGCACATGTTTAAATGACAGACTATGTGCAAACTAGTCTCTTGTGTGTTGGATTCATTTTGAAATATACAAATTATACCATATATTCCTAGTTTTTTAAATTTAGAATTCAAAAATCATAGTTTTTATTTAAATTTGATTTGGGGTGTGTCTGTGTTAAATTTTAACACATTTCTTATCACAATAAAATACATTTTTAAAAAATTGGAGAATTTCCAATAATAAATATAAACATTGCACATACAGACCACTTCAAAATAAAATTGTATTTAGCTATATCTGGCTTTATTTGTTAAATGTGCTATTTAATGAAACAGAGTTTTATAATATATGTGTTAGTTCAGGAGACCATGCACATTTTTTTAAAAAATGTGTTCATGAAATGATGCAAAGTTTTATTTCAAATGTGTTCATTCATATGAGACAGGGTTCAAAGTTTTATATTAATTTGTTAGTACAGGAAACAGGATGCAAAGCTTTATATCAAATT
Source organism: Unio pictorum (assembly GCA_030141615.1). NCBI lineage: Eukaryota > Metazoa > Mollusca > Bivalvia > Unionida > Unionidae > Unio > Unio pictorum. Next base: position 15,239,702 of record JARLTB010000044.1, read on the forward strand.
GTGTTTTGTATACCATTGCCATGTGTTAAGATACGTTAAAATTTTGGATCTTGTAATTTTAAAAGTGATGACTACAACAGTAGTAAGAGAAATTTAATGATTATGTGATTTAATGTGAATTTCTTTTTTCTCTGTGAAAATAAAAGTCTCTAGTCTTAAAATACATTTGTATTGTTCAGAATCTTATTTAATTAGAGCATTAATTAATGGCTTTTTCAGTTGTCTTTCAGATATGTATAACCACCTGGTTCAGGTTATTTTGTGTTGAGAGATGTTTGTCTTTCTTTTATCAAGATAACCAGAAATCATCAATTTTATTTAAGATGTGTATCTTATCAGTAAAGAACATTATTTATTTTTTATATTTATGAATAAGAATTGAATTTTAAAGTTTACTGTGTGAAAATAAAGGTGAGAAACAAATATTGTGCAAATTTGTTGTGTTTAAAAAGATTGTTCTAGAATTATCTGACTTTCTGGCATAGAAGTGGTCAAAGCTAAAACATAGTTTGATTTTCAATGACTGGAATAAAATAACAATTTTATAGATTGAAGACCAGGCCAAGCTAGGCTTGTTATTCAGGGTTTCCAAGGCTAAAAGACTGTTTTGCTAAAAGCATTGTTTCTTTCCCATGCTTCAAATATATTTCTTAATCACATAATTAGAAGTGAAATATTGTCCCACTGGGCCTGATCAACAGGTGGCATATAAACAATGTAGAACAGACCACATTATTGTCCCACTTTGCACTAGGTGGCATAACATGGTAGAAGGGACCACATTATTGTCCCACTTGGCCTTTGCACTAGGTGTCATAACAGTTTTGAACAGACCACAATATTATCCCACTTGTCCTTAGCACTAGGTGGTATATAAACAGTGTGGGGCAGACCACATTATTGTCCCATTTGGCCTTAAGGTAAAATAACAAGAGTAGGAGAGACCACATACTATATTGCAATGTTACATAATTTCTTTTGCATTGTCAGTAACCATGCAGACTCAAGACAACATGTGCTCATCAAATTGGAAAGAAAGAAAATAAATTAATATAGTGGAAAAGAAGGGTATGCTTAAATGCAAATAGATATATGAGATTTGTAGTTCAAAATGATCCTCACTTAAGTGGAACAATACATTTATGGTCAGTTAGATATGGTGACATTTAGGTTACATTTTTAAAGTCCGTTCTTGCATCATTTTTTACCATCCTGTATCATAATGTCATTAACTCTGGGAGATATTGGACATAAACTCACATAGTTTCAAAATGAAGGGGAAAAAACATCATTATTATACAATTTTTATAATCACAACAAAAGTCCTGTGAAAAAAGATGGGATTTTGTAAAATTACTTTAAAAACTTACAGGATACCAATTTTTTTTAATAAAAATTCTTGAAATTTGAGGTCCTGCAAATTCTTGGTACATGGGGGCTCTGATTATATGCATCGCCAAAATGCAATTTTTCAGTTTTGTTGTGTTTCAAGAAACATGATTTCTGAACTTTATATCCATTTGAAAATCTTCATTTTCATTTTCAATCTTTATATCATTATGGGAATGTGAACCGCTCCGGTGGCCTAGTGGTTAGAGCGTCTGCTGCAGAAGCGGGCGGTCATGGGTTCGATCCCCGGCCGAGTCATACCAAAGACTTACAAAAATGGTACTAACAGCTGCCTCGCATGGCGCTCAGCATTAAGAGGTTAGTGTTAGGACTGGTCGGCCTGGTGTCAGGATAATGTGACTGGGTGGGACATCATGCTACATGTCTGTGGCATGTCTCAATTTAGAAACATTTCTTTATGTAACTGAAATAAATGTGCTATGAACTATCTTTCTACATGCCACTATTAAATTGTTTTGTCTCCATTTTTCCCAAAAATGATTTATGGAAGTTTCTGAAATTATTTTAATTTTAATCGGTTGTAGTCTGATTAATTTTTTTTTAAACAATTTTTAATTTTGGATGAAGTGTTCAAAGATCATCATTTACCTCCTTGTAATAATCTTCAAAATCGCGTGACTATTATCCGATATTTTTAACATAGTAACATCGAGTTTAATTTTTCCGCTCTTATCAAACACGGCTATACTGTTTTCGGTTACTCCATTAATTTTAACGATAGATTCACTTATTGAAAGATCGTTTTTAATTTCCTTGATTATCATGAAATACAACCATTTTGTTTGGATCTTCATTTGCAAGATTTGGTAAGTTTGATATTTCGTCGTTAATCATTGCTTAAACACTCTCGTTTGATATTCCGTCAGTGCTTTTTTTTTTGTTTCGAGATCTATCATTATACTTTAAAATCTTTTTTTGAAAAAGCTATTACTCGTGTATTCGTGTACAACTTTATGGGGTGGTTTGGTTGATTTTGAGCCAGACTCGAGTACAGCAATTACTTCTCGGCCGCATATTGGTGGGTCAGTTATTGTCTGTGTTGGTAATGTTGAATACCAGATCCCTACTTTGTGAGGACTTACATGCTTGATAAATTCTTTTGGCGGGGCTCAAAATACCGGTAAACGATTCCACGAAGATCAATCGTGTATGCGGTCCAGTGAGTTCCAGGTCTGGTGGAATTATCAAGATTAATGATACGGTTTCAATATGTTTGGTCTGTAAGGTAACTGGTCTCACATAAAAACACCTGTCAAGTTTTGTATTCCTCATTTTTGTAGCAGCATCGATTAAATTTTGACATTGGTGTTACTAAACCTTGCCTGGTAGTCCCAGACCTCTTCTGTACTAGTCGGGGGTCCCTGGAAGTCTCAGACCCTGTTTTAAAATCTTTTTCCCGTTGCTTTCTTTAAGTGCCATTTCAGCCGCTTTTCCGACAGCCTATAACGCGGCCGCTCTTGCGACAGCATGAGCAGCGGCTGAAATTAATGCTGCTATTGCCGCGAGGAAATTTACCACCTTATTTAGTTAAATCGGAAATAGCACCCGCGGATAGAGTAATTCTAATTCCGGTTTTGTCTTTCTTATTATCATTGAATGTTTTACGCTGGCTTTCTGTCAGTGACAGCTTATTCTGACCACCTGCCATTGTATTTTCACTGATGCGGTTTATAGTTTTTTTAATCTGACCCGGAGTCAGAGTAACATATTTACATGATGATATGACATTTAGAAGTTTACGAGTAATCTAATTTGTGCTACAAATATTCTACTGGTGCATCAATGACTCGCATGCATCAGTCAGCACCTTCAAGTAGCATCGATTTGTCATTAAGTACAATACTGATTGATCTGTAAGCTTCAGCTGGTACTTCACTTACACGAGCTCATAAGTGTATGTCAACAACAGTTTTTTGGTTAAATCAAGGTGCTGCAGCGAAAAGTAATAAATTGGATAAATTTTTGTAAAATCTAATTGTGATATTTGCATACCAGTATCTACATTCTGATCACGTCCCATAAATGTCATCAAACGTTGATAAGCTCGTGCATCGTGGTTTGTGGTAAATCTAATGATATATCTTCATATGGGTCTTGTTGGCCGTTCATTCTTAACAAGACCTCGTTAACTCTGAGTTGGTCAAATATCATATTCAAATTAGACCTCTCTGGTGGCCTAGTGGTTAGAGCGTCCCCCTCAGATATGGGAGGTCAAACCCAAGTTGAGTCATATCAGTGAGTAATACAAATGGTACCTACAGCTGCCTCATTAGGGACTCAGTATTAAAAGATTAGTGTTAGGACTAGTCAGTCTGGTTTCATGAGAATAATATGACTGGTAGGGATATCATGCTACATGTCTGCAGCATGATGCACCAGTGATAGACATCACTATAGACTGCAACACTGCAGACAGATCATAGCGATATGACTGAAAAATTGTTAAAACTCAAAATCACACACACAAAATCATACTAGCACTAGTCCCCATTCTAAGGTTCATTCACTCTTCTAATTACCGGTAGTAAATAATGGCATAGACATAAAATTAAAATTGTTAAAATTACTTGCCTCACAACATTTGGAATAACATCCTTCATTTTTTTAGGACTTGTTATGGAATAATGTAACTTTGCTATCAAGAGTTTTGCTGATTCAAGTGTCTTCTGACATAATTTCATTCTAAGGTATCTATTACTTGTTGCTGTGGAGAAAAAATTTTTCCCCCCTATTCCTTGTGTTTATTTACATTTTACATGTCCCCTTGTGTAATTGTGTTGATTTTTATGCACATGCTAGTTAAGTGGTATTTACATATTTGTATCTTCCATGTTGATGGTTTTTTTAATTGTTTTTTATTAGGATTTGTAAGGTAGCTTTAAAAAATATTTAAGTCATATCGCTACAATGTCTGCAGTGAGGCAGTTTATAGTGATGCCTAGCACTGGGGCATCATGCCGCAGACATGTAGCACGATGTCCCACCCAGTCACATTATCCTGACACCAGGACCACCAGTCCTAACACTAACATCTTAATGCTGAGCGCCAAGCGAGGCAGCTGTTAGTACCATTTTTGTAAATTTTTCGTATGACTCGGCCGGGGATAGAACTCACGACCTCCCACTCCCGCGGCACTACCTGTGTTTTACACAAATATTACTCTTTACAAGTTGATTCTGGTCATTTTTTATATATAATTTCTTTGTAGCCTTTCAGCATACCTTAAGAAGTTGGCAAATGCAGTCGTATAAAAGCTACTTCAGAGATGCTTGGCATGTACTAAGTTAACTTATTTGCATCGACAGACTTCATTTGTGCTCATCATGTTCAGATGAGTCGCAGCTTCTGTAGAAGCAGGGAGAAGAGGACCAATTCTTCTTTTCTAGTGGACCTCATCCATCCCAGGAACAAATCAGTGGCACTTCCTGATATAAAGAAGTTGCCAGCATGCCAATCCCAAGAGTTATCAGTGGTACTTTCTTGTGTAAAGAAGCTGCCAGCATGCCAATCCCATAAGGGATCAGTGGCACTTTCCAGTAATAATGTGGATTCAGGGAAGAATAGTTGATAATTATACCTTAGGTGAACTAATACTACCTGCAGAGGTCACACTACCAGATGAAGTAAATCACCAATCTGTTCCGGAAAGAAAAAAAAAACTAATAAAGAAATAGTCAAAGAATTACGCAATAAAATTACTGAGGGTGTTTTAACGTTAATCAAAAAATCTAATCCAGATGAATTTCCAGCTCTTGTTGTTGCAACTTATGAAAATTGATAAATAATGTTGAAACCGACACATGAAAATTGTATTCAAAATCTACAACACTGGATTGATGTGTTTTATAAAATTAAACCTAACACGAGTCGAATCTACACAAAAAGTAAATCGTATATAAAATATTTCAATGCAGTAGATGAAGTATGCGGTCAATATAAAGTACAAAAACAGCAAAAAATGGAAAGAAAAAAAAAACAGCAAAAAGAAGAACAAAAGAAAAAAGAAAAGATAAAAATATCCTCCTTCAGAAAAAATATGATGCGCCTGGTGCTACTTGTAGTGGTATTTCTCCAAGCGGTGTTCAGGGAAGTAGTCTTGTTACCTGCCCTAATAACATTCTTTCCGACATAGCACGATTAGAAGGGTACCTGGACGTTTCACCCCATTGACATTTCGCCCCACCTGGTACATTGATGTTTTGCCCCATGGATGTTTCGGCCCAGGATATTTCGCCCCACATCAATGGACATTTCATGTCATACCCCATAATCAACTCTCTCTCTCTCTCTCTCTCTCTCTCTCTCTCTCTCTCTCTCTCTCTCTCTCTCTTCTCTCTCTCTCTCTCTCTAACTTCTTTGATCTTCATATTTAAATAATCTACTAAATGTGGTATCAAGTTAATTAAGCTGCAGCCAGGGATTTCTGTAAGTCATAGAAACGTTTCTGAAAAGGAAATTACAATTTAGCACAGATGTTCTGGCGTCCACTAAAAGGAAAAGCAATGACATATTAGTAAAACAACGTATATGAAAAGTATTTTAAAAACTGAGCATTCAGATAAAAATAATGATTCTTCAAGTGCACTGACCTACAGATCATTTGGTACAGAAGCTCGTGCATGTGTTTGCTTGGAAATTTATCAGTGGTTCTATAAATTGCATTCTTTCCTTTTCATGGTTTTGTTATAATATCTAGTAAATCAATAGATCGAACAATGTATTCGTGCATTTACTGCAGAAAATCAGTACCCATTGTCAGCAAGCCATATATTGCAATATTTTCGGCCTATCGCAACACAGAACCTGTGGAAATACTGGTAAGTTTATTTATTTATTTATTTTTAATATGATCATTCCGCAAATGAACGGGCATAACAAAATAAATACAAAAATTATAATAATTGTACGTATCTAGTATCACTTTGTCGCATGATATTGTTCGTGTTTCAGTATATCCAATGTCTTTCAAATTAAATTTAATCACAACACATCGATGGAATGAAGTGAATGATCCGAAGAAAAGGTTTCTATTTACAGGTATTATAAGCTACAAGTACGGTCTTATTAGAGGTAAAATGATATCTTTTCAGTTTGTGTCTAACCTGTGCAATTCAAAACCTGAGGTACGATTTCATTACAAACAAAATATTTTAAGAATATTGACATGCTAAAACTAGCTGGATGTCATTTGCATTGGATGTACTTAAGCTACGGTTAAATAAAAATTACGAACAAACATGGAACGCTGCCTGCTTCACGATTTAAAACAAAAAAAAAATTCTTGTATATTAAATATTTCGTTGTTTTTCTTGGGCTACACGACGTTCTATTCTAGTGAACTAGGTCCTTTTGATTTTAGATGTAACACGTTAGCGTTCTTATGTGCACTTTACTAATGTTCTAATATTAATACTGTTTACAGGCAGCTGGCTACACTGTCGAAATGGACTTAAGCGCCATACAAAATACATCTTCCAGATTTTAACTGAATACCAGTGCAGCACGCGGGCAGATGGAGAGCACGAGAAATTCAATGACAACAACAATTGAAAGACATTTTAGCAAATGACCAGCACCACGTAGTAAATGAGTTTATGGTCAACATTGATGATGCATCAACATTTGCAGCCGATATCTCTTTATTTGATGTTCAGCACCCACACAGATCTTTGACACCAGAAGAAGAAGCGTAATTTAAAAATCAAAGCAGAAAAGAAAGCACAGAAAATCGTACCAGTTAGTTTCTGTGCTATTGATGTACATAAGCATTATACAGTCCATCTATTGATGTGCATAAGCATTCTACAGTCCATCTTCTATTCAAAAGAATGCTCATTATTTACACAATCTTTTTGTTAGGTATCTTGTAATCATGTTATTTTACAGATGCATGTGCATATTTTTGTTCATGTAAAATATTCATATTTTGATAATTGCACACATATCATGATTTTTCTCCTTTCTTCAGCTCAGTTATGAATGAAACTGGTTATGGTGATCGAAGTGTCAGTGGATTCTGAAGATCGTACAACATTTGAAGTAGTAGCCACAGGATCCACTCGAGGAAAAAGAAAGCTAACATCTAGCGCTGAAGAATGGAACCATCGAATGCCGGTGTAGCGTGCGTGGGAAGAATACACAATGTTCTGCAACCGAGTGACAGACAGAAGCAGACTTTTTGCCAAGTTTTTTGCGCTTTCCCTATTACCCGTAGAAGACATAACCACCGTCATTTGCGGAGTTACTGGGAAGAGTTGATCCATAGGCAGTGAATATGCTGTAATTCCTAAGATATATGGAAGACAACTGGATTCACAACGACATATGGACTGTTGTATGACTCCTGGTCAGCTATTGGGAGAAGCATCCAACCAGTAATGACGTGGAAGAGTGGTATAATCGTTTCAACAGGAGAGCAAGAAAGGGAAATTTGCCTTTCTATCTCCTCAAAACTTGACTTTATAAGGAAGCCAGAGAAACTGGATATGTAGTTCCTCTTGTGCAAGAGGGGAAGATAAGATGACATCAAAAGAAACAGACAACAAAAGTTCAGGGTCGCCTTATCAAGTTATGTGAGAAGTATGGAAACCACCAAATCAGCACGAACACCTTGCTTAAATGCTTTGCTAGATTTTATATGGCCATGTTAGACATAGTAACAGTAATATATAATTTTATTTGTATTTCAAGTGCATATAGTAGCAATTGATATTTTATGTCAATGCATTTATATAAATTACTGTGTAGAAGTATATTTTTGCACATCACTGTCATGAGATGTAAGTTTGATTAGTAATGCAATGTGTTTAAAACGTCATGTTTATGGGGGGACCGCTCCTATGGACTAGTGGTTAGAATGTCCGCCTAGGATGCAAAAGGTTGTAAGTTCTATCCACGACCGAGTCATACAAAGATATAAAAATGGTACTAACAGCTGCCTCGTTTGGCGCTCAGCATTAAGATGTTAGTGTTAAGACTGGTCGGCCTAGTGTCAGAATAATGTGAATGGGTGGGGCATCGTGCTACATGTCTGCGGCATGATGTCCCAGTGCTAGACATCACTATAAACTGACACACTGCACACAGGCCGGGGATCGAACCCGCGACCTCCCGCTTCCACGGTGGACGCTCTAATCACTAAACCACCGGAGCGGTCTTCATCAGTTTGACTAACAGTGAAAATAAAAGTACTGCAGTATAGAAAATTATAACTGTAAACGATAGTTTAAAATTTTCAGATCAGTTTTATTACATAAATGAAGAAAGAAGGGAAAATTTTGTCTGATACAATGGCACGCTGAATGTAATTGAATATAAGAGATAGAGAGAGAGAGATTGGATTGTGGGGTATCAAATTAAATCTTAACGGTAGGCCCCTAAAGTAAAATGGTGCAGTGCTGTTGAATTTATATAAATGTTGGATATTTCCATTGATGTGGGGCGAAATGTCCATGGCCGAAACTTCCATGAGGAGAAACGTCCATGTACCAGGTGGGGCAAAATGTCCATTGAAGTGAGGCGAAATGTCCTTGGACGAAATGTTCATGAGACGAAACGTCCATAATTCCTCGATTAAATTCCACTGGTATCCTAAATAAATTGTATTATTGATTGTATTAATGTGTATGTAGTCTCGAATGTGCTAATGTTCCAATGGACTAGAATGTGATGATATGTTAAGAGTCTTTTGATTTAACACAATTATATAATCCAAGTTGTACATCTTTTAATTCACTGTCATTAAAATGAATTATGGACGTTTCGCCCCATTGACATTGCGGAATGATCATATTATGAGGTAGAAATACATAAACGAACGAAATATATATGACTCAGGCTTTTACAAAAAGAAATATTAGCATTGGTTCTGAGCACGGATGCAAACAACGATACGATACGGTATAGCTCAGGTGCATGAATCTGTGATGTAAGTAAAAGAACATGAATTTCAGGAACATTATGAAATATGGCGATTTATGCAGCACACAAAACTTTAAATATACTATTAAAGATGTTACCTAGAGCATGGTATGTTATGTATGAAGTTGGTTTGTTTCCCAGCGGGGATGTTATCATCCATGAAGTAAATGTCCGTATTCTACATGTTATCGGTGCATGATTAGGATGAGAACGTGAATTTATATGCGGTAATATCTAAATGTCGGGACTCTATTTTGTTTGTATTTAACAGCAGGAACAGTGTGATGTTTCTTGATTTATACCGAAAACATATTTTCAAAACATGCTATTAATGATGTTATTTAGAGCATGCTATATCATATATGACGTTGTTCTGGTTCCCAGCCGGGATGTTATCATCGACGAAGTAAATGTACGTATTCTACATGTTCTCGGCACATGATTGGCAAAAGGACGTGAAATGATATGCGGCAGTAAAGATCTTATTCATTTTGTCATTTGTTATGAAATATGTATATTGGAACTCCACTTTTATGTAATTTCCTTTTAACAGGAATTATTGGTTCTAGATAATATAATGGAACATGCAGTAAAGAATATACTTTGGTCGATTGTTATACAAAATACCCTCGTAATATGATTTGTGTCTAAAATATGGAATAATCATTTCATTTACTGGTGATTAGTATCAGATAGTTATTGTAAACAATATTTATATTGATGTTTATTTAGGCATTAATTTGTGCTGTGACAGGCAGTGCTAGGAAGGTCGTGGTTCTGAGCGCAGATGCATCGCTTCAAATAAACGAGTGTAGGTACCTTGCATAGGAACAACTTCTTGTTGGAATTGATTTAAGAATAAAGCTGCGAAATTATAATATCTAAAGTTGAAGAAATGTGAAATGATATACATGAAGGTAATGTGACGTGTTCTGATGTGCAAGAAACAAAATATATATGAATCAGGCTTTTAAAAAGAGAAATAAATAAATTGGTTCTTAACAGGGTTGCAAAAAATTGATATGGTACGGTATTGCTGAGATGTATGAATCTTTGATCAATAACATGAAAATCAGGAACAGTATGAAATATGGCGATTTATGCAGCACACAAAATTTCAACTATGCTATTGAAGATGTTATCTAGAGCATGATATGTTATGTATGAAGTTGGTTTGGTTCCCAGCGGGGATGTTATAATAGATTAAGTAATTGTTCGTATTCTACATGTTATCAGCACGAAATTGGGTAAAGGACGTGATGTTATATGCAGTACAAAATACCTTGTAAATATTTTCATTTGTTATGAAAGATATCTGAATATTGGAACTCTACTTTTTCGTAAGTTTCTTTTAGCAGGAAATCTTGGTTCTTGGCACGGATGTTGTAAGGAACTTTTAGTTATGAACATACTTTGGTTGATTGATATATATCCTAGTGATACGGTTTTTAAAAAAGAAGAAAAAGAAATAGTCCATTAATTTACTGGTTGTTAGTATCAGATAGTTATTGTAGAAAATAGTAATACTGATTTTTATTTTCGCATCAACTTGTACTGTGACAGACAGTGGTAAGAAAGCCGTGGTTCTGAGCGCAGATGCATCGCTTGAAAGAAACAAGTAAAGGTACCTTGGATAAGAAATTTGTCATGTAAACAACGACTTAAGAATATAGCTGCAAAACTGCAATATCTAAAGACGAAGAAATGCGAAATGATATTCATGGAGATTATGTGACGTGTACATGTGTGTAAGAAACGAAATATATATGACTCTGGACGTTACACAAAGAGAAATAATGGACGTCCATTAATTATGTCAACAATTTTTAGTAAATTTTTTTACCCCCCCCCCCCCCCGTCAAGAACTGTCAAAATTTCAGTGACCTTCCTAATAAAATTATGTCAAATTTTTTTTTTATCCCCCCCCCCTCGCCTAGAAACTAACAATATTTTATACGGCTGGCTTTTATGCTAAAACAGAATTATGAAAATTAAAAGGTCTACAAATAAATTTTAATACATTTTTTTAAAACTTGTTTAACAGATTTCAAATCGACTTTAACACTTTGAATTCATGAAAAAAATCGAGACTTTATATTCTAGCTTCTACCATCTTCCCATGTGGAAGCCAAATGTTCCTCAATTGTTAGGAAAATTCTGAAGTATTGCCCAACTAGATGGCTTTCTCTTGGAAAGTGCATTAATTGGGCATAGTGGCTGATTCATTAATTAATTGTAAAAAAAAATAACATTGTTGACATCAATTTATCTAGACCCCCCCCCCCCCGCCATGTCAACAATTGTAAAACTTCTTCAACCCCACACCTATTTTGTTGACATAATTAATGGACGACCCCTTATATAAATTGTTTCTGAGCACGGATGCAAAAATTTATACGTCACGTCATATGTCAGGTGCATGAATCTTGTATGTAAGTGAAACAACACGAAAAGCATGAACATTATGAAATTTGTTGATTTATACAGCACACAGAATTTCAGATATCCTAACTATTGTATGATACAACATACTTGAAGCTGTTTTGGTTCCCAGCGGGGATTTTATCATTCATGATGTGAATGTTCTTATTCTTCAGGGACATAAATTGACGTCTACAAAGGAGCAAGTATCCCAAATATACATTAGTCATTTTCAAAGAGAAATATGTCAGTTGGTTCTGAGCAAGTATGCAAAAAATGGAATTGTAGGTTGATGTGAAGGAAGTCAACACATTTTATTTAGGCACATACAAAAGTGATATGTATAAGCTTAAATAGTTGTTGATATGGGTGCTAGAATTCATATGGAACTTCATAGCACATGTCCATATATCTTCTAAGAAGCACGGAACAATATAAATCCATAATAATCTTTGATTTCTGTACATTTGCAGACTAGACTATATAAATTATTGTGTAGTAGAGAAACACGAATCTAGAGGCTGGTTTACAGTATGGATGCAATAATTCGAGCGGTATTACATATCCCGTTTTAGTATGTGCCACACGACAGGGTAAAAGCGTTTCGTGAAGTTCCTAGATTGATCATGGACACTTAATTTAAAAAAAAAAACTCAAAAAAACAACTTTTGACTAAATTTAATTGTTTTGGTTCCTGGTGAGAATGTTATAAATGCTCGTATTCCACATACTAGGGACACAGGATAATAATAATAATAATAATAATAATAATAATAATAATAATAATAATAATTTAAAAAAAGAAGTCGTTAATTTGTATAGTGCTACAGGGATAAGATATTTTGATATTTCTTCTGAGATCTGTATGCGAGACTTGTCAAATTTTTTAAACATTCTGAAACTATTTGTGTTAGTTCGAGGTGAGGATGATACAAGGAAGCCTGCAATATGAAATATAATTAAGTCCATTGTACTGGGAGTTGTTTGTTCGTTGTCAGAATTTATCTATATTAATAGAGATTTCAAGTTTTCCCTTAATTTCACCTGAATATTTTGCAGGCATAATACGTTCCATAAGGTGGGTTACTCGTGCCCTTATTTAATTGCTATCGCGTGTGTGTATCTGAGAGAGAGAGAGAGAGAGAGAGAGAAAGAGAGAGAGATGTTTTCATATGCCTTTGCTTTAGCCGTGAGAAAAAAAAAGAAGAAAAATCACTTTATATTACAGTACTCCATGCACAAAGAAATATTGTTATTTTACTTTAATGGAAGAGACAGAGGTAACATGTATTATCTCTTTCGTTGTTCTATAGTTCTTCTTCTTCGTACAAATGTTAATAAAGGGAAATTACTCTTCAATTGGTTCCCAGCGTGGGTGTTTGGCAGTGGTTCAATTGGGCTCCAACTTATAATACGCCATTTCTCGAGAAATTGCGCGCAACAACTTGGAACTTCTAAATGTTGCACTCTTTCTCGAGAATTTGCATGGTTGGTGGCTCCAACTTGGAATAGCCACTTATTGATAAATTGCACGCAACAACTTGGAATTACCCATAAATCGGTGTCTTTACTTTTGTAAATTCTAAGCACTATTAGTTTTCAGAGATTTATATATTTATTTAAAATCTTTATATTTATTTAATCTGATTTTCGTTTTCAAGGCACTTTTTACATAACGTTACTTCAAATATGTTTCACAAAATATTTGTATTTAACTGTTTCTAAAAAAATTAACATTTGGAACATATTAAACATCTCAAGAGACTATTACTGTTGCCCAATAGGGTAACATTTCACAGCCTATGGTGTTAATTCTAAGTTGTTGCATCATGCCAGCATATGTTGTTTTTTTTTTAAAAAAGTTTAGTTCCAAAAAAGACTATTTTCAAGGTAGGAGATACCTAGAGGAGAGATGTTGCATAACATTAATAATAGGGAGATATTAAATGTCCAAAGTATCTACATGTATTACTATTGACCCATGGACTTGTATTTAACAGTTATTGGGGGTGACTTTCAGTAAATGTTGTGTGATGCATACATGCCAATTTTAGAAGAATTTTTTAAAAATCTTTTTATATACTATTGTATATCTAGGAAAAGTCTTCAAGGGAGTTGCTGCAGAAATTAATTATTGGAACATATTAAAGGTCTAAGGATCTTGTTATTGTTGAACCACTGAACTCAGAATATATAAATATAACTGCCAAAAGGTACAGTGAGCTATTTCACACCCACCCCAAATACAATATGATGCAGAGCTGTGCACCCCCATATGATGCTTTTCAGTATTTCCAGGGATATTAACAGTATTTCATGTTACATTTCAGTATTCTTTGCAAGCTAACAACATGCATAAACAAAGCGGTTTCACTGGTGGTGTTTCATTTTTTTTTCTAGGAAAAATAGTAAATATAATTGCTTGCTTTTTGTCTTCTATAAATATTACCTCAGGAAAGAGCACTACGGTAAGTCAATTATTTTGGTATTCATTGGATTTAGAAGCAATTCCTCTATGAACTTTTCGTATGGCTGTAACCTGGAAGCAAAAAAAAAAACAATTGTATCATTCACTTCAGTTCATTCTGGTTTTAAAAAAAGTTTATTGAGTGAAAGTCATGAAACTACTTTGAAACCCAGTTTGCCCATCATGAACAATACGATTATTCACACAATGAGAGGTAAAAGCTATTATCTTATTACTCTCCTGGTTGAGCTATGTCCTTGATCATGATGGCCTGCTTTAAAATCTATACTTGAACTGTTTTAAAGCAGGACCTGAGTTGATCATTGGATAATTATATTAGTAACATCACCAAACTAACTTCATAACACAAGTAGGGTTATATATGTTTTGCTTATATATGTTTTGTAACACAATTTCTAGTTATTTGCTGTCATTATTGTATAGATGTAAAATATCATATGCATACTTACCACACTTTCATTCAGAATATTCAGGCCAGAGCAGAGGGTCAGTCTCTGGACAACATGTGAGGACCTGCTGTCCAAATTTCTCATTCTCCACGACTTTGATGTCTTCGAACATGTTCTGACCACAACATTCTATCAAAACAGTAAAGATAGTAAAACTTACAACAAAGGTCATTTGAATGGCTATCACGTACAGTTCTAAGTCGACTATAGTTTAAGCATAAGTCTGTTAAAATATTATGTTGTTGGTGTGCATTTTAGGCATCTTGTGGAAAACTGACAAATATTGGCTTGTGCAGAATAAACAATTTTTATATTCACTAATCCATGTCTTAAAAATACGAAGTTATGACCCACTGTCAAGAAATAGTGTTATCTACCTTGAGCTGACTTCTTTGCTTTTTCAAAAATACATTGATCAAGGATGTATTATTGAACACTGGAAACCTGAAAGTTAACAAAATGTAGCTATTTTACATTCATACAGTAATTGATATATCAATCATCATCATATTCATTATCATCCTGGATTTTCTGCATTAACAAGATATCGGCATTAGGCAATTAATGTTTTGACCCCCAGGTAATACCACTTTGTAAAATAATTTTGTATTAGTGTATAATGCAATATACAAGAAAGATACTAATCTGATTTAACTTTTTTCGGAATGGATGGATTCTATCACATTAACTTTCAAACTCTTACTAATCTCACTTACTGTTTCAACTGGAATGGACGGATTTATCACATCCACATGTGAATTCCTTTTCTTGGTAGTGTTTAAAGCTGTGTCTATCTATGCAGGCACAGTGTACCCATCGACAGCACACAATACAAGCCACCCATCCCATGCTGTCATCATCACTGCATACTCCTAAAGATTCACAGACGCACATGTCCATTGCATCTTTTTCTTTTGGTGTGAATGGTATGGCTGGTACCAGGTGACTGAGCCTAAAATAGGAAAAGAAATCAAGTATATACACACTACCATCTACTGTATACATTATATGTCACAAAATGCGAAACATTTGCTTGAATTAAGAAAAATCTACATGATACAAAGATGAACATTAAAAATGTTCCATGACATACAGCAATACATTCATATGTTTTTGAAGATAGCCATTGTTTTAATGGAGTAGAGCAGTTTTACAGAAAAGTAGGTAGAGACAGTTTATCCATTATTCATGGTGGAACTCAAGAGGAATTATTAATAAAAGTCCTAGAAATTGTATAGGTCTATGAATACCAAATATTCCCATCAACAGATGGCAACTGTACTGGTACTCTAAGCAGGATGATATCTTCTCTGATGCCAAATATTTCTTGGGGATAAGTGTCTTCATTATAGTTTTTAATGGTGATCTTTTTCCTGAGTAACCCAGCCAAAGACATTAACTGAACCTGGGCTGTAAGTAGAAATCATTTTGGGGCTAAGTGATAAAGTAAAACATGTTTATTATGTTTTTGGTTTATTCAGGATGTAATATCCATTGAATATCTTGTCATCAATATTTGCTATAATTTTACAAGGATTCATTAAACCTTCAGGTATGTAACTTCTATAATAACTATTTGTAAACAGTGCATCCATGAATGCAACAAGCTATGTTTTGATCAAAGTAAACAGTTAGCCAAATGACTAATGCTATGTTTTCTAATGTGTTACTCGAGTACATTTGATATGCCCCTCTTAAGACAGCTACTAATGATCAATCCATGATTCCTTCCATCACCTGAATAATGCCAATTAAACTGTTATAGATACTATAAAACTATTAGATAACATGATGATATGATTAGATAAATTAGAGATAATATATACTATTAGATAACAGGATGACAGGATTAGTTACAATTAGAGATAATATAACATTATTAGATAACAGGATGATAGGATTAGATACAATTAGAGATAATATAACACTATTAGATAACAGGATTATAGGATTAGATACAATTAGAGATAATATAACACTATTAGATAACAGGATTATAGCATTAGATACAATTAGAGATAATATAACACTATTAGATAACAGGATTATAGGATTAGATACAATTAGAGATAATATAACACTATTAGATAACAGGATTATAGGATTAGATACAATTAGAGATAATATAACACTATTAGATAACAGGATTATAGGATTAGATACAATTAGAGATAATATAACACTATTAGATAACAGGATTATAGGATTAGATACAATTAGAGATAATATAACACTATTAGATAACAGGATTATAGCATTAGATACAATTAGAGATACTATAAAGAATGTGATAAACCTGGCAATATGTGATAGTGGCACGAGGTTTTTTCTTTTCATTGATAATAAAAACAAACAAAGCTTATCTTTTCAAATTAAAATGGTACATGCATTTTCAACCTAAAGAGAATGCTACCTGGATATTATGGAATTTATTAAGCCATAAACAGTTATTAGCAATACAAATACTAAAGTTTTCTATTATTTACTAATTTAGAGAGCTTTCAAGTTTCCTGATGGCAAAATGAGATCAGAGCCAGTAGTTATTAGCATTACCTGATCAACCATTTTCTCGTGGTTAACAATGCCATAGATGGCAGCTGCAAGGTGAAGAAAAACTGTCTTCTTAGCATGACCCCAAAGGACCAGAGAAATGGAATTAAACAGACAATTGTTATCATCCACAGACTTCTGGAACACTGTGTGTGATGTCTGTATGTCCAGAGGAATGAACTGGATAAAGCTACTCAAAGTAAAAGATTAAATGCTTAATAATGCACATTGGTATTTCAACACAAATCAGATCTGTCCTTACTACTAAACATAAATATTAACACATGAGCAAAGTGACATTGTATTAGAATGTCAATCATCATAAGTGCTGATGTAAACTGTATGCATTCAACACATATAACAAATGGTACATATGTGAATAATTACTTAAAATGGTTTCTTTGTCATTTATATTGGTGTCATTACAGTTGTATCACAAATCTGATATATCTATGCTCCAGTGAAGAATTCTTTGTATCACATTGTAAGTTTTAAACAATACTAATCCGTCACCATAGATTCCCAATTTCTCAGCATGGATAATGGGAATGGGTTCCTCTGTTTGCAGGTCTGGCAGTCTCTCAACAATGTACCTTGCAGTAGAACTTAGTACCTCCCATGATCCTGCATGTGAAATAGTACTCAAGCAGGACTGACATTCAGTTTCTTGAAAACCCTGTAATTATATTAATTCTCTATTATTATTTGTTACATTAGGCAAATTAGCTGTGGGTCAAAAGTGCATCTTTCACGCAAATTTTAGGAGAACAATGTCTCCTTTTGTGATCATTTTGCTGTATGATATTGTCAATAATTATTGTCTTAAATCCAACAAAAACAACAACAAAAAACCAACATGAAAAGTAAATCTATATATATTATTTGATAAAATTTCTAAATAACTTACTGACTCAATTAATTGCTGGACAAAGACCTTGAAGGTGACTGGAATATCACACTCACGGTCTTCTGTCCTACTGTCAAGTTCCTCTGATCCCATGTTTTCTAAGTCCCCTAACATCACATTATCATGTTCCATTCTGAAAATTTCACATAAAGGAGATAACATTATAACAAAAGCAATACATACACATACAATCTCAATATAACTGATATCCATAATTTCTATTGGACCAGTTGTAGAATATGTTTTCATACTTAACTGCATCAGATTCATATTATATAAGCGAAAAAAATGATGAATACAAGCCCTTTTTGCAGCACCTACCAGCATGGCAGGCAGCCTGGCACTGAATCTTGTTTCAGAAACAGATGCAGCGCCTGCTCTGGCATCCTACTGCAATTGCAAAGTGTTGCAGGGCATGCAACTTTGAAGAAGCACATGGAAGCAGTCCTTAAGTAGATGACTTTCTCATCCTTCCAGCTGTCCATGCTTAATTCAGGAATGTTGTAGCCAGCTCCTCTGGTTTCCATATCCTGGGTTTGGCATTCTGACATATGATAAGAACAAGCATAAATTGTGGAATATAATTTATATTGAATGCTAATATCTTGGATCTTTTAGGCAATGAAAGAATCGAGATTAAAAGTACATTAGTTTATGTTTCTTAATTAATAAGGAATCTAACTGTACATAACATTACACCAGGGGAGATGTGAATGATATCCTCATTCTTTGCCAACACTGTTTGATAGAAAGATGCTGTAAGCAGTTTGAATTTTAATGCTTGTACAACAACCTGCATCTTACCTCAACTTGGGCTTCATGGCTGACATTCTCATTCTCATCTTCTGCTTCTGGTGCATTGGTAGTCTGTCAAAAAGTACGTAAATAATTAGCATCTAATATCATTCATGAAATCTGGTGTCTTTATTATAAGAAATTGGTCTCAGAAAGGTGCATGATAACATTAGTATCTGTTTCTTAGATAATCAGGAATCTTATGACTCTCTAGCTGTATCTGTCATTACAACAGGTGAGATGTGAATGATCTCATTCCTTTCCAATTCCATTCAATAGAAAAATGCTAAAAACAGTGAATTTTAACACTATTACTAACGATCAACATCCTGCATCTTACCTCAACTTGGGCTTCATGGCTGATATTCTCATCATCTGCTTCTCGTCCATTGGTAGTCTGGCAAAAAAGTACACAGAGCATAAATGTCTCATTGACAACAGCAAGATGAGTTAATGAAATGACATTTTATTGTTGCCAACAATATGATATACTGCTCATCGTTTTAAGTAATAAATGTTAATCATTCTTTTCAAAAATATATGTGATGGTAGTTATATTTTTTGTGCGTAGTTTGCCTAGAGTGAAGAAAATCCTTGGGGCAGCCCTAATTAAAGTGATATACGGTGCCAAATCATTAATGCTGTACCCAGCATTTCAAGCAGTAGAGAAAATGGCTTTATGAAGAAAAATGAATACTCTTTTAGTGAGGGAATAATAATAATAATAATAATAATAATAATAATAATAATAATAATAATAATAAAGTTTTTGTTACTCCATCATAGCTGTGGTCAAGCAATGGGTCACATTCTTGGCTATCCTCTTGTGACTCTTCCACATCCACCTCTTCTTCGACAACCACTCTGGCAGGCTGTCCAAGTGGTGGTGACAACGGTGGTTTTTTCCCAAATACACACTCATATGGTGTCATCTGCATCATCCTGCTCACTATGGTGTTGAGTTGATCTGAAAGTGTTTACTGACATTTGAAAGATTAACAAACACTTCTTTGAAATGAGCTTTAAAAAGGTACAACCTGGCAACAGCGAGTGCACAGAAAGGCAACAGTCTTGAAAACCAGTTTTTAGTGAAGATCAATGCTTCATGGTGTCTTCCATCACCATGATAAGTGGCCTCCATTGCCACAATTTTCTCCTCCAGTACCCGATTCCCTCGCTCCACCAATCCTTGATTCTGAGGATGACGGGGGCATCCATGAACAATATCACTTGACCTTGGCCAATGCTGTAGAAGCCTATCAAGAGCTACAAACTCTGATCCATTATCTGTATGTAGAATGGCTGGTATTCTGAGCCAATGAGCAAATGTATATTTCCTATTTTGTATTTTTTTTTAAAGCAATATGAAATAAAAAATAATGATTCATATTGATTAGGAAGAATGTTCACAAGTATGAATTTCCATTAATACAATTTATTAGTATGGAACAGGAGATAAGAGAACTGTCTTTGTACATGATATATATAGATAAATGTATTTATCAATTAGAGATTGTACTATTACACATATATAGACTCACAAATGCAGCAAGGGTATTAACCATTGTTAAACACACCTGACAACCGGAAAACAAGCCTTGGCTTATCATAACTCTGGGTGGGGCATATAAAACTTGTGCCTTATACCTACTGCATGTACTGCACATGCTGATGTACTTTTGAACAGCACTTTTTGGGCAGGCCTTCATATTGATCAGCAACCTGTGTATAAAAAAATACATAGCTTATCAAGCAAATGTACCATAGTTCAAAAATATGTAACTAAAGTTATGTATAGAAATAGAAATATTATGAGACAGTTTTTATATATATATGACATCATACTAAAAAAATATAAAGAAACTAATTTAATAATAATATTTATAATAATAAGAATCATGCCCATCTCCAATTTGGCTGAAAATTAATGCATGTTGGTGTCAGATACATGCTGTAGTTTTACTCATTGCTTCCTATTGTAGAGTGGTCTGATGGAGTGTTTTATGTTAGATGGATGAAAACATAATACATTTTATTGCATTATACCTTGTGTAGTTTTACTCATTTCTTCCCATAGACTGTGGCCTAATGGAGTGTGTTGAATGTTGGATTGATAAATGTATATACGTTATTGTATTGTACCTTGTGAAGCATTACACGTTCCTTCCCATGACCAGTGGCCTGGTGGAGTGCCTTTAATGTTGGATGAAAGTCCTCAATGGGTATGACAATCAGTCAGCCACTTGTCTGAAAATATTAATTGCAAGATTGGAATAAACATTCCAGGCCTTGTTATAGCCATGACTCACTTGATTACCGTGGGCCTCAATAAACTGATTACAGGCCTTGTTAAAATACTCCAGGTTACAATGATTATTGACCAGATCATTCAGGGCCATAAAAACTGCAAATATTTTTATATAACGATTACTGACCTGATCATTCAAAGCCTTCTCACAGAGATTACTGACTGACTTGATTACCAAAGGCCTTGTTACAATGATTACTGATTATTTCTAGCCTTGCCATAGTTAATAATAACTCGATTACTTTAGATCTTGTCATAGTGATTTCTGACTTGATTACTTTGAGTCTCATTATAGTGAAAGAAAGTTGTAAATTTTTCTCCTTAACTCCTGAGCTGAAATTGCTCCCAAGATTTTCTGGTTTCGGATTCTCTTGGGTACTGTCAAGACTCGGGTATGGACCCCATCTTCTACTGGTATGGACATTGATCCATAATCTTTCTGCTGAACCTGTTAGTATAAGCAAATACATGCAATGATTGCCAGACATTGTCATCTTTTTATAGCTGGTATTCTATTGTTATTAACCTTCTTTATCTTCTTTTCTAATTAATGGATCAACAGATAAGACTACTTAAAGTGATAGTTTTGTTTGCTATTTTTAAATACTTATGAAAAAAGTGTATTTTTATCATTGTCATTGTTTGCCACTTACAATGCAGTATATGTTTTACTGCCTTCATATATGCATACGGTATCAATTATCAAGGTTGTCAGAATTATCTCAGATTTGTATTTTTAATTTTAGCATTTGGGTCTGTCAGCTTCCGGTACACTGTTTTGTCTCTGAGATTGTATAGGTATAAAAGGTAGTCATTTCTACTGATCCAAAGTTTTATAATTATATATGGCTTCAATTGTTTTCTCCCATATTTATACAAGTTTACTTGATTTACCAGAATGAAACTTTCTTTTGTATACAAACATATTATGACCGTTAACTTATATTGATATAAATTAAATGCTTTTTAATTATCTTTACTATTTCTCATTAGCAACTCTTGTGTATATACACATACATAAATATTGTACACATTTCTTGAACAATTGTATTTGACCCTATTTCCCTCATTAATCCTTGATACTTATACAGCTTATAGCTGTTGGTTAATTCTACTGCTTTAAATTATGCATTATTCTAGTATAACTCTGGCTTTATCAATGAACATAATCAAGACCATATGTGTATTTATAGTCTATGTAAAATAAATGTTTTCCTTCATTTAATGTTATATTATTATGGGTATGATGTTCAACATACATTGTTATTATATTGTTGGTTTGGTGTACCTCTTCTTTACCACACCTGAAAATTGTAATAGAGTGTGTATGATTTAATTGCAATTCACACACCATAAGATCATGTGGGGTTTTATAACACACCTTGCACAGGTAACAAGGAAATTTCTGTATTGTTGTGACAACAATTCCATTGATAGTGTGAAATAAATGCACCAGGAAGGATATCAAGCCAGCACCAAATGGGTAGTTGAAGCAAAATATAAGCATTATCTTCTCTACATATTTAAGTCACACAATAACTATTAATTACGATCGTAAATTAGATCACATCAATACACTAATGACTCAGTGGTAATTGATTAATTGTGGTAATTGTGATAAAATCAGCTGCTTTTTTCAAATTAAATCTGGTATTAATATGTTTACCAAATCTTGCAGATTGGTTCATTATAAAAAATTAAATAGTTTAATCAACAAGAACTTGTGGAACGAATCTGCTGACAAGATAAAATGAAGAATAAAAAGTTATGAAGAAGAGGGACTTGTAATGTTTGACTTAAAAAAAAATTTAATTTGTTCACTCAGAATTACAGAAGACAAGACTTATGTAGAAAAATAATTGTAATGTAGTCTGTGGGATGGCTGCCAATGCATGGGGAATATGAAATTAAAATATAACAAATTTGCATTATGACCATGACTTTGGTGGTTGCTACAGTACAGCTAGTAGTCAATACACTATTACAATTCAACTGTTGTTATAATTTTACTGGGTCATTACTATTCTCTTCAACTGTGTTACAATTAGATTTGCATCGGAATCTGCACTCGATTTCTAACTTAAAAATGTATTATTTTTTTTAAAGCAGCATAATTAATATGGTATGTTCACTGCAAGCCAAGTTAAATGAATTTATTAGATAAATTGATTGATGTTATGTAAATATATTTATTATTAATTATTTTGCGTAAATAAAAATAAATTTGATAGGCTTATAAATGTTGATTTAAATATAAACAAGACAACAAGTTTCAAAGTTTTAACTATTCTTGAGTTTAGGAAATATAGAAACTTCATTTTAATAGTTTTTACTATATTTGTACGTTGATGACAATTTGTTGTTCACAAGTGACGGTCACAACCTGTCTTAAATTTCACTTTAAACCGAGGAAAATATTACTTACTGTATGTTTTAGTTTCTCCAATTTCGCAGAAACCTACAACATCTTGAACTTTCCCATCAAGAAGATTAAATACATTATTAACGAACACCTTCGTCACAGATTTATTTGTGGTCTTGCTGCTTACGTATTTTTCCTTTTTTTTTTTTTGGAGGGTTATCTTCCCGCTGATCTTCTCAGACCATTTTATGGGAAGTCCCTCCTGTTGATGTTAATAGTTGTGTGCTATAGTTTATAATTTTATTTGGTAAAGATTGTACTATAGTAGAATATTTTATTTATTTATTTCTTTTTTTTTTTTTTTCTTTTCGTCGTCTATTCTAAACACTCATCATTGTATAAGGCATCCATCATTTCTTCCTGTTCTTCTCTTAATTTTCTCCTTTTTTCTTTCCTTCTTTCTTTCCTCTCTTGTATAAAGTATTCTTCTGCGTCCATTGGTATTTGGGTATCAGTTTTCTTCTTTTTTGGGTTTGTCGTCATACTTGCCCTTTGTAATGTTTTGTTTTTCTATCCCTTGGTTGTTCGGTTGTCTTGTTTGTTTTTGTAATTTGCTGTAGACTTTGCTCTAGAATAATTGGTAATTCCTTTGGGGATGGCATTTGTTTCACCTTATTCTGCTGTTCTTGACTTTGACTTTTGATCTTGTTTTTCTCTTCAGGTTTCCTTTTTGGTTGTTCAGTTGCCTTGTTTGTAATTGGTTGTAAGCTTTGGTCTGGGATGGTTATTTGGTTCTTTGAGATTGGTATTTGGTTGACTTTAGTAGTTTGCTGTAGACTTTTCTCCTTATTCTGCTGTTCTTGACTTTGACTTTTGATCATATTTTTCTCTTCAGGTTTCTTTTTTGGTTGTTCAGTTGCCTTGTTTGTAATTGGTTGTAAACTTCGGTCTGGGATGGTTATTCGATTCTTTGAAGTTGGTATTTGTTTTAGACTTTGGTTTGATGATATGATGTTTCCGGGATTAGTGTAGCATTAGTATCTCTCTTGCATTTGTTGGGTGTATGACCCGTTTCTCCACATTTATTGCATTTTCTGTAATATATGCAACCCTTATACCAAGCTGTTGTTAGGAATCCGTGTATGAAGTTTGCCCTTTTAATGGTGCGGAGTTTCATCATTTCTATTTCTAGGATTCTTGTCTCATCATAAATATTGAAGCCTGGTATTACTCCGAGTTTGGAATTTACTACTTTTATGCTGAACTCCTCCATTCTTAATACTCTAACGAAATTCATGCTAAGCCAGCAGCTCGGTCTATTTATATCGATCGGTTCGCAAGGTCACGCAATTTCTCGAGAAAAAGCGCAACAACTCTGGATTCCGAATTATTGCGTTATTCCAAGTTGGAGCCCAACATTGACATGTGTCGAGTCTGGCATAACAAATAATTATCCTTAAAAAGCGTTAAACGTTGGCGGCGACAACAAGTAAAGGTAATTAAAAAAAGTGTTTTGTTTCAATATAATAGACCAAATACAAATAATGATACTGAAGGTAGTTTCTGTAATTCGACTCGGTTGCATATTTCGTGTTCCAACTATGAGCCAGAGGTGAATGACCGTACCGCCTACCGGTTTTAAATTGTTTTTCTTACATACAGCTTTGGTTGAAGTTCAGGTACTATTGTCAAGGTCAGTTTCACAGTTGAGGTTATCCAACCATCTATAATATCAGATTCATACAGCAAACGGCAGCCAGTGATGTAATTTTTCAACGTAAGATAGACCAACAAGCTGGTCTCTAAGCCTTTTTTTTTGTTGTTTTTTTTGTTTTTACTTTGCGGCTTTTGAGACCAGCCGTATTCTGCATTAACACTAAATGGTATTTTTCTGCGCGCAAGTTGGGCCGAATTGTCTTTGGGCCGAATTGTCCATAAGCCCTCCAAAGATATAACGTATGTATCAGATACATGCGACAAGAGACTGTTCATTAAATCTGAAATCGTTTTCATCAGTTTTCTTGGTTCCCTTTTCATCATGAAAATATGGCATGAAATTATTACAAATATGTTTGATTAACCACATTAAACATGTACATTCTTCATTGTAGTTATTTCTTCTGTATGTGACAGCTGAACATCATTATTCACATGATCATTTCTGATATAATCATTATGACTTATTTTATATTTTATAACAAGATCAAATGAATAACATTTTTATACTTAAGTGCTTTCACGAAATTTAAAAAGAAAAATAACATGTATTTTTTAAAATGTTTTGTAATGTAGAATGGTAACGTACGAGTCGTAGTGTAAAACACGGATATATTTTAACATTCAAACAACATAAATGCACACTTTTGTGTGCAATTAAAATGGCCTGAACTTATATACAGTCTCAGAAATAGAAAACAATATTTTTAGCTGATGAAAGCGAGGAATCCGCTCATGTGTACTGTTTAGGTAACGTGTGTATTTCACTAACGTGAAGCAAATGCATTGTTAATTAATTCCATTTCAACATCAGACATTTTGAATATTCAACCCATAAATAATCTGATATGGAATACGGCGTCATTTTATAGAACGCAACTGCCTGAACGCCTTTGTTTCAGACAAAACTGCATTGCATACAAGGAATTTTCGTCTGACAAGATTCCGTCTTATTGGAATCAGATATAAATTTGTACACCTGCATCAGCTCTTTTACTTGGACTTAATTCCTTAGGTTCTGGCAACAGTCGTATTATTGTACTTAGTCGCTCAACTTTTGTATATTTTGTCTTTATCTTAAGTCTCAAGTTTAAAACATCAAATTTCAGAATACCTACATTTTTGTGGGCACGCGCAAGAGCCCATTGCCTGATCATCTGAAAACATTTTCCTTTGTTACTTTTAGTGATAACTTATCAGTGAATGATTTGTGTCTCATTAGTGAACTTGGGTTTCAAAAGCAATTAATCGATGCAGCTTGAATTTTAATGTGTTTCTGTATGTGTGTGTGTGTGTGCATGCGTGTGTGTATGTTGATATGTATGTGCATTCAAGTTGGTGAGTCTTATGTATACGGGCTGATGTATTTTGCTTTGTTTCACTTTATCCCTTTCAGGCAATTATTTTCTTTCTCATTTGAGAGAGAGAGAGTCGCACACACGGATAGGCACATTCAAACGTACAGTCTTTGTATGTGTGTAAATTTGTTTTTTTAAAAATAGCAGCTTACAAGGGAACAAAGATAATGTGTACCATAATTAAAACTAGTAATCAGTAATTTTCATTTCTAATTTGTTTGGAGTAAAGGAGGAACTATGATTGACGATACTGAATGAAACATAAACTTAACTGATACGAGGTTGATCTATTTTACATAGTATCTACTTGCTGTATGAAAAAATATCTTTATACAACTATCGCATAGTTGGGATGAATTGTCTATAAGTCATGCACAGGTGCTCAATGCGAGCTTGATGTGAAGAAAAAAATATAATCTAAAGGAAAAAAAATCATACTGAGTGAGAAAAATACCTTAGATTACCCCATGACCCATTCAGACATAGGACCCTCTCTATCATACTATATAAAACGAGAAGGTTCGTAACTTCCAAATACTTGGTTCCACCTATGACCCTCGATTTCATTCTGCTATTTCCATATTTAAAAGCACACAACCATTCTCAATGGCTTGTTTTATTCCTGAGATATTTTTCTATTCATCAAGCCATCGTTGACCTTTCTACGTTGTACCAAACTGAAGTTATGGCTTCCAAAACGTGCGATTTTCGTCAATTTTTTTATCTTGGGACAACTGCAAGCTTATGTGACAACCAATGAAAAGAGCTATTTGTATTATAAATAACCTTTTGAGCCAATCTATTTCGGTGTTGCTGTGTGTGCCTAAAAGTTGAACTGTTTTGAACTGATTGTTTACAATATGTGCAGTGAAGTAGAAAATGTATAATTCTTCCATGCAACAGGATTCCTGAAGTTGATTCGAGTTAATATTAAGTAAAAACTTACTTTTGCATTTACCACTGTTCTGTAATTAAAGAATTTGTGTATCATAGAGTCGATAACACGGTAAACATAGCTTATTTCACTGGTTGTCACATGAGCTCGCAGTTGTCCCAAGATGAAAAATTGGCGAAAATCGCATGCAAATTCTCACTAAAGAAATGGACCTGTTTTCAAGTTTTGTTGGCCTACATTGCATTTGGCTGGAAAGCAGTAAAAGCTGTAAATGCTGAAATTGGGTTAAGTTAGATATTGTTCTTTTACAAAACAAATAAAAATATATTATGGCCTTTTCAGGCTATTGGAACTGTAAGCAACATTTTGTTTCGTTCAAGAAATATATCCTGTACATGAATCTCCTTGACTACTGTCGCATTGCAACAAATTCAAATTATGTCAGTGTAACATGAAAATGCATGTATTTGCTAGATATTTTCATTCCACATGGATAGCACAGTAAGTATATTAATTACATATGTATATTAATTACATATAAATTAGTGGAAGAGTGTTGATATGGGCTGCCAAGTTTGTGAGACAGTTAGTCACTAAGACCCAGACACCCAAAACGTCAAAAACAGCGTCAAGGTCTTACATATAGGACAACCACTCGAGATGGTTCAGCATTGCACTGATGCTCTTAGTATTATGGTATATATTTGTGGTAAATCTAGCATGTCCTCTGAACTATCTCAATCTTATTTATTAGGTCTTTATTATGTGGGTTCCAGACATTTGAGCAGTAGTCAAGACATGGTTGAACTAGTGTGAAATATGCTGCACTTTTTACTTTCTCATAGTTGATTTGGAGGTTGTGATGGAGGAAACCAAGGTTACTGTTTCCATTTTTTTTACTATTTTGTATATATATATGTGCCTTTTCCAAAAAAGGCAAATAGACAATTTTACCTCAAGATATTTTTTTGCCTTCTCAGTGTCTAGATTGTGCCACTTAAGAGTGTATTAGGACAAGATTGGTGATTTCTTCCTCTAAACTGTACTTGGTCCGATAAAATATATATTAGTATTAATGAGTAGTTTGGTTTTCATCTCACATTTTCTTAAAACATTGAAATTATTGCAAATAGATCTGCCTGCAACTTCAGTGCACATTGATTGTTTTTGGACACCGGTGTTTCTTGCATCTCATGTGAATGTCTGATTTTTGCACAGGGACAAAGAAATATAAATGGATAGTGGGATATTGTTACAGGTTGGACCTTCCCTCCCAGTCCTCAGTCAGTTGACAGAAACTATTTAATTTTCTTTGTGACTTGATTTTACTAAGATATTTGACTGGACAGATTCATCATACTTTCACAAACTTAAGAAATGCCAGCCAGTTGCCAATCATTAGCCCATCATATGGCCATGATTGACCTTGTTTGACATGATCATGCAATTAGTCTCTGTGTTTTGAACAAAATTATGCACAGCATGGTTCTTGTAATGTCAGTTTGCGCTGACATGAAATGGCATACTGTGCTTTCGTTGGTCAATCCAAAAAACATCACTACACCTATTTATAATTTCAGTTTCTGTTGTGCAATGAGAGTGCAGTATTTTATTTGACATGTTGCAAAAAAAAATTGATTCTCAAAACGAATGAAAGGCAATTTAAGTGACTCTGTGTCATAGTCATGTGAGCTGGCCCATATGCATCATAAGAATAAGAATTGACCGTTTTAATTTTTGGAAGGGTGGCCTGAGATTTTCTGAAGAAAAACAGTTTGGTTTGATTTTTAAAAAAAAAAAAACATATTGCACAAATGGGATGGGAACCACATGGGCCCAGAATCCTTACTGCAACATTTAGGACCAAGAAGAAGAAAATAAAAATGAACATTATACAGTGCTATGCTCCAACAAATGACAGCAAAGAAAAAGATAAGGACCAGTTTTACAACAGACTACAGAACATAGTAGAGAATTTCCCAGACAAAGACATGAACATTGTCATGGGTGACTTCAATGCCAAAGTTGGGTCAGACAACACAGGGTATGAACAAGTTATGGGGAACCATGGCCTAGGAGAGATGAACTAAAATGGAGAGAGATTTGCAGACCTCTGTGCACTGAACGACCTGGTCATCGGAGATACCATCTTTCCCAACAAGAGAATCCACAAGAGTACATGGATATCACCAGACGATGTAACAGAAAATCAGATTGACCACATCGGTACAGACAAGAAGTTCAGAAGATCCCTGCAAGATGTGAGGGTGAAGAGGGGAGCAGATGTGGCTTCTGACCACTACTTAGGTGTTGCAAAGCTGAAACTTAAGCTGAAGAAGAACTGGATGGGCCCAAAAGAGAAGAAAACAAGATATAACACCGGCCTGTTGAGAGATGCAAATGCTAAAGAAGAATACAGACTTACTCTTAACAACATGTACCAAGTGTTAGAAGAGCTGCTGAATACGAGGTAGACATTGTGAACAACAGATGGAAGAAAGTTAAGGAGGCAGTAAAATCAACTAGGCAAGAAGTACTAGGCCCCATGAAGCACCAGCAGAAAGAATGGATTTCAGCCAAAACATTGTGCAAAATCCAGGAGCATAAACAGAAAAAGCAGCAGTAAATAACAATAAGACAAGAACTAAAAAGTACAGGCACAAAAAGAATACACTGACGCCCACAGAGAAGTGAAAAGAACCATCAAGATAGACAAGAGAAACTACCTTGAAGGACTGGCAGCAGAGGCAGAAGAAGCGACTGGAAGTGGAAACATGAAGAAGCTGTATGACATCACCAAGAAGCTTTCCGGCAAGTACAGTAAAACAGAGAGACCTGTAAAGGACAAGCAGGGAAAGAACATACCAAGAACAGAACACCAAATGAATAGATGGGCAGAACATTTTGAAGAACTGTTGATCAGGCACCACCAATCCCCCAGAAATCCAGCCAGCCAACGCAGATCTCTCCATAAGTTGTGACAATCCCATCAGAGACGAGATCAGGAAAGCCATCACCCAGCTGAAGAACAGCAAGGCTGCTGGGCCTGATAACATCCCAGCAGAAGCCATCAGAGCTGACTTAGAGACTTAAGTGGAAATGCTATACCCTCTTTTTGTGAAGATATGGGAGGAAGAAGAAATACCAACTGACTGGAAGGAGGGACACCACATCAAGATCCCAAAGAAAGGCAACCTCAGCAACTGCTCCAACTATAGAGGAATCACACTCTTGTCAGTACCAGGAAAAGTTTTCAACCGGGTCCTCTTGGAGAGGATGAAGGATACCGTTGACCCCCTGTTATGAGATGAGCAAGCGGGCTTCCGGCAAAACACATCGTATACAGACCAAATAGCTACTCTTTGCATCATAGTCAAGCAGTCGTTGGAGTGGAATTCTTTGCTCTACATCAACTTTGTCGATTATGAGAAGGCATTTGACAGCGTGGACCGAGAGACACTCTGGAAACTTCTTCGCCACTATGGCATTCCAACCAAGCTGGTGAACCTGATCAAGAACACTTACAACGGAATGTTATTCATGCAGGACAGCACACAGGCTGCCTGCTGTCAGCATTTCTCTTCCTTCTCATCATCGATTGGATTATGATGACAGCCACCAATGGGCAGAGAAATGGTATCCAGTGGACATTGTGGAGTCAACTTGAGGACCTGGACTTTGCTGATGACCAAGTGCTCTTGTCCCACAGTCAGCAGCAAATGCAAGACAAGACCGACATACTGGCAGCCACATCTGCACAGGTGGGCCTCAACATCCACAAAGACAAGACCAAGATCCTCAAGATAAACTATACCTGTAACAAACCAGTCACACTGCAGGGAAGTCCCCTGGAAGAGGTGGAGTCCTTCACGTATCTAGGCAGCATTTTCAACCAGCAGGATGGCACAGACGCAGATGTCAAGGCAAGGGTCGGAAAGGTGAGAGCAGCTTTCATTCAGCTCAAGAACATATGGAGCTCCAAACAAATTTCCTTGACTACCAAAATCGGACTGTTCAACTCCAATGTGAAGTCAGTCGTACTGTATGGAGCAGAGACTTGGAGAACCACCAAGTCAACAGTAAAGAGAGTTCAGACCTTCATCAACAGCTGCCTAAGAAGAATTCTCAAGATCCGCTGGCCAGACACCATCAGCAAGAACAACTTGTGGCAGAGAACCTCCCAGCTTCCGGTAGAGGATGAGATAAAGAAGAGAAGGTGGGGTTGGATAGGACACACTCTACATAAGCCGCTAACCAACATTACCAGACAGGCATTGAGGTGGAACCCTCAAGGCAAGAGGGGAAGGGAACAACCTAGAAACACCTGGCGACTTGACCTTGAGGCAGACATCACTAATATGGGTTACACTTGGAGTCAGCTTGAGGGGATGGCACAGGACAGAAGCCTCTGGCGATCTTTTGTGGGCAGCCTATACCCTGGCAGGGGTGATGGCAAAACTAACGAAATATAATATGCAGTAGAAAATACCAGGCCTGCCAAGAAAATTAAATGGCCCACCTCATAGTGATGCAAGTTAAAATCAGATTTGCTGAATTAAAAGAAATATACTCTCAGATTTCAAGCATACTTTTATTATAATACCATAGCTGTATAATGACTTTAAACCTTCAATAAAATAACCTTATTGACATTCTGAGGTAAGGCCATTTGTGGGTGGGTGGTAGTTCATGCACGATTGTCTACAGCTTCTCTGAACAGGACAGATGTCCAACAACATCATGTGTTAATGGCATCACACTGAATGCAGAGACATTACTATGATTTCAGTGTGTGTGTGTGTGTGTGTGTGTGTGTGTACAAGATTGAGAGTCATATATAAACACAATTTCTTTGCCAGTTTTCCTCAGAGTAAGAATTGGCAAATTTTTTAAATTCCTGTTTGCAGAATGTGTGCTGCAGATGATAACATCATGCAACTCTTCCATGGACATGACATCTATGTAAATAAATACAATCTACGTAAATAAATACAATCATTGTTTCTGACACAGTTTTGTCTCTCCATGAGAGAAATACATAATATAAAAAACTGAAAACCTACAATCATCTGTATTTTTTGGCCTACATAATCCTTTTGCACAATATAGACATGCCATTGCATATATTGTATTGGATAAATAGTTTCTGACAAGATTGTATCTCTGATGGACATGTGACAAATAGTGGCATCACAGTCATCTTTTCCCAAGAAGTGGCCATTCCTCTAGTGCAACATTAGAAACTTTTTTAAAACATGTGACATCACAGCCATCTTTTCCCAAGAAGTCGCCATTTCTCTAGTGCAACATTAGAAACTTTTTTAAAACATGTGACATCACCGCCATCTTCCCAAAAAGCGGTCATTCCTCAAGTGCAACGTAGAAACATTTTTTTAAAAAGCAGTTGGCATTCAAATCAATTTCATTAGTTCATGTTGATAGGAATCTAGACTGGTTAAATAAGTGAAACAAATTATTCTGCAGTAAACTCGAGAATTTACCATTACATAGGATAACATTTTATATACCAATTTATATACCATTCAACTATTGTAAATTATCAATGCATCCATTCTTTTTCTTTTGGACAACTGCTTCACAGTTTAAGTAAAGCAGCTGATAATAAAATTGAAACAATCCACAAACATCAAAAAAGTGCAGCAAGAATTATTCTAAATTACCACTTGATATACTGCAACTGGCAGGGATCCTATCATTGTGGTAAAACAATAACAAAAAAGAAAAGGATGATTGTGCTTAACCAATGGCACATGTAATGTGCAGATAGACATGAGAGACAGACTGCACTGGTTGCTAGAGAACTGGCATGATGACATTCAGCTAGCAGACAAAGGCCAGCTGTAAGAAGTGGGCAGTGGTAGTGGAGTGGCCATGACAGTGAAGAATATCACATAGCAGATGTAGCCCAGCTTGAAGCATTGACATCTCATGGACAATGTCATCACCTGGATGAAGGACAGACAGTATGTAGGAGTGATGATGGAAATGTATGGTACTGACTGTTGGACTGACCACAGGCTAATTGTGTCCATTTAGCCCAAGACAAATCCCATGGGAAAAAAGACAGTAAACAGACTAAAGGCCTCAAAGCTGAAAACTAGCTCAATCACTGGAAAATTATCAATAGCAAACTGGAAAACCTGTAGACTGGCCAGCCTAAAGTGGATGAGAACTGGGCCTCCTTTGGAGACAGTGTCTAATCCACTGTCTTCTTATATCTGGGACAATTGGCACATAGAAACCAGGACTGTTTCGATGAGAAAGATTAGCTAATTAGGTGTTAAATACACTACACACAAAAAAAACCTCTACAGAACTCTTCTGAATGACAACTCATCAGCCTCCAAAAAGGCAAACGCTATGACAATTCAGGCAAAGCTTTGACTATTGTCAGATTCCTGGCTCAACAGTAAAGCAGACAAGACCAGACCAATGCAGATTGAAATGACTGAAAGATGTCTCCGGGCCCCAGTCATCTGTGTCCTCTCCTGTCCTCAGTGCAAATGGGACAACAAAACACTGCTTACTGATCCTGGACCAATGACCAAACACTTCAATGCTGTCCTCAACCATCCATCAATAACTAAGCCACATAATGCATGACTTAAGAGGTAACTAATGCTGAGCTGAACACTCCACCAAGTGTGCTAAAGATTAAGAAAACCATCAGCCAGCTGTCCTGCCAAGGTGTACAAAACTGGGAAACCTGTGCTGCTACAGAAGCTCTCAGACCTCTTCAATGCAATGTGAAGGAACGAAGTAGTGGTCCCACAAGAATTTAAAGATGCATTCATGGTTCACTTCTACAAGTGAAATATCAACCGTTTTTATGGCTTGACGCCATTTTTTTTAGCACAATACAGGCTATACATGGCGGCCAGTATTAATGGTGGAGGAAGAACCCGGAAAACCCTTGGAAAGAACCACCAACCCATGAGAAGCTACTGGCAAGCTTTCTCACATAACTAAATTAG
Source organism: Unio pictorum (assembly GCA_030141615.1). Lineage (NCBI taxonomy): Eukaryota > Metazoa > Mollusca > Bivalvia > Unionida > Unionidae > Unio > Unio pictorum. The sequence goes on from JARLTB010000044.1 coordinate 15,274,277, forward strand.
CCGAATCTTAGACTCGAACCCATGCAGACAGAGGTGAGATGGCAGTGATCCGTAATAAACAGTGCTTTAGACCACTCAGCCACTCGGGGCCCTTCTCAGGGTTCTTCTTCCACCAATAATACTGGCCACCATGCAATAATCTTGTGCTGAAATATGGCGCTAACCCTACAAGAACACCAACTTACCCCATGCTGCAAACCAAGCATCACAGCGAAGGGTCAGATACTCCAGGCTGTCAAATTCACGTCTGTGGGCAGCAACCTCTCAAGACCAGCTAACTTTGACAATGAAGTCAACAGCAGAATTTCCAAAACCAGCTCAGCCTTCAGGAGGCCAAGTGAAAATGTGTCGGACTGTAGAACAATCAGCATTACGACAAAACTGAAAGTGTAATGTGCAGCAGTGCTCACAGCCCTCTTGTACACCAGCGAGATGTGGATTGTCTATAGCAGATATTCCTGAAAACTATCAATTCCACATGAGTTGTTTCTGTAGGATCATGTGGAAAAAGTACAAAATTCCTGATACTTAGATTCTCCATATGGCCAGCATCCCATCTGCTTTCAAGTTGTTGCAGATGGCCCAAGTTAGAAGGGCAGAACACATGGTCTACATGACGGAGGTACAGATTCCAAAACTAGCAGCTCTGTATCAAACTCTGAGGGGAGAAGTACTATTGGAGGACAAAAGAGGCATTCCAAGGACTCACTGGAGGTATCATTGAGAAACCAGCATATCAACATTGTCTCATGGAGATTTTTGTGCAAGACCGTCCCTCCTGGCACAGCAATATCACATCTGGTGCCCATGCTGCAGAACAACAAAGAATTTCTGAAGCGCAGAGAAAACATGCCAGTCGAAGGGCCAGAGCTAACAACACCTCTATTCTTATTCCAACCCTTGTGTACTCCATCAATAGGAGAGACTTCCATGCCCGGATTGACCTCACTAGTCATCTACTTACACACTGCTTGACAACAGAGACCTGATGTTGTGGTTGTCATTGCAACAAATGCACACACACACACATATTAAATGTGCATTAGAGTTACTCCAATGGACAACATATTAAACTGGCAGCTTTAATTATTATTGTATATTCAAATGCTAGTTCCCAAAAATAGATATTTTTTGAGATTCCTTTAACATTTTACATGTTTTTATTTTGTAGAATATATGGATACGAACAGTATTGTTTGTATGCCAAAACACTATCTCTTGCAATATTTAAAAGATCTTTCATTTAGGAATTACATAAGATATTCTACAAGACAGTTAAATTATTTGTAAAACCTACTGTTACTTATTGCCTCTTTCTGTCAACTTTATGAAATGCACATGGTGCAAGGGAGATAACTACCTTGGACCATACATATGAAATGTACAGTCTTCTCTTCCTATTCCTTCACCAGGCTGGCATTTTAATTACACTCACAGCAAAAAGATTCTGTATACTATATTTTTTGTCAATTATTCTGAAAGAGTACATGTTCATAATAAGTACATTCATATTTTCCTGTTATTACACACTTGATGTAGAAACTTGTAAACAGTGAACATCATGAATGGTGTGGCCAGATTCACAACGATGGCTATGGCATTTTTACAACTACATTTCAAATAAACAATTGTCTTCAGAAACTCCAAAGAAACAAATAATCTTGTGACACTGATTGGGAATGTTGTTGTTTTGGGGTTTAACGCCATTTTTCAGCACACAATAGGCTATGCATGGCGGCCAGTATTACTGGTGGAGGAAAATCCCGGGAAAACCCCATGAAAGAACCACTGACCCACAAGAAGCTACTGGCCAGCTTTCTCACATGCCCACATAGGCCGAATCTGAGACTTGAACCCACGCAAACAGAAGTGAGATGGCAGTGATACGTAATGGAAAGCGCTTTAGACCACTTGACCACTCGGGGCCCCCACTGATGGGGAAAGTGTCTGACATGCTTATTTGAAATGTATACTGTATGGTAAATATAATTTTGAGTTTATACTATAACACATTTTTTTACTGGCTGATGCATATGGATACATGTAAAATGAAAATGCATACAACAATCTGTTGCATCTTTTCTTTATGGGTAACATAAATGTCCTATTAGCAATGAAAATTTGATTTCCTCAATGTGTGGTATTGACATTTTTATCACAATCCACCATTAATCTGAATAAAAGGTTCATCCGTTTGATCTGCCATTGACGTTTATCATAGTAACTCACCATTTAACTGAAAAAAGGATCATAAGATTTATCAGTCATTGACATTTATCATTGTAATTCACCATTTAGCTGAATAAAGGATCTTCAAGTCAATCAGTCATCGACATTTATCATTGTAATTCACCATTTATCTGAATAAAGGATCTTGAAGTTGATCAGTCATTGACATTTATCATCATAATTCACCATTTATCCTAATAAAGGCTCTTGAAGTTGATCAGTCAATAACATTTATCAGCATAATTCACCATTTATCTGAATAAAGGATCTTGAAGTTGATCAGTCATTGACATTTATCATCATAATTCACCATTTATCTGAATAAAGGATCTTCAAGTTGATCAGTCATTGACATTTATCATCATAATTCACCATTTATCTGAATAAAGGATCTTGAAGTTGATCAGTCATTGACATTTATCATCATAATTCACCATTTATCTGAATAAAGGATCTTGAAGTTGATCAGTCATTGACATTTATCATCATAATTCACCATTTATCTGAATAAAGGATCTTCAAGTTGATCAGTCATTGACATTTATCATCATAATTCACCATTTATCTGAATAAAGGATCTTGAAGTTGATCAGTCATTGACATTTATCATCATAATTCACCATTTATCTGAATAAAGGATCTTGAAGTTGATCAGTCATTGACATTTATCATCATAATTCACCATTTATCTGAATAAAGGATCTTCAAGTTGATCAGTCATTGACATTTATCATCATAATTCACCATTTATCTGAATAAAGGATCTTCAAGTTGATCAGTCATTGACATTTATCATCATAATTCACCATTTATCTGAATAAACGATCTTCAAGTTGATCAATCATTGCCATTTATCATTGTAATTTACCATTTATCTCAATAAAAAGTCATCAATGCATCTTCAAGTTGATCAGTCAATAACATCTAAGATGCAGAATGACTATAATAAGCTGGGACTATAAAACTCTGTCCTTTAGTGTAAAAAGTCAACACTTTGTTGTGTAGACTTTTGATTGTGTTGTTCGATTTTGTCGACAATAACTTGCATCTTGTTAACAACAGTTCTATCCATTTTTTGCATACCAGTCAGAATACAATAATCCTATCCATACTTGACATATTTACAGACCATAGAATTTCACCTAAATACCAGCAAAATTGTTGTTGATTTGTAGATCAACTCTCAAACCGTAACCAGCAAGTACAAGCGGGTTTTAGCACAAAGTTAAGTTCAACTTTGGCACGTAAACAAGTTGCTGGGTTTTGCCAATAAATATCTTTTTCACAACCAAGGGATATTTTGACATTTTTGTTAATACATCTAGTTGAAGTGCAAAATGTCCATTCTGCTTAATTTAATGATTATAAGCCAACACGTGCTCCATTTTCCTTTCCAAATTGTGCATAACAGAAATGGAACATACTCAAAGAATAATTTCAAATTCTTCCTTTTTGTGATTTAACTTCAATACATGTCATTTATCTTAATAGAAAACTATACTTTTTTGCAATTCCTCTCTAAATACAAGCTGTAACTGAAGTAATATATCCAGTTTCCTTATGGTGTTTATCAGTTGAGAGAAACTCTTTAAGGTAGAATTTTGGGGCCCCGAGTGGTCTAAAATGCTGTCCGTTCCGGATCACTCCCATCTCACCTCTGTCTGCGTGGGTTTGAGTCTAAGATTCGGCTAATGTAGTTATGTGAGAAAGCTTGCCAGTAGCTTCTCATGGGTCGGTGGTTCTTTCCTGGGGTTTTCCGGGTTCTTCCTCCACCATTAATACTGGCCGCGATGTATAGCCTATATTGTGCTTAAAAATGGTGTTAAACCATAAAAAAACAAAACATAAGGTAGATTTGCATCTAGAATGAGGCTAAAGGTTGCATTCTCTCAACATGTATATAATTCCTCAGCCCTTTGGTTACATGAATTCTCTTCACAGATCACTGGTTCTCAGAATAGTGTTCACATATTTTCCGTTTTTTGTTGCAGGCTGCACAGAAAAAAATTTGGGTCAACCATTTGAAAACATTTGAAGGTACTTTAAAAAAAAACTATCCCCTGCTGTGAAGCAATTGTGAGCCTGATCAAAATGTATCAGTGAAAATGCAAAACAGATATCATATCTACTTACTTGCAAGTCCAGTCCAACTGCATAATGTATTAGCAGATGATGTTTGCAGCTGGACAACTTATATGCATTTATATAGGTTGAGCATTGTTAGCACATAACAAGTAAGAAAGTAAAGGACATCATCTTCAAGGGTTCAATAAATAATAATAATAATAATAATAATAATAATAATGAGGACTTTGTATAGCACCTAATCTTTCGAAGCGCTAAGCACTTTACACCATAAATAATGATATGACTACACTACAGAACAACAAATGACAAAAACAATGAAATTGGAAAACACCATCCGGATATCCATTCGCAAAATTAAAATGGCTGAAATTTGAATACATAGTCTACCAAAAATCCATATTATTGTTAAAAGTAAAGAACAAAGTTTATCTACAGTATTTTAAGTCATAAGGATAGTACCTAAATTGAGATCAATTATAATTGATCATTGCAAAGCACCATTCCCAAAAATCAAATACTTTAAAAAAGATTGTCTTACTCTGACGCTATCCTATAGAATGAACTCCTCGGAGCAATTAGATTAGAAACAAGTCTAAATGTGTTCAAAACAAAATCGTATGACTGCTATCTCAAAGGCAATTTTCATTGTAAATATTGAAATACGTACACGCCAGTTTTATTCTGTTCATGCATTTCATACACATTGTATGCTATTTTTGCGTAATGTATTGAAGCATGTTTTACTATTTTCACTTTTTTGTTGTTTGTTTTCCTCTTGTATTTACAAGAATTTGTTCAACAGGGTAGAATAGTATAATCAGTTATCCTCATCGAATAAAGTATTTATTATTATAAAGCAGCATGGCTGTACTGCAAATATTAACCAAGATCATCCAGTTTCACTTGTGTAGTATTTTGGATCTCCTTGTGTTGTGATGTAAAAATAGTGCCTTTTTTGTTTTGATTGAGTCTACTAGACTTTTTGTGGTGAACCAGATTTTGGTTTAGTGGTACAAATCATGTTGTAGCTACACTTGGATGGTTTGGACATGTACTCTTGCCACTTTGCTTTGAGGTCTCTTGAGTTAATAATTGGTTGGCATTAATTAATTTCTTTTACCAAAGTGACCGCTTGGTAGGTTTGTTGACTGTGATACACCATACCATATATACATGCTTATAAATCAAGTCAAAACTGCAAACAACAAAGATCCTGATCTGACATATCATAATGTGCCAGCAGATCAGTGTCTGTGCAGTATGTTCTCTTGATTATTAATAAAAGCAGTTGAAGTCGTCTTAAAAGCAAGGGTACTTCATTTAATGCTAAAATGTATATCTGATATTTTAATTTCCACACAGATTCCTCTATTTCTTGATTCTGTTATACATATGCTAAAGAATTGTTTCACTTATCATGGGAGAGCCTATAAGTTATAACAACATTTCAATTTTAAATGTTTGTGTGTGAGGGTATGCTTAAGTTTGAATATTTCTATTCCAGATTTATCAGTTATTATACTGCAAGGAACATTGAGCTTATGCTATGGCCCTGCACAAGAAAACAACCTGTGTTAAAGTCATTCTAAATTTAGACAGATGATACCTATCTGCCATCAACAATATCATGTAAATAAACCTTGTAACTATTCATATTGAGTTTACAAAAATAACAGGCACGCTTTCAAAAGTTGTTTTAGTTATGAAAACAAATTGACTGGGGCTGGATATGTGTGCAAAGTGTAACTAAACTGTTTGAATTAAAATTCAAATAACGGTTTCAGATTGGTTAAATATCAGTGGTTAGGTTGTTTTTTTTTCTCTTCAGATATATAGGTACTTTTGTGGTCAGCACACTATTAAATGTTTTTCTGCTTGTGAGAGGAATACTGCTTATTTATTTTGGGATGTGTGTCCTTGAGATTTGATATGCATGCAGTATATATTCCTATTTATGTGCAATCCATCTGCAAATCTGCCCATTGCACTCTGTGCTGCCAAATTTTGGTCAGTACATTGTTACGAGCCATCTGTAGCTACAACAATATAGACCCTGATTTGCAGTATGTGATGGTAGATCAGGATCTTTGTTGTTCAAAGTTGGACTGGTAATATATACAAGTATATACAGTAAGTATCATGTTTAATTCTAAGTATGTTTTGGTTTGAACTTTGCTACTAGACACTTGCATGTAATAAATAGTACATGTATATCCTTGACACTTTGGTTTCTTCACATATTGAAGTCACATTGTTTTCATTTTGAAATATACTTTTTTTCCCCAGATGAACTGTTACTGATGATTCATTAATTTAATAGTATTCTACTTAAGTCTTGAACAGTCATGGTGCCTTCAAAGTGTACCCTCATTTGACCAGGTCTGACTTTGTGTCATTTCTCAAGGGTAACAGGCCACTGATACATGAACCTCTATAGATATGACCAGTAGTGGAGCATGTTGTGGTACATGATTTTTTCACCTTCTTTATCATGGGAGACAGGTCAAATCTAATGCTACACTGCATGCAAACCTGGCCTTGTATGGACTTGCTGTAGAATATTTTTGCATGAAACCTGGGCCAGTACTTTGTACACCAACAACCTTGCCAGCTTTGGTCCTCTGTTATACACTCTGTTCTGTTGGACTAGTTATTTAACGCCTGGATTTAATTGTAGCTTGGTTCAGAAGTTGGACGAGTATTGGGTTAGTATTAATAATTTTGTTAATTCAATCTAACACTTCTGTATGACAACCAATTGTTTTCTTGAAATGTCCTTGAACATCTCAAAAGAATATGTCCTGTGGACAATACTGCAGAAACATACATAGATTAGAAATGTTGGCACTGTAAAACTTGCCCCTCTCGCTTCACAGTCACAATAACTGTGCACTGCTATTGAATAATCTGGAAAATACTGGGTTGGCTATGTGCTTTGTCTGCAAGGTGCATGAAAATAAAATTATTTAAAATAATTAGGATTTATGATATTGGATTCAAATTCTCTTGGCCCCCTCCCCCCAATGTTGTGTGTTTCTGATTCGCTGATTGACCGTGTTTTTCATTGCTGACCTTGGCATTTTTTCCCCAGGGGTAGAAACATTTGTGTTAAAAAAGGTTCTCAAAAATAATTTGTGCATCAAATTGAGCTGATTTAGTTCAGTATATTTGAAGTGCTTAGTACATTGTATTTACTAATCATTATAATATATATAAAAAAAATTCAAAGAAAAAATATTATTTTACAAATATTCTTGCGAATTGATTTAATTCTCGAAATTGAGCTGGTTTAGCCCAGTATTTATGTGCATAATAGGTTAATAGAAAACTTACCTCCTGTTTTTGGCCTAAGTATTATATTGAAAAGAACTAAAAGTATTTACTCTATTGTTATTACTGGTTTACACAGGCTCTATATATACATGTATATTATTACAGTAAAACCTGTTATGAGAGACCACCCCTTCTGCCAATTAAAAACAGTCTCTCAAGACAGGTGGTCCCTCATAACATCTTTTTACAAAAAGACATTCAAAAGTCCAGTTTCAGAACAATTCCAAAAAAATTACCACAGTCACTGTATATATTCTGTTATTTATTAATAGTTCTTGCTAAAATATTGTATGCATTCATCTGAAAACAAAATTATATAATAGCAATAACTAGTGTTGTTCCGATTATCGATTATAATTAATTGATCATCAGTTGGTTAAGCAAACCAATAAGATAATTGATTGTGAACTCCATAATCGATTGTGTGTAAAGGGAGACTACTTTTTAGGTGTATGCAAAGCAAAAAGGTTAGTAAAACTCCCAGCCACTAAAGTTGACCTGAAATTTATTAATTCCCTTCATAACTACATTTATCAAACTGTACAATTCATAATTAGGAACATGTAGTCATTATTACATGGTCAAGTTGTTAAATTGTAGAGTTGACACATCACATATGAACGAAAGAATTTCAGGGGATTGTAGCAGTATTTCAGTTAAATATGACTGATCAGCCATAAAAAGTTGCGTTCATTTAACAAAGTTGTAAAACAAAAGTAACACACATTTTAATATTATTGTCAGGTTAATGTATACATGTCATTAAAAGAGATTACTCCTGTACATTTATAAAGATATTGAACTCTTGATCAGAGATATAACTGTGTAACAAAAATTTAATTTGCTCTTAGTAACCGATTTATAATTGATGATCAGTTGGTTAAGTAGAACCGATTATCGATTATGAATTTCTGACCGTTCCCATCACTAGCAATAACGATATACTTGTACCATTAAACATGAAACCACATTTACATTTGAAGATCACATATACATGTATTGGCATATGAAATCTTGTGATTTACTCCTTTTTCTAAATTTGTTTTACCAATGTTTAAACTGCTATAATACAAATGATTTGTTCTTTTTCACTTTTTTTCAGTTACAATATTTTTTTTCTCAAGTGCAAAAATTTGTCTTTTTTAATATCGACTGTAAAGATGGTTTTAACTGGCTTTCGCAAACTATGCATAATACATGTGCACTGCATATCTAACAATGAATAAAATAAAAAGAAACAGTTATCTCATCCAGAAACAGAATCATTCACTCAGAGACAAAAGTCAATGGTTTCATTCAAAGAAGACTCATGGATTAACTCTATAAACAAAGTGTGTAATGCGGTCGCACCAACTTGAATAGATGACAGCTTGATGATTGAGAGAAAAAACAACAAACATCTCAAGTCTTTAACATTATCAGTCTAATCCCGCAAACGATTATCTTTTGTTGGTTTAATAGAGACCTTATTCAATCCCAGGCAGTACAGATTAACTCTAAAGACAAACAGTATCCATGACCACTACATCAATTTTGGCATTACTGTGTCAATTCACAATGTGTACATTAGCCTGGTTTATGGACTGGAGCATCTATCACTGGTAGGCAGAATCAACTTTTTTGTGTCGTTCTTTTTTCTCGCTATCTGGTCATTCATAGGGACACTGGGTCCTGCTCAAACATGTAAGCATTAGTTACAGTAAGGCTGCGTGTGGGAATAACCTACATCTGCTTTAGTCTGGTTTACAACAGAAACTATAAAACACTATACACATGCAAACAAAATTACAGATATCAATAGCCAGCCTTTTTTTGTTGGAATGGTGGAAGTGGTCATTGTTACAGCGATTAAATAAAGGTTGGTGGAGTTTATCCCTATTTTTCTGATACATTTGTTCATAGCGGTGTTGAAATGCATATTTTGCCAAGACATTGTGGTTGCTGGTTGCATTTAGCAGCTGATAGTTCATGACAGAGCATTAGCAGCAGAGGGGGGTGAACCCTACAACCTTTTCAGACAAAAAATAGATTGAATCTTTAAAACAAAAAATAGAGCCTTCCAACGAAATCTCATATTTTAACCCCCCAAAAAATGTCTCCATTTATGAAACGGAGACTTTACGATTTTTCAATCAATTTTGGTCTCAACTTGTTGTCACTCACCCTCTCTGCTGCTGCAAGTTAACAAAAAATAATAAATGATTTTAACCGAATATTTGATCAAGTCTTTAGGACTTCACAAACAGACTAATCGCTAACACCTCCTCTTGTAGATCAATTAGATTATTGGATTGATCTGTGAGTTTGAAATTAATTCTGGTTAATGAATCATTATGACACCACATATAGACTGGATTAACCGAAGACTCAATTATTAAAAATCCTGGAGGGGCTATTGGTGCAAACGAATAAAGAATATATCCTTGCTGAGCTTGATTTGATCGTTCGAGATTAATTTGATAGCTTCCTTCAATAACATCACATACTAAATTGAGCGCAATCACTGAGAATATATTCACGTTGAACGGAGCGATATGCCTACCGCCACCATCTGGATCATTATTATGTTTGACGATTTTTATTTCCGGTGATGTTGTTTTTTTCCATGCATCATGAATTATTTTAAAACCAACATCGATGGTGTCACTGAGAAGTTTTTTTAGTTCTGGTACGTTATATCCTGGTAGTTTGAATGTTGGAATATCTTAGACGGGGATTTTATAGTCTGTTGCAAATTTTGTTCTCGATATGGAACTATCGTCATCTAATATATCCTGAATAATTTTCAAATTAAATGTTTCCATATCGTCGATAATTTTGTTGCATGTTTCTACGACGCTGATAAATTCATCTCGGGTGAGAGAGCCGGATTTAAGGGATATTAACAACAGTGAAAAATCATTATTCATTGCTGTGAAGTTTTCAATAATTTTAGGTTCGTCAATAAAATGATATCCCTCTAAACTATCTCTTCCAGTTGGTTGATATCCGAGACCAAAAAACTCTATAGTAGCTATGTGATCTTTATAACTCTTTATTGGATTATCAGGTGCTATCACGTCGGTGATATAATCAGTTTTTTGTGGTTCTGGTAAATCAACGGTTTCCCCCCCTGGTGGTAATTCAGGCCATCCTAGTACGGTTCTAATAGAACTCTGATAGATATCTACGACGTATCCTTCTGTGCTTATCTCAATTGCGGATGATAGCGTCGGCTCATGAACCGTTATAGCGATTTTCGATTCTGTTCCAGTAATCGATTTTATTCTACGCGCGAATTCATTATTGATTTGTTCGATTTGGTATGACCCTGTTGGTATGGAAACAACGTTCCAGTCTGGAGTCTCGTCGTCTTTATTCTTATTCGCAAACACCAAAGAATTATTCGGTTGTTGACCACCAAATGCTACCGATCTGATATTAGGCCAACTGTGATACACTCGTAGTTTTGCTAGCGCTATCTCCTTCACGGGGACTGGGCTAGGGAAATTCACACTGAATTCAGGATTCGTTGATGTTATTGATATCATGCTTGTTTGTACTGGGTTCGTGTTCTCCACTATTTGTTGAAGTAATTCCATCGGTGTTGTCATTGTTATTATACTGTTGTTGTCGCTCTAATTTTGATATCGCGGAATCATAAATACTGACCATCACTGAGAACTCACTATCTGATATCGTTGAGGTTATTGAGATCATTCTGGTTTTCGGGTTCGTGTTTTCCAATTCCATCGGTGTTGTCATTGTTATTATACTGTTGTTGTCGCTCTAATTTTGATATCGCGGAATCATAAATACTGGCCATCGCTGAGAACTCGCTATCTGATATAATTATATTATCGAGTGACGACGATATCATTGAGGATAATTGCGAGTATGCGGTTGATACAATATGAAATTGAATTAAGTAATCTTGCAGTTTACTCTGGCTGCATGATGATATCCTTTTTGTTATCCCGGTTGATATACCCGCGATTGTAGCCGCCGCAGAAATGCAAATTGGAACTACGACCGGAGCAATCATTGTAACCGATGCAAGTATTATTCCGGCGCCAGCGAGAACGCCTGACACCGAGTACATGGTAATATCAATTGCGGTGATTCTTTGTCGGTAATTTTTTTCATTTTTTCACGATAGCGCTCAGAAAGTGATTTCAAGTTCGCGGAAAATTCTTTCACGGTATCATATCGATATCGATGCGATTGTGATTCCATTGACTCTGTCAACGGGATTATTATTGGTTCAATTGATTTCGTTGACTTCGTCAATGATATCATTGTTATTTTAAACCTGCTAGTGTTTTCAATTATTCGCCATCGTTAGCGGGAATTGCTAGTAGCTTCAGCCGGAAAAATTATCTACAAGTTCTATACACCAGGCTATTTTTGATCTAATGGTGGAGCTATCAACCGCGACAAAGTGAAAGTTTGGTGTTATGCCAGTCTCGATAATTAACGTCGCGACGCCACCAGAGTAGGTTTTACCGTCCGCAATCATATTAAATTGATCAATAGAGGCCCACGTTAACCTGTAGATACCATCGACCTTCGCTTCCCCACCTCACAAGAGATTGATGGTAGTTCTTAAAGTATCTTTTTCTCCTATCCAATCCACGATTCCATGATTGATCGTATACACGATATTTTTAATGCGCTTGTGCGGAATCCTTACATTTTCAAGATTTTCTATTAGTTTAGAAATATCGAGATAATTTGCCTTGATTTCATTTTCATTCATCATCCTTCCCGCATCCTTGTTAAAAAATAATAGCGATAGAAAGTTTTTAATTTCAGCGAGAGTCATGCCAACCACAAAAGAATTTATGTACGATATTTTTGCGAAAACTATTATAACCTCGTATATAATCATCCAGCTCACGGCCGCGGGTGGCAATTATACTGTCGTGGGCGTCAATCGCGTCGGTGATTGTAGACACAAGTTCGCCATTGTTTAAGTCGTCCGTTGCTGGAATACAGCGCAATAGAGTTTTCAGCGGCGTCGCGCTGCCGTATCAAAATATCATCCAACGACACATTACTGGTTTTCAATTTACCCTGGAGATCTTGAAATACAACTATTTCATTCGGGTCAACACTTAAGTTCAACGTCTCAGCTATTTCATCTTCGATTATTTTTTTACATCACCCGTCGCAGTGCCATCGGGTTTGGGTTTCAGAGGTCTTCCCCAAATATCAATCATGTTATTGTAAAACTCTTTCTCTCTCTAAAATCTTTGTTGACGACTTCGTCGTTGCCAGCGATTACTAGTGTATTCATTTACGACAACATGTGGTGGTTTTCCCCTTGGGTTACCCAAGGAGTTAGAAATAGCGTTAAGGACATTTAATACTTCGCTGCCACATATTGGTGGATCAATCATCGTTTGTGTTGGTAGCGTAGAATACCAAGTCTTCATTGGAAAAGTTTTTATATAACGCATAAACTCTTTTGGTGGGGCTAATCCATATGAATCAAAATAGACAATCCCACGTGGATCAATAGCATATGCAACCCAGTGAGTTCCGGGTCCGGTGCTATTATCTAAATTAATGATTCCGGTTTCAGTGTTGTTTGGTTGATGTGGTAACTGATCTTTCATAAAGACACCTCTGAAATTTTTAATCGCCAGTTTTTTAGCAGCATCGAGTAAATCAAAATTGGACATTGGCGTGAAATCCGAAGGATTTCCAATCGAAGATTTGGGAACCATAGGTTCGGAAATCGAAGATTTCTGAATTAATAAACCGGTCCTAGTCTCAGGCCTTTTCCGCTGTACCATGAATACAGGGTTCCTGGTAGTCTTAGACCCTTTCCGCTGTACCAACGATATGGTGTTCCTGGTAGTCTTAGACCCTTTCCCTTTTTTTTATAACCCTGCCCAGTTGCCTTTTTTACTGCCATTCCTGCCGTGGTACCAACAGCCCCTAACACTGCCGCTTTCGCCACCGCTGGGGCTGCTGCCGCAATCAATGCTGGAATCGCAGCTAACAACGGGGATATACCGCCTGTTTTCATCATATTTTTTATAGCAACCGCAGAAAGAGTAATCTGAACACCCTTTTTTGCTACTAGTGCATCATTGAAATGTTTCAGTTGACGAGTTGTCAGCGATAATTTATTCGCCCCGCCAGTCATTTGATTGGGTTTCAGCGTGATTGTGGTTCCACATCGCTTAGCCGATTCTGATTGTAATTTCTTGACTTGACCGGGAGTTAACGATACATTGATATTACTATACGACATTATACATAAACGATTGATTCTAAATCGTTTACAATTTCAATGAAAAATTCATAGAATTTTCAAAGATTTTCCACTGGCGCATCTACCACTCTCATTCTTCCTCCAACACCTTCAAGTAGCATTGATTTGTCGCTGAGAATGACAGCAACCGCTCTATAATTAGCAATAGCATCACGAAGCACATTAGCTCTAAAATGTATATCAACGACAGACTGTCTTGTTAAATCAAGATGTTCCAATAAAAAATAATAGATTGGATATAGATTTTTAAAATCCAACTGTCATATTTGTAGACCAGTATCAACATTTTGATCACGTGCCATAAACAACAACAACCTATGATACACGCGTGCAATATGATTCTGACCGTAATCAAGTTGTACATCCTCGGATGGTTCCTGCTGGCCGTTTATTCTCAGTGAGACATCTTTAACACCTAATGGATCAAATATCATATGACTGAAACGTTGATCGCCAACTCGTGTGTTATCCTGTAACGCAATAAATATATGACGTGGCGCAGAAACGCCTTGTTTTGATGCTAGGTTCCACGTGAATAACCCGTTAAGATTTGATAGTTTAACATCTGTACTTACCGTTAGCCAATTTAGTAATGATTTTCCTCCATGGTCCATAAATGATAGTAATCGTTCTTCTGCGGTGATTGATGGAGTCAACACTGGCATCCACAATGATATTTTTGTTAAATTGACTTTACCGGCATCATCATTTACATGATCTGCAGCCGGGTTCGCTGGAATCCTCCAGATTGCGTCATTATCATCACTCTTTCGCACGAGTGCTACTGTATGCTTCGCTCCATAAATAACTTTTCGGACGTTTCTACAGAATCCAAATATGTGATGCAGTGGAATCGCGCATGAAAATGATTTACGCGCTCCTTGCAACATTGAAATACGTGTTGCAGCTCCTAGATTGAAATTAACATCGTTGTTTATAATCATATTTTCAACATCAACATCAGCGGCACCAGCATTATTCTTTGGTTGTCTTACAACAAATTGATTTCCTCCAGCGGTATTTTTAACATCCTTTGCAAACATCATAGAAGGTCCTGCTGATCTTGTATAATCATCAGAATATCTCAATAACCCGATTATTGTTGTGGCTGCATCAACATCGCGATCTATTGACTCAATTTCTTTTCCATCAATGAGATATCTAGCACTTTCGAATAACGCCATAATACCATTATTAACAAAACCGACTTGAGTACCAACTGGATACGGTGCTGGTACAGCAGTAGTATCAGCAACTGTTACAAGTTCTCCTTCTACTTCAATAAATGCTTCAGCGGGTAGAAAATACTTACTGGTATCATGGACTTGAAGTTCAATTCGCGATCGACTATTTGAGTCTATTGCATGATAGGCGTAATATTGATAATCGCGTACAGAATCATCCTTGCCAACTGGGGCATCTATATCAAACGCTGGATCAGGTGACTTTTTGAACATTTTATTCTATTTATCAGAGTCTAAATCGTAAACGATTTTCATCGTAAAAGAATCGTGAAAAACGCTAGCGTGAAAATCCGTAGGATTTCATCGTCGAAGTTTTTTAAAGCCACTTCCTGCTATCATATTTGCAATATTGCTTTGGTCGGGGGTTGCCACTATTGACGAAGTCAATTGCGCTAGTTTTTCATCTACTACGTAATTTATTATTTTACTAACACTTGCAGGCATTTCCACTGTAGACGGTAACGGTTTCTTTCTCCGTGATTTCACTAGCACTGTTATTTTATTCTTCGTGGCTGAAAACGCTTTTCCGGCAAGATCTCCAGCGAAATCTCCGATTTTGCTAATACCCTTATCACGAATAACATCAATGGCTTTCATTGATAATTGTTTAGCCAACGGCATCACTTTTGGAGCCATTCTCGCAAATAACCCCGCAATGGTATTACCTAAACCATCTCCGTAGTATGCTCTATAAACTGGAAACCGTGAATTAACTACATAGACGGGGGTTGGTTTGTCATGATTGTAGTGTATGATCATTATTGTAAAAACACTAGTGTTTTCAATTGTAAACGATTTTTCAATTGTAAAACAATTTATCAATTATAAATTCAGTCCCGGTGATGAAAAATCCAGGGGATTTTCAGTCGCTGTGATACCCACTTGATAACTCGCCAATGAAATCTCGATATGTGCTGATATCCATGATACCGCCGGCAAATAACCGTCTACAGATATCAGCTGCTTCATTAATTATTTCCGGTGAGTTATTTCCAGCTCTGAACCCTCCTACAAGAACTTCTAATCGTGATATATCACTGAGAACACTACCAGAACATGAAATCCTTGGATTTTCACTGGAATCTTGCAATCCGCTTCCGCTATAACCCATTGCTTCATCCAGTTTTTCTTCATCCGTGGGTTGTAAATAATCAAGAGTATCATCATCATCATCATCATCAGGTGGAAGTTGTTGTTTTTTAGGCGAGAAAGATATTTTCTTTGCAGGTTGCTGTCGCTTTCTTTGCAATTTTTGCGGTTTTTGTTGTTGTTTAAACTCTTCATACTGTTTATACACTATACCCACCGCATTGATATATTCAATGTATGATGCACTATCTGTCTTAATCTGACTTTTTTTAGTTTTGATTTTGTAGAATATATCAGCCCAGTGAGTGAAATTCTTAACATACTTATGATGTTCTGGTTTCAACCATTTTTTTCTGTTTTCATAAGTCTTAACAACAAGCGCAGGAATTTCTGTTGGATCAGTCTTATCAATTTCTGCTAACCCTTCCTCATTATATCTCGCGCGTAAATCATCTACTGTTCTTTTTGATTCCATTTTTTGTATAGCCTGTTTTGTTTGTTCAGTTTTCGCTGCTATTTTTTCAAGTTCACCGATAACAGATTTCCCCGTCTCGGGAACATCTCCCCGTATAGCACGCTCTACCCCGTACGTTGCTGTGGTTACTGGTTTAAACAATTCTTCAGATCCCGCAGCAAAGTCAGTTTGTAAACTCTGTCGTTGTTGCAGTTTATTCCTTACAGAGTCACGAATTGGTATAAATCTCTTAATTGCATCTAATCGTTCACGAGCCAATCGGGTTGTTAATGCTTCATTGACCATTATTTGAAATCGCAAACAATTTTTCAATTGTAAAACAATTTTTCAAACCCGACCTAACACCATCGTGGAAGTGTTATTTCATCATGATACACCTTCGTTCATCGATGGCGAAACGGCACCTTTTCATATAAAATAAAATGTAAAGTGCCGATTCGTCACTTTTCCATTGAACTAATCGGAACCGTCCATTAACGGTCCATCAATTTTTATTCAGTGTGAAATATTTTTTATTCAGTGTGAAATATTTTTTATTCAGTGCGAAATATTTTTTATTTACTGATTTTAACACGGTCATGGAAGTGTTTTTTCATCCTATAACAGCTTCTACCATCGATGGCGAAACGGCACCTTTTCATATAAAATAAAATGTAAAGTGCCGATTCGCCACTTTTCCATTGATCAATCTGAACCGTCCATCAATTTTTATTGCTGTGAAATATTTTTTATTGCTGTGAAATATTTTTTATTCAGTGTGAAATATTTTCACTGATTTTGACATTTTCAATCAAAAAGTGCTAAAAGAAATGAAAATCTCTTTGAGGGTCGGTCACAATAAAAAAATGACAAAATCTCTTTGAGGGTCGGTCAATCAAAATCGTTCATTTTCTTGAATTAACACCCGTAGGTTTTTAATTTTAGAATTAACCTCCTTTTTCAATTCGTATTCGTTACCCAATTCTTTTCGTATTCCTTCCACGATAGTATATAACGGGACGAACACACTTACTTCACTGGATAATGCAAGAGAGTCCCGAATAGAATTCTGAATTTTTTTGATGAGCGCATATTTCTTTGGCAGCATATGCTTGTTATTGTTAACTCCGTATTCTATATCCTGAAAATCTGACATGATTTGATCAGGATTTAACCCATCTGATAGTTTGATATCCTGACTTTTCAATTTTAAAATTTCATCTATAATGCTATTCATTTTTTCAGAATTCATATTCTATTACAATTAAATATTTCTAATTGAAAAATATGACGCATTAGACATAACTAAATTGAATTTTCTGTCCGTTCTTTTTTGAAATGGCAGATCGATAACGCCCTTCTGCAACATATCGTACTGAGGGTGAACAAACATTGAAATACCCACTGGCTTCATACATTTATTGAAATATTTTTTCTTCGTTAGTTGTTGTATTCAAAGATTTCACAGGTCTCACTTTTTTTTGAGCATTTTCCAGTCCTTCCAGATGAATTATTTTCACTCTGTGTAACAACTCGTAAATTTGATAAAGAATTGTTCATTGGATTAGAACCAATGTGATCAATGACAGAATCATCCTCGATCAATCCATTGAAACATTCAAATACGAAACGATGATTGAGATATTTCTTCTTTCCAGCGCCAAACCTCAAATATCCATGATTATTCACAACACCAACTGGTTTCTTCACCCTACGGTTTCTTACAACACCATCACTGGACGCTTCATAATTTGTAATCACAGGGTGTGGTTTGAATTCTTGGTTCATTATATACTATACTATTTGTCTAATTCATTGTTTGGTTTAATAATGAATCTTTCAATGTAGTCTTGAGGAGTTCTTATGACTCTGTCGCTGACAGTGTCAGGGTCAGAATTTTTGATTGAAAATCCATTTTTTATTCATTTATCATAATAACGCTTCAACTCCCTGTATCGCTTTCCACCACAGCATAGACATAATTGCGATTTTCCCCTAAACCCAACCCCACATCGTATACAAGGTAACGGACCAAGGCTTCCACGTCGAAAACTCTGCATATGATACCCACAGAACTCATTTCTGCATGATTTGTTACACGGTGTCACTGATCCAATCATGAGCCATTTGCAGTGATTCATTATACATAAATCTTTCATTTAAATGCTTGTTTTAATTATAGTATGGAGGAGTTCAAGAGATTATCGAAAATTAAGCCTTCGAAAAATGCTAAATTCATTGATTATACCATGAAAGAATTCCAGAGATTACCGAAAATTAAGCCCTGGAAAAATGCTAAATTCATTGATTATACCATAAAAGAATTCCAGAGATTATCGAAAATTAAGCCCTGGAAAAATGCTAAATTCATTGATTATACCATAAAAGAATTCCAAAGATTATCGAAAATTAAGCCTTGGAAAAATGCTAAATTCAATCTCGATAAGGTGTTCAAGAGATTATCGAAAATTAAGCCTTGGAAAAATGCTAAATTCAATCTCGATAGAGTCTCTGATACACCAAAACGTCTAATCAGTGATAGAACTATACTGGGTAAAATCAGGGAGTGTTTTAATGAATTCTACCGAGACGGTGCAGCATACTGTTGGTCGACATTTCGAATTATTGATGAAGATGTCAATGTACCCAACATCGATGCTACCATGAACGATGAAAGAGCAGCTGAAATAATCTCACACCTTGGCGAGCCAACGGGTTGGAAATTCAAGGGTGTAAAATCCAAAGGATTTTCATGGAAAATCAAAGATTTTCAACAAAGCAATTCCCAACAGAAGTATTTTTTCAGAATAAAATTCATTATCGAAGTCGAAGGCAAATGGATTATCAGGGATAAATTGGAACCAATCCTCAAGAATAAAAAAACTGTCATTGTAAGTAGAGATTCCAAACCAGGAATTCTAACTGGAATTGACAAACCATACTACGAGAGATCTTATCCTGTAACAGCAATCGTTTATGGGATATATCCGTTAAATGATAAACCCGATATCGCAAAACTAGCTCCTATGAAATATTCTAGTTCACTGAATTGTGTAGCAACACGGGTAATGGAACACTTCACAAATGCATCCCGAGGAAATAAACTAACTGATCTGCGACGTAGGAAAATAACCGAATGGGAACTGACAGTGAAACAGCATGGTGCAAAGATTTCTGATATAGCTAAATTAGAAACATCATTAAGATTCCCAATAACCGTTATGACGATAACCGGAGAAGTTTTATACGAACCGAAATATAACAAAAGTGGAGCGCCAATACAAATTATTGATCATAACAAACACGCGTGGACACCTGCAGTAACAATATTTCCACGAGAACGAACCGTGAGATATATCCCCCCAGAATTCGTCGGGGATGTTTTTTATAATGAGAAATTATTCGATGCTATTCATGCGTTGTGTAAAGATGATCCTGTGTCAGTGTGGTTACTTAGAAGTGATGAAGATCCCGAAATAGGATTTGATCAATTTGTAAGACCAAATGGTGAATTATATCGCGTTGAAGAATTAGATAACAGAATGAGAAAAATCGCTAGTAATTTTTCACCGGAGAGTTCCCATGAAAAACTACTCACGGATAGTTTTACTATTCCATCAGTGGTAGCTCACTTCGCAAGAGAAAAAAACTCATGGCGTCCAACACAAAGTGATTTTCTCGAGGACGTTAAATTGAGTTGCGTCGAATTTAGTCATGGAGGACTGTGGAATACGAAATACTCACGTGATGGTATGATTTCAATTGATATATCCGCGTGTTATCCAGGGAGTTTTCTCGGATATGGAGAATGTGCTAAGTACTTTAAACGATTTGGACACCCCACACATGAAATGACTCGTGTTGCTATTAATGGTCCATTGCCTGATTTTGATTTAACCGGATTCGCTCGTGTGATATCATTTGAACTTGCTACAGGGTTACATCCGTGTAGTTATGTTTGGCTTGGTAGACATATATCTGAAAAGGCCTGGATGCCAATAGTGCTATTGAGATATATGATTGATTGTGGTATGCTAATATCGTTGATTGTTTCTGAAGCTATTATATGCTATCGAGCACAGAAAGAAGTTTGGCTACCACAACCCGATCTAGATCGTGTAATTGATGAAATACGAAAACAGTTTCCAGATGGAAATTCTTCGAATTTCAGTGAACAACAAATCATGAATTGGTCTAAGGAGTTATTTGAAATTAAAAAAGAACAAGCAAAAGATTTTGGACGAAGAATAATCGGTAAATTTACCCAGGGTGGAAGATACGACAATGCAAAATACTCTTCGAGGTTGATCATAGACAACGCTGAATATGATTTTATTGTAACGGATTTAACGAAACAGGGAAAACTTGTAACTCGTAAAGATGCTTTTCTATCCAATGGGACTAAGTTAGGTACAATTGTTACCTACTGTGATGGATATAGTTGTCAGTATACACACTTAAGATCATCTATGCTCGGTTATTCTACTATTAATCTATTTTCGATGATAAATAGATTTCCTAATACCGCGGTTAGAGTAGCTACTGATTCGATGTATATCCATAACAAATACAAATCAGCAGTGGCTGAATTCACATCCCCGGAGGAAGCGTGGGGATGTTGGAGATTTAAAAAGGAGACGCTACACGAGTATTGTGAATCAGCAGATGTTACCGTGGACGATAAATACTTGAAAAGCAACCAATTATCAGAATTTTCTAATGCACCACCGATATCAGATCCAATTACGCGATATAAAATCGTTTATATAAACGGATTAGGAGGATCAGGAAAGACAACACGAGTAATTAATTTATTCAAGGATAAAATCAACATGATTGCGTTAACACCAACTCACAAACTTGCCAGAGACATAAAACAACGAGATGTAAAAAATTCTGGTACTTATCACAGCTTCTTCCGATGGAGCGGTGATAAATGGACCCCTGAGCGAATGGGAAATAAATATATTCCACCGGTGATATTATGGGATGAAATTTGTACTGTACCGTTACATATATTAAAAATGTTTCTTGGTTGGTTAAAAACGAAAAATACAAAAATTATTATGTGCGGTGATCAAGGTCAACCACCGCCAATTTTCGGTGAACCACCTCATGACTGGCTCAAAGATCACGTTGATCATTACGAAGAGATGAACGATGACATTAGATCATTAGATGAAGTATTAAAGGAGTTGAAACAACTAATCACATTACAACCGTATAGAATCCAATGTGAAATAATGCGTGAAATAATTTCAGAAACTCCCATGAATGATTTTTGGGAAACATGGAGACCAGACGATTTGATAATAGCAAGTAGAAAAATAGTCAGAGATAATCTTCAGATGAAATTATTTGAATTGCATAAGTGTAAATTTGCAACACTTCCAGTACCGTTGTGTTATAGACCTTCAGATACACGAAAGCAGAATATCGACATTGACATTCCTGGACAACGTGAAAGGCAGAATTTAGTGTTAAATTATATTGTGCTGGTTGATATCAGCGTCGTCGAAGATGCATTGCGTGCTGATAAATCCCCATGGACGTTAGGTTACGCAGCGACAATACACTCTTCACAGGGATTAACTGTCACAGACACAATTGTTTGGATAGTAGATAATCGCATTGAGTGGTCAAATTTAGTTTATCTCGCAGTATCCAAAGTACGAAGAATAAACCAACTTCGAAGAATTGTTGTTGACGAAGTCAGTGACGATAATGACACTACAATCAGCACTGACAACATCAAGGATATAATCAGAAAAAAACTCTGGTTATAAACAACAGGATAAAAAAAATAATAGAAAATTTGACATTGATGCTGAATTAATAATTACGCTGAAGCAACAACAGAATAATCACTGCGCGAGTTGCAATTGTATAATGCGTTGGAGTTGGTCGAATAAAGATCCTCGCCAATTTACCGTAGACAGAAAGAATAGCAGCATTGGTCATACCAACAATAACGTTATGCTGACTTGTCTTGAGTGCAACAGACGCCGGGGTGCCGGCACAATGCCTCTGTGGTGCTAGTTAAGACCACGCGGTGGTAATTGAGTATCCTCGGGAATTACCTGTAGTTGTTGTCGAGTAAATCCTCGCTGAGGAGCAGTTGAGTCCAATCTATAGATTGCTGGTCTAGAAATGCTAGCGTTTCCACCAGTTGATCGTGTTATACTAGATATCTTATGCGTAGTGACGCTCCAAATAGGATCAGTAGCTCTTTTTTTACCACCCTCAAGCTCTCCTGGTTCGTATAAGTACCTTACAGTGACATTACTACCAAGAATTGGTTCTTTTGAAAAATCTTTTTGTGAAATTCGAAGAATTTCCGTTTTAGGTATATACTTCTTTTTAATAGCGTTGTTAGGTTTCATGTTGATTGTTCTAGTAATCTCATTATTGATTGCGGTAACTACACCTGGTAATCTCTTGACCCATTCACGGGATCGTTTATCCTGGATGAATTCTTTCGCGTATTGATATCCAAATAACCGCTCAGCAAGAGTCCGATTAAATCGTTCAACAATTGCCTGATCGCGATGTAACGCAGTGTGTCCTTGTCGTATTGTGACATTGTGATGTTTCATCGTTGTTAAAACAGCGCCTTGAAACTCCTTGCCAGGATCAACCTGCAATAGATTTGGCCAACGCAGAGGACCCTTTCGATAAATCCTTTCAAATGCAGAAGCTACTTCAGTGGCTGACTTTGTTTTTAACGGCTCTGCCTGTTTGTATCGACTTGCAACATCAACTACAGTTAACGTGTATTTGTAACCGCGATCATGCGGCAGAAATAGTATATCAGCCTGATGAACTTCATTAGGGACAGTCACATCAAAATGCGAGTAATTAATTTGTTTAGGCGGTGGTAGATAAATTTGCCATATCACCTGTTTGGATAACCAATTAGCCGCAGTGTTTTTTTTTCACTTTTGCAGCGCTAGCGAGTTTATTGATTGCAGCGCTACCCCTCCAGTATCCCCTTGGAGAATAGTAAATAGATTCCATGTTGTTATTAATTACCAGCACCTAACATCAATTTGCTTTTCATTGCCGATTTTATCAAAAATGAAGCTAATTTTTCTTTGAAGGATTTATCAGGAATAGCATTTAATGCATGAATTAATTTCACATCTGCTAGATGCCTGTGTTGCAAATTGCTGCTTTTATAAGCAACATCATGAAGGTGACAGGCCTTATCAATAGCGTTTATTGGTTCTTCACCACGTCGAGGTTGGTTTTGATAATCAAGTCTGATATCAAGTCTTGTTCCCGGTCCACAATAACTATACCCTGGAAGGTGTTTTTCTCCTGAATACTTTGCCCATGGGGTTCCAGGGAGTTTAGTTAGCTTGGCTGCGATATCACCTCCTCGTTTTTTTTTAAATCATCATTTCCTGCAGATCTCATAGACACAAATCTAAATTTCTTTGTACCACATTGCACACATTTACCAGAAAGCGCTGATCGGTTATTTTTAGTTGTAATCGTCGTCAAGTCATCTGTGCCAGTACGCGTTTTACACTTCACACAATATAGATCCATAATATGTATAAGGATATGGATATAATTGATTTTTCAGCGACTAAAGCAAGAGAACCGGTTAAGCATCATGCAGCGCTACCAAACTCTATCCGGATGATTATAATCGGGCCATCTGGATCCGGCAAGACTCAATTGTTGCTCAATTTAATAATGAGATGGATGAAGTGGGATAGGTTGTATTTAATTGCCCCTAGCGTAGATGATCAACGATGTTATGAAGTGTTAAAGGATTTTAACGAGAATGCATCAGAGATTGCCGGTGAGGGTATTATTGAAATTTTAACCGATATTGACGAGGCACCATCAGATGAAGATCTTGATGGAAGTATTAACAATTTAGTCGTATACGATGATGTAATGTTAGATAAACAAAAAAATCCTGCTAGAATATTTTCCCGAGGCAGGCATAAAAACACCGACGTGATATATGTCACTCAACGCTACACTCAGATTCCAAAAGTGATAAGAGATAACTGTAATATTCTTGCTGTATTCAACAGAGTTGATACTCATACTCTTAGAAATATTTGGCAGACATGGTGTTCTGATATGGACTTCAATCAATTTAGAAATTTCTTTAGTAATGCTCAGTCAACCCCGTACAGATTTGTAACAATAAATTTACATGATCCTCGGACACGATATCGTATTGGACTGGATCAAATATTCGGTTGAACTCGTAAATGATTTTTGTTAACCCATAGCAGCAGAGAGGGTGAGTGACAACGACAATGACGTATATAAGGAAATCTTATTTTATCGAATAGACGCCATTTTTTTTACTATTTGGTAGAAACCTCAGATTTCCGAATCGACGCTCGGAAAGTTGTAGGGTTCACCCTCTCTGCTGCTGCATTTATATATAAAAAAAATATTTGTGCATTATGACTGATCAGAAATGACAGATGGTCACTCAAAGCAGAGGTTACTTATAACATGTTTACTGTACTAATATTGATTAACCCTTTGTCCATTGCGTTTTGTCCATCAACAATTGCTATTTTTAGCTTGGTTCTTTTAAGAAACTGTGAAAATATATCAGATATGGCAGAGAACATCTTGGTTTGAATGATGTTAAAATTTATACCAGAATGCAATTTGATTAAAATAAGATCTCCTTTGCCTTACATAAAGATCTGACAGCTATCACTTAGGGGGTAGTGTTCTGGTGACCTTTGTATTAGCCAATGTAAATGTAGCTTTCAGAATTTTAGAATCAAATCGTTCAGCATACATTGATGCTTTTCACTGCACAGTCTCCAAAAGGTGAAGGTAGAGGCTCGATTGGTTGATAAAATCAGTGATTATGGTAATAACATAGGTTACCAGAAAATGATCCCTTAGCTGTCGCTGTCGGATCTTCACAGTGGAGATTGGATTTTAATCAGGTTGTACCAGAATGATGCCAATTGTCATGTAGGAAGTGATGCAATTTAAAATCACAATACAGCCACAGTGTGTATATAAGGGTGAGAGTTGTGAGTATTCCAATCGTTTTTATTTCCTTTGTTCTTGTTTTAAGATCAGTTTGTAGATGTGTTTAATGTTGTGTTTAGATATAATTTGAGAGAAAACATTTGTTTGGATCGTTCATTGGGTTTACAAAGCGCTTATTTTACTTTTTGGAGTAAAATATTATTCTAGGACAATTTTGAATTTATTCATTTGATTTCTGGACCATTTTGATACATTAAGACTGTTAGCACATCAGCATATTCAAGGACCTGGATGGAATTCATTCAGAACACTTGATTCTTTTGGACTTTTACAACTTTTTAGAATTATTTTGGATTTAAATTACAATACTGTAAGTTCTTCTAACATTTTCATAGCTTGGATAATTTAATTATTTATTTTTCAACACTTGTTGGTTTAGCTTAATTTTGTTATTTAATTGAAGACCATATAATAAAAAATATGGGGTTTTCACTAAAAGACCTTTTACAGTGTCTGGTTGGGCCTAAATGAAAGTAATGACGATCTGACCTCTACAATAGCTACAACAATGGTCATTTTAAAATTGTATTGCTAATTCTAGACATGCTTTCAGCTGAATATTTCCTATACTCAATGGTATTGATTTTTAATTTGGTGTGGCCACTATGGTGGTCATCTTGAAACTTTTTTTTTTGCTATCCCTTTTAAATGAGAAGTCATTTTAGCAGAAGCTTTCATCACAAGAGCTCTTATTATGTATATTATTTGCTCTAAATTAAAATGATATAAACTGATATAAACATATAATATTATGTTGCATTTTTAGAGACTATTGATTTTGTGTCCTTGAAGATCTTATGTATTTTTTTATGCTGTTAATGTGATTGCATGAAAAAATACAGTCCTTATTGATTTAAAGTTGAGAAAAGTAAAGTTAATTAATTGTTTAAACTTAAAAATTCTTTCTGCTTTGCATAGTGGAAATAATAGTCTTCACTCTTCACCCTCCTTGATTTTTATTCAGCATTTGACTCAACAGACAAAAGTATATTACTTCATTATCTCCAGCATGTATTTAACATTCACAATACAGCCTTGCTGTGGTTCAAGTCCTACTTGGTCAATAGGACACAAATTGTGTCTACAAATGGAATACACTCCAGCCCAGTTGATCTATGTTGTGGTGTTCAACAGGCATCAGTTCTTTGATCTGTTCTCTTCATTATATACACTCAGCCACTCTTAAGTGTCATAGATCATCGTCTAGTGTCTCACCAATTGTACGCTGATGACACTCAAATATACAAATCTAGCCACCTAACTGAAGTTGATGCTACCATCCAAGGGGTAGAGAGGTACATTTCTGATGTGAAATCATGGATGACATGTAACAAGCTACAGATGAATGATGATAAAACTGATGCCATTCTGATCACAACACCAAGATTTTCTCATTCACATCCTTTACCTCAAACAATAAATATCAGCAACACCAACAATAAATTCACACAGTCAATACAAAGCCTAAGTGTTACTCTGGACAGTACTCTCATATTGCACCAACATGTTATGAATATATGCAAGGCTGCATATCTTGAGCTGATACGCATCAGCTCCATTCGTAAATATCTTTCAACTGATGCCACTAAAACACTAGTGTGTTCATTAGTACTTTTAAGATGGACTATTGTAACTAAATTCTGTCTGGTTCATCTCAATACAGTAAAATCTGTCTTGAGAGACCTCTGCTATCAGAGACCACCTGTCTTGAGATATCAGAATCTCCATGCAAAGATTTATAAACTATATAGTGTTATGACCTGTTATGAGAGACCACCTGTCTTGAGAGACCATTATTTTTTGGCAGAAGGGGTGGTCTTTGAAGGCAGGTTCTTCTGTATCTACTCTAGAAACTTCAGAAAGTTCAAAACACAGCTGCTCGGATCATCTTTAGAGTACCATGATCAGAGCACACCTCTCCTCAGTTCTGTACCCTACACTGGCTAATTCCATTCGATCCAGAATCAAACACAAAGTTTGTCTCTGTGCTATGTTTCACTGACAGACTCCAGTTCAGCATACCTGACTTCACCCATGTTTATACGTCAGCAAGATACTTATGCTCCTCTTCTGACAATTGTACACTCATTATTCCCACTATGAAAACGATGTCATATGGACAACTTTCTTTGGCTTGCCAGGTCCCAGCAGTGTGGAATGAATTGCCCAAATGAATTTGGACACAAGAATGCTCTTAAAACTCACATATTTCGACTGCAAGACAAACTTAATAATGTATCCTACCTTAAATATTTTCATCATTTTTTTATGTTTTTTTAATTTCATGGTGTTTGTTTTTTGTAGTCATCATTATATATGTTGTAAAGTGCTAAGAGCTTCTAATGATTAGGTGCTATACAAAGTTCTCATTATTATTATTATTATTATTATTATTATTATTATTATTATTATTTATTGAACCCTTGAAGATGATGTCCTTTACTTTCTTACTTGTTATGTGCTAACAATGCTCAACCTATATAAATGCATATAAGTTGTCCAGCTGCAAACATCATCTGCTAATACATTATGCAGTTGGACTGGACTTGCAAGTAAGTAGATATGATATCTGTTTTGCATTTTCACTGATACATTTTGATCAGGCTCACAATTGCTTCACAGCAGGGGATACTGTTTTTTTTTAAAGTACCTTCAAATGTTTTCAAATGGTTGACCCAAATTTTTTTCTGTGCAGCCTGCAACAAAAAACGGAAAATATTTGAACACTATTCTGAGAACCAGTGATCTGTGAAGAGAATTCATGTAACCACAGGGCTGAGGAATTATATACATGTTGAGAGAATGCAACCTTTAGCCTCATTCTAGATGCAAATCTACCTTATGTTTTGTTTTTTTATGGTTTAACACCATTTTTAAGCACAATATAGGCTATACATCGCGGCCAGTATTAATGGTGGAGGAAGAACCCGGAAAACCCCAGGAAAGAACCACCGACCCATGAGAAGCTACTGGCAAGCTTTCTCACATAACTACATTAGCCGAATCTTAGACTCAAACCCACGCAGACAGAGGTGAGATGGGAGTGATCCGGAACGGACAGCATTTTAGACCACTCGGCCACTCGGGGCCCCAAAATTCTACCTTAAAGAGTTTCTCTCAACTGATAAACACCATAAGGAAACTGGATATATTACTTCAGTTACAGCTTGTATTTAGAGAGGAATTGCAAAAAAGTATAGTTTTCTATTAAGATAAATGACATGTATTGAAGTTAAATCACAAAAAGGAAGAATTTGAAATTATTCTTTGAGTATGTTCCATTTCTGTTATGCACAATTTGGAAAGGAAAATGGAGCACGTGTTGGCTTATAATCATTAAATTAAGCAGAATGGACATTTTGCACTTCAACTAGATGTATTAACAAAAATGTCAAAATATCCCTTGGTTGTGAAAAAGATATTTATTGGCAAAACCCAGCAACTTGTTTACGTGCCAAAGTTGAACTTAACTTTGTGCTAAAACCCGCTTGTACTTGCTGGTTACGGTTTGAGAGTTGATCTACAAATCAACAACAATTTTGCTGGTATTTAGGTGAAATTCTATGGTCTGTAAATATGTCAAGTATGGATAGGATTATTGTATTCTGACTGGTATGCAAAAAATGGATAGAACTGTTGTTAACAAGATGCAAGTTATTGTCGACAAAATCGAACAACACAATCAAAAGTCTACACAACAAAGTGTTGACTTTTTACACTAAAGGACAGAGTTTTATAGTCCCAGCTTATTATAGTCATTCTGCATCTTAGATGTTATTGACTGATCAACTTGAAGATGCATTGATGACTTTTTATTGAGATAAATGGTAAATTACAATGATAAATGGCAATGATTGATCAACTTGAAGATCGTTTATTCAGATAAATGGTGAATTATGATGATAAATGTCAATGACTGATCAACTTCAAGATCCTTTATTCAGATAAATGGTGAATTATGATGATAAATGTCAATGACTGATCAACTTCAAGATCCTTTATTCAGATAAATGGTGAATTATGATGATAAATGTCAATGACTGATCAACTTGAAGATCCTTTATTCAGATAAATGGTGAATTATGCTGATAAATGTTATTGACTGATCAACTTCAAGAGCCTTTATTAGGATAAATGGTGAATTATGATGATAAATGTCAATGACTGATCAACTTCAAGATCCTTTATTCAGATAAATGGTGAATTACAATGATAAATGTCGATGACTGATTGACTTGAAGATCCTTTATTCAGCTAAATGGTGAATTACAATGATAAATGTCAATGACTGATAAATCTTATGATCCTTTTTTCAGTTAAATGGTGAGTTACTATGATAAACGTCAATGGCAGATCAAACGGATGAACCTTTTATTCAGATTAATGGTGGATTGTGATAAAAATGTCAATACCACACATTGAGGAAATCAAATTTTCATTGCTAATAGGACATTTATGTTACCCATAAAGAAAAGATGCAACAGATTGTTGTATGCATTTTCATTTTACATGTATCCATATGCATCAGCCAGTAAAAAAATGTGTTATAGTATAAACTCAAAATTATATTTACCATACAGTATACATTTCAAATAAGCATGTCAGACACTTTCCCCATCAGTGGGGGCCCCGAGTGGTCAAGTGGTCTAAAGCGCTTTCCATTACGTATCACTGCCATCTCACTTCTGTTTGCGTGGGTTCAAGTCTCAGATTCGGCCTATGTGGGCATGTGAGAAAGCTGGCCAGTAGCTTCTTGTGGGTCAGTGGTTCTTTCATGGGGTTTTCCCGGGATTTTCCTCCACCAGTAATACTGGCCGCCATGCATAGCCTATTGTGTGCTGAAAAATGGCGTTAAACCCCAAAACAACAACATTCCCAATCAGTGTCACAAGATTATTTGTTTCTTTGGAGTTTCTGAAGACAATTGTTTATTTGAAATGTAGTTGTAAAAATGCCATAGCCATCGTTGTGAATCTGGCCACACCATTCATGACGTTCACTGTTTACAAGTTTCTACATCAAGTGTGTAATAACAGGAAAATATGAATGTACTTATTATGAACATGTACTCTTTCAGAATAATTGACAAAAAATATAGTATACAGAATCTTTTTGCTGTGAGTGTAATTAAAATGCCAGCCTGGTGAAGGAATAGGAAGAGAAGACTGTACATTTCATATGTATGGTCCAAGGTAGTTATCTCCCTTGCACCATGTGCATTTCATAAAGTTGACAGAAAGAGGCAATAAGTAACAGTAGGTTTTACAAATAATTTAACTGTCTTGTAGAATATCTTATGTAATTCCTAAATGAAAGATCTTTTAAATATGGCAAGAGATAGTGTTTTGGCATACAAACAATACTGTTCGTATCCATATATTCTACAAAATAAAAACATGTAAAATGTTAAAGGAATCTCAAAAAATATCTATTTTTGGGAACTAGCATTTGAATATACAATAATAATTAAAGCTGCCAGTTTAATATGTTGTCCATTGGAGTAACTCTAATGCACATTTAATATGTGTGTGTGTGTGCATTTGTTGCAATGACAACCACAACATCAGGTCTCTGTTGTCAAGCAGTGTGTAAGTAGATGACTAGTGAGGTCAATCCGGGCATGGAAGTCTCTCCTATTGATGGAGTACACAAGGGTTGGAATAAGAATAGAGGTGTTGTCAGCTCTGGCCCTTCGACTGGCATGTTTTCTCTGCGCTTCAGAAATTCTTTGTTGTTCTGCAGCATGGGCACCAGATGTGATATTGCTGTGCCAGGAGGGACGGTCTTGCACAAAAATCTCCATGAGACAATGTTGATATGCTGGTTTCTCAATGATACCTCCAGTGAGTCCTTGGAATGCCTCTTTTGTCCTCCAATAGTACTTCTCCCCTCAGAGTTTGATACAGAGCTGCTAGTTTTGGAATCTGTACCTCTGTCATGTAGACCATGTGTTCTGCCCTTCTAACTTGGGCCATCTGCAACAACTTGAAGGCAGATGGGATGCTGGCCATATGGAGAATCTAAGTATCAGGAATTTTGTACTTTTTCCACATGATCCTACAGATACAACTCATGTGGAATTGATAGTTTTCAGGAATATCTGCTATAGACAATCCACATCTCGCTGGTGTACAAGAGGGCTGTGAGCACTGCTGCACATTACACTTTCAGTTTTGTCGTAATGCTGATTGTTCTACAGTCCGACACATTTTCACTTGGCCTCCTGAAGGCTGAGCTGGTTTTGGAAATTCTGCTGTTGACTTCATTGTCAAAGTTAGCTGGTCTTGAGAGGTTGCTGCCCACAGACGTGAAGTTGACAGCCTGGAGTATCTGACCCTTCGCTGTGATGCTTGGTTTGCAGCATGGGGTAAGTTGGTGTTCTTGTAGGGTTAGCGCCATATTTCAGCACAAGATTATTGCATGGTGGCCAGTATTATTGGTGGAAGAAGAACCCTGAGAAGGGCCCCGAGTGGCTGAGTGGTCTAAAGCACTGTTTATTACGGATCACTGCCATCTCACCTCTGTCTGCATGGGTTCCAGTCTAAGATTCGGCTAATTTAGTTATGTGAGAAAGCTTGCCAGTAGCTTCTCATGGGTTGGTGGTTCTTTCCAAGGGTTTTCCGGGTTCTTCCTCCACCATTAATACTGGCCGCCATGTATAGCCTGTATTGTGCTAAAAAAAAATGGCGTCAAACCATAAAAACGGTTGATATTTCACTTGTAGAAGTGAACCATGAATGCATCTTTAAATTCTTGTGGGACCACTACTTCGTTCCTTCACATTGCATTGAAGAGGTCTGAGAGCTTCTGTAGCAGCACAGGTTTCCCAGTTTTGTACACCTTGGCAGGACAGCTGGCTGATGGTTTTCTTAATCTTTAGCACACTTGGTGGAGTGTTCAGCTCAGCATTAGTTACCTCTTAAGTCATGCATTATGTGGCTTAGTTATTGATGGATGGTTGAGGACAGCATTGAAGTGTTTGGTCATTGGTCCAGGATCAGTAAGCAGTGTTTTGTTGTCCCATTTGCACTGAGGACAGGAGAGGACACAGATGACTGGGGCCCGGAGACATCTTTCAGTCATTTCAATCTGCATTGGTCTGGTCTTGTCTGCTTTACTGTTGAGCCAGGAATCTGACAATAGTCAAAGCTTTGCCTGAATTGTCATAGCGTTTGCCTTTTTGGAGGCTGATGAGTTGTCATTCAGAAGAGTTCTGTAGAGGTTTTTTTTGTGTGTAGTGTATTTAACACCTAATTAGCTAATCTTTCTCATCGAAACAGTCCTGGTTTCTATGTGCCAATTGTCCCAGATATAAGAAGACAGTGGATTAGACAGGCCCAGTTCTCATCCACTTTAGGCTGGCCAGTCTACAGGTTTTCCAGTTTGCTATTGATAATTTTCCAGTGATTGAGCTAGTTTTCAGCTTTGAGGCCTTTAGTCTGTTTACTGTCTTTTTTCCCATGGGATTTGTCTTGGGCTAAATGGACACAATTAGCCTGTGGTCAGTCCAACAGTCAGTACCATACATTTCCATCATCACTCCTACATACTGTCTGTCCTTCATCCAGGTGATGACATTGTCCATGAGATGTCAATGCTTCAAGCTGGGCTACATCTGCTATGTGATATTCTTCACTGTCATGGCCATTCCACTACCACTGCCCACTTCTTACAGCTGGCCTTTGTCTGCTAGCTGAATGTCATCATGCCAGTTCTCTAGCAACCAGTGCAGTCTGTCTCTCATGTCTATCTGCACATTACATGTGCCATTGGTTAAGCACAATCATCCTTTTCTTTTTTGTTATTGTTTTACCACAATGATAGGATCCCTGCCAGTTGCAGTAAACTGGGTAGGGTGAGATAAAGCAGGCTATGTTTAGGGCACCTTCTCATGCTATGTAGGTGATCAGAGTGATCCTAAAAAGGGCAGCTCAAACACTTAGGGGCTGCAGAATTCCATTGCTGTTTTGGTTTCATCGAGAGCAACACTTTGCTCAGAACTGCCTGCGTGCAGGTCTGTGGCTGCATTTTAAGTGTTATCTGCACTTGTGTTTTGTTACTCCTACATTGCCACAGGGCATGGAGTTGTGCATTGTGCCCTGGGTTTGAAACATTGACTTGTGCTTGACTTGGATTAAAGTGAGGAAGAGTTGTGCAGTTTATCACACTCTCTCTTATTCAACTGTTATGGTGGCTGAGTGGTTAGAGCACCCACCGCAGAAGCAGAGGTCATGGGATTGATTTTTGGCAGAGTCATACCAAAGACTTAAAAAATGGTACTTACAGCAGCCTCATTAGGTACTCAGCATTAAGAAGTTAGTGTTAGGACTAGTCAGCCTGGTGTCAGGATAATGTGACTTGCTGGAACATCATGTTACATGTCTAAGGCATGATGTCCCAGTGCTAGACATCATTATTAACTGCCTCACCGCAGACATCATAGTGGTATGACTGAAAAAATGTTTAAAGTTATGTTAAAAATCCTAATTACACATACACATATACACTCTATTATTCAACAGTTACAACCATAAATCCTACACTTTTCCAACAACTTAAGAAATATGACCAGGTGAAATTGTATACGCTGTCACCTTAATTATTTCTCCAAAACCACTGAACAAAGTCTGATTCAATTTGCATGGAATCAACTTGTATGAAAACCTTTTTACACAAATAATACCAATTTGCCATCAAATATTACTTGTATTCCCCTCAAAAATGCAGAAAAACCTTTCAGTGATTTCTTTTAACTCATAGAATATAATTTGACTATTTTACAGAAACCATCCTGGCATTAAGTCCTTTCAGTGTAATACAAATGAAATCAATGTCACAAAATATGAACTTCATTACTAAAAACAGGAAAAACTTATAATGACTTCTTGAACAGCGTATGTGTACAAATGGTAATGATCTGTCTTGATATATAGGTGTCTTTGCTTAAAATAGAAACCAGTAGTGACATCTATAAAAAACAAAATGCTAAACAGAATGACCAAATT
This sequence comes from Unio pictorum, assembly GCA_030141615.1. Lineage (NCBI taxonomy): Eukaryota > Metazoa > Mollusca > Bivalvia > Unionida > Unionidae > Unio > Unio pictorum. The sequence continues at coordinate 15,309,035 of JARLTB010000044.1, forward strand.
TAACAGAAAGAAGGAGCCTGGAATAAAGGTCTTTTAAGTTCATGCAATTGGTGCCAATCTGCCTTTAGTTGTAGCTGCTATTAGTATTAAAAGAATTGTAACAGACTTTATTTTTTAAAAAAATGGCTAGATAGAATTTAACCCAGTTTGACAGAAAGGATGCTTGATAATATACAAAGGACACTAATCCACCATGAAATCAAAAATCTGACTGATATCAAGACTGACTTGGACAATTGTAATTCTCTCTATACTGACTGTTATCAAGACTGACTTGGATAATTATAATTCTACCCTGACTAATATCAAGACTGACTTGGATAATTGTAATTATCTCAACACCGACTGAGATCAAGACTGACTTGGATAATTGTAATTCTCACTGTACTGACTGATATTGAGACTGACTTGGATAACATGTAATTATCTGTCATATCCTACAATTTTGAAATGGTTTTATCATGTCAACACAGGTTGCAAAATCATAAAAGATTACCCACATTTTGGAAGACCATTGTTAGTGATTCTTTTATCACAAGCATTAATTCATCAGCTGCTTGCAATAATATTAAAGACTATTTGAAGCCCAATAAGATTTGTGTATGACGGATCATGCATTTGTTGACAGTTGATCAAAAACATAGATTCATGTTGAAATCAATCAGTTATTGCTATATACAAAAGAGTGATGAGAGGCATTTGAATGAGATTGAAACATGGAGTTACTTATTTAACTTGAGTTCAGAAAAAATAAAAATGTTTGGATCAAAGAAAACAAGCATTGACCAAATTGCTCAAAACACTAAGGGAATTTCTTGTAATTATTCTTGATCAGTAAGACTCGTCAATTTCTTTTATTACAGTATCATTTGTTGTTGTTGTTGTTGTTGTTGTTGTTGTTGTAGGGTTTAGCGCCATTTTTCAGCACACGATAGGCATTACATGACAGCCAGTATTAATGGTGCATGTTGAACTGGGGAAAACCTTCAGAAAGAACCACTGACCCATGAGAAGCTACTGGCAGGCTTTCTCACATATCCACATTGTCCGAATCTGAGACTTGAACTCATGCAGACATAGGAGAGATGGCAGTGATCCGTAACGAACAGCGCTTTAGACCACTTGCCCACTTGGAGCCCCTATATTTGTTAATTATTTGTTGTTGATGATGTAAGCAGTAAATTAATATACATGAAAATTGTTTTCAAATAATGTATAAAATGAAACTTAATACATGTAGTTTTGTATTCTTTTGAAGGGGATTCTACTTCCACAGTTATTCCGACAACCAGGCATTGCTCATACATCTTTAGAAAATAAGTTTTTTTAAAACTTGCATGTAACTAAATTTTTCCATATGACATTGATATAGATTGTATTTCCATATATTTTAGACTGATCAATGGAGGATTATATAAAACTTATTGGAGCAGGGGCAGTAACTCTTGGTGCCTTTACTGCCACAGCATTCTATATCTTCAGGAATGGAACTCCGCCAATACAACTGGCATGTGACCTTAAAAATCAGGCCAAACTTCTACAGGTAAGAATGCCCATAAACTCAAAACAGCTTTGCTTTATCATTCCTTCACAGTGAGATGTTATGTTTATTCAGTCGATATTTCATATGTAGCCTCATGAAATCATAATCATCGTTACAAACTTTATAGGTTAGTTGTATTCACTGAAAGGCCAAGAAATGAAAAAGTTTTCAAAAAAAACCAATTACTTTTATATATATATATATATATATATATATATATATATATATATATATATATATATATATATATATATATATATATATATTTATATTTGTCATTAATGTTACTCTTGTGTTACAAATTGACTAGGATTAACAATATTATCTGTACCCACATTGAAAACAGGTTTCTGATTAGAAAGATAGCCAAAGTTGAGAAGTACATGTAGCCCCAATTTGTAAACATTGATTGAAAATTTTATCGGGGCAAAGAAAACAAAGTCACTGGAGATATGTTTCCAGGTTTACTGTAAAGAAATTGTAAGACATATAAAGAATAGAAGTATGCAAAAAAATAACTTGTAAAGGGTAGAAAACATGGTATCATATTCTTGTGAGTAATTTTGTCATTTAAAAACATTGTACACAGTACAGATATTAAATATACTGCTTTTCCTTATCAGTTAAGAATGCTTTGTAGGTGTATTTAAAAACGAAAGACTGCCTGTCAGTACAACACACCATACTGGTAGTACAAATTAGTTGCTTGTCAATAAAGAAAACTATATAAAGGTATCAAAATGAGTTATTTGCTTGTCAGTTAAGAACACCAAGCAGGTAGTAAAAGCAGAAATTCCAGGTCATGTAATGTGTTAACTGTAGAATGTATAGAGAGCTAAATGCAGATAGACTGACATGGCCAAACGATAATTGATGAAACATGTTTGATACTGTTTAAAAAGAGTTTTGTCTCTTTTGAAAAGAACTGTGGTGATGCTGATGTCAATGAAAGTAGTGGCTTTATCACAGCTTGAAAGTTTATTGTAAATTTCGTGTTAAAATGTATGTGCATGTTGATAGCTCTGAAAAAAGCAAGGCACAACATTTGACAGAACTCTTTCAATGTGCCCGTCTTGAGTTTGGTGTATTATGTTATGGTATTGTTTGTCCAGTTGTACCAGTCAAAATTAGCATGTGCTTGATTTGCCCATAACATTGTTACTGGTTGGAGAGTTTTCATGAAATTTTGCCTAAGAATGTATGATGACTAAAATGGTGTCTTACAAACAGTAGCCATGGCCTAGTTCTATCCTTGTCTGGAGTTTAATTTTTGAGCCACACAGGACATTGTAATGAAACATTGACCATTTGTATATACTGTGAAAACATTGTGTTGCATGCTGTAGCCTGACACACACACACCACATCAAGGTCAAGGTCACATCATTGTAACTTTGACTGGTATCTTTTTATAATTTGCGAACCACTAAAGGCATTTTAATGAAACTTTGACAAGTTATGTATCTAGACTAATCATTATGTCACATGTTGTAGCCATATCCTTTTCTCAAGTTCAAGGCCATTGAAAAATAAAAATCAGTAACCTATCCTCATGTAAGGGTGTAACTTTTGAACCAATGAAGATATGTCAATGAAACTCTAGTCTGTTGTATATGACTTGACAGTTTCTCTCATATTCAACCATATCCCCTGTCTCAAGGTCAGGGTCATAACAAGACATAATGTAAGTAGTCTGTTACTTATCCAGGCTGTCACTTTTTAAAACTCCTGTTAATATTTTCATGAAACTTTATTTGTCCACACCGTGTTATAAAGTAGTCAAGGCCATATCTCAAGGTCAGTAACTGGCAAAAGGTCATGAGACAGGCATAGCGTGTGTGGTACTTGTTATTGCAGCAGTACATAGAAGAAACAATTGCTTCTTTTAAATTTAAGAGGTTTCATCTAAAAAGTACATGTACAGTATAAAAGTCAGAAAACTTTGCAATGCAAAACTTTGTTATATATACAGCACCTTGCATTGTGTGAAGCCAAGCCATCTGTATACTGTCAGTATTATTGTTTATAAAAAAAGGATCAGGTATCCAATTATTGATTTACTTTACATAACGGAAACATGCAGTAACAGTTACTAGCACTTGGCTGTATATAACAAGAGGAAGCTTGTACACTGTAACAATCTAAATTCATTTCCTTATAATATACATTAGCTTGCAAGGGAAGGGCGAAGTATAATAAGAGAACCATCTGGATTGTTCATTCATTTAATAAATAGGGTAAAATACATGTGGTTTTTTTTGGGGGGGGGCTGGTGGTCTTTATTTGATGGGTTTCGGTGAAGTGATTGTATTGTGTTTGTTTCTTTTGTCATACAAATATCAACAGGGCTTTGATGGAATTGTTCAAAGCAGAACAATGAGATAATCTTGGCTGCTTAAATAGTTTTTGCTACCATAACTTTGTGGTATGCACTGTACTGTCATATTTTCTATGAACACTTGCATCATTAGATGTGGGAATCATGCAAAAAGTTTATTTGGATAGCAAGAACACCTGCAAATTTGTTTAAATGCAGGCATGTAAAAATGTATTCAGTGCAGTAAACAATTTTTTGTATGTGTTAACCCTTAAAATGATTGTCACAACATTAATCATGCCACTAGTGATTGTTGCAAATACTGTCCCATTTCTTGTCAGCAGCTAATTACATATCTGGGTTCTTTAGTTTTGTCAAAAGTATGTAAAAAATGTCATTTTAATTCCAACTCTTGTGTACTTTTATACCCAGGATATAGCCACAGAGAGTTTCCAAAATCATACCTCTCTTGTAGATAGGCAAAGTTCAAACTACCACATTTATTCACTTATATATCCAACATTTACACACTGCTCAGGATCTACATTGTTTGCAGTTGGACTCTACTTTTAGGTGAGTACATACGGTGTATGCCAAGTTTAATAAATGTCCATTCATTGGTCAATGAAGACATGAGTTTGAAGGACTAACATCCATAAATTTCAAAATTAGATGTACTTGGAATTTACTTTTATTGGTAGTGTAGTAGTTTTGAGGAACTAAGAGGTTTGTACAGATGATGAATTGAAGGTATTGTGTTACCATATCTACTTGCCTTTAAGTCGAATCCAACTATAAACTGCACAGAAATTAATAAGAAGAGGATGCTCTGGTTTTAATACTGACAAGCAAATGATTCTGTATGTCTTCTTAAACCGCACCAGTGGCCCAGTGGTTAGAGCATCCACCGCGGAAGCGAGAGGTCATGGGTTCGATCTGCGGCCGAGTCATACCAAATACTTACAAAAATGGTACTAACAGCTGCCTCGTTTGATGCTCAGCATTAAGAGGTTTGTGTTTGGACTGGTTGGCCAGGTGTCATGATAATGTGACTGGGTGTGTCATCATGCTCCATGTCTGCGGCATGATGCCCTAGTGCTAGACATCACTATAAAGTATTGTAGCGATATGACTGAAAAATTTTTAAAGCTACTTTAAAAATCCTAATCGAGCAAACAAACAAAAAACTGTATGTCTATTTTTATGGATCACTGACAGTCAACTTGTCAGTCAACTTTATGAGACCTTGCAAGGAGCAAAGTATGAATGACCCTCTGACTACTGCAATTGCTGGTTATGTGTTGTGTAATCACAGCCTTCTTAAAAACCTTTTGTGTAACTTATCAGAATAGCATTAACAGCTTTATGGATGTCACTGTAAACTAGATATGATGCACTAAATCGAATACCATGTATTCTTGCTTGTAATTTGATTCCTGGCTTCATCAACACATTGATCTATAATACTGTATATACTCGCTTTTAAGTAAAGTCCACTTGCAAACTGCACAGGCCCAGGTCTGTCATTGCATAATGCACTGGCAGATCTGAGTCTTTGGAGTTTGTTAGGAGTAATCATGAGAACAAACACTTCAGACCTAGATCTGTAGGTGCATTAGGATATGGCAGAATAATATCTTTGCAGTTTGACTCACTGTATTAGTGATTATATATGGTATGCAGTTAGGAAAAACAAAGTAGGATAAAGGACAGAGATCCTGATCTGCATTCATATAATTTGCTGGCAGATAAAGGCTCATGGTGTTTACACTACAGTTGTACTTCTGTATGAGTATACATGGTAATCATTAGGTTTTCGGTATGTACTGATGAATCAGTTTACTTTCAGTTGAAGTTTTTCTGTAATGAAGACTTTTATTTTGACATATTTTAGGACAGTTATTCTGAGATAGTTGATTGGCTCTTTTACAGCACAGCAGGTTATTTAGTGCAGAGGCAGTTGACATGATGTGTCTTGCCCTAGGACACATGGCAGAAGTGGCATAGGCCAGTCTGATGGTTGGATTCAAACCCACACCCTTTCAGCCATGAAACCAGCATGCTAACCACTGAGCCATTCCTACTCCTACTCCATTTTGCACCTTCTATGACATGCAGAACATCCCTAAAACAGCAGGCATCTGTATACCCTGTGCTTCTTCCATGTGCTTTGTGTGTTCATCTAGTTAATAACTATTACTTCAAATTAGGCTGATTCAACAATGCATCATGTTTGTTGCTAAGGTTTACTCACCAGTCACCATGATACATATTACATAACAGGACACAATTGTATCTGCAAATGGAATACAGTCCATCCCAGTTGATCTATAATGTGATGTTTCAAAGGGGTCTGTTCTTTGACCAGTTCTCTTCATTCTATACACTCAGCCGCTCTCAAGTGTCATAGATCATCACCCAGTGTCTTTCCAATTGTACGCTGATGACACCCAAATATACCAGTCTAGCCACCCAACTGAAGCTGATGCTACCATCCTTGGAGTAGAGAGGTGCATTTCTGATGTGAAATAATGGATGACATGTAACAAGCTGCAGATGAATGATGATAAAACTGAGGCTATTCTGATCACAACACAAAGATTTTCTCATTCACATCCTTTACCTCAAACAATAAATAGCAGCAACACCAACATTAAATTCACACAGTCAGTATGAAACCATTGTGTTACTCTGGACAGTACTCTCCCATTACACCAACATGTCAGGAACATATGCAAGGCTGCATATCTTGAGCTGAGATGCATTAGCTCCATTCGCAAATATCTTTCAGTTCTTGCCACTAAATCACTTGTATGTTCATTAGAACTTTAAGACTGGACTATTGTAACTCAATTCTGTTTGGTTTGTCTTAATATCTACTCCAGAAACTTCAAAAAGTTAAAAACTCAGCTGCTCAGATCATCCTTAGAGGACCATGATCAGACCACACACCCCTCCACTGCTCTGTACCCTATACTGGCTATCCATTCGATCCAGAAACAAACACAAATTTTTTCTCTGTGCTATGTTTCACTGATGGACTCAAATCCAACATACCTATCCAGCCTCACCCATGTGTATACACCAGCAAGATACTTATGCTCCTCTTCTGACAGTCGTATACTTATTATTGCCACTATGAAAACAAAGCAAAGTCATATGGACAACATTCCATTGCATACCAGTGCCCAGCAACTTGGAATGAATTGCCCATTGAACTTAGACACAAAGACACTGTGATCCCATTCAAGAGTGCTCTTAAAACTCACCTATTTCGACTGCAAGAACAAGACCTAATAATGTTTCCTACCTTAAATATTTTCAGCATTTTTATGTTTTCTTTGTTTTAATGTCATGTGATTTTATTGCATTATTTTTGTTAGAAAATACAAGTAAAGAAATACCTCTTGCTTGTATATTCAGATTTATAATGTATTGACATATAATTGGTTGGAATGACAGATGTGTTATTTAATTTACCTTTCTCCTTAATCCTTTTCATTTCTGATACAATGTTCTCTTTGTAAATGTAAAGTGTATATCAGAGACAGAGAACATTTCTGGTTTGGCTGAGCAAAACTTACTCTTGTTTGTGTTTTATCTTGGGGTCTTGACTACTTTGTGTTGGTCAAGGATAATATAGTGTCTTGCCTAAGGGCACGACATGGCAAGCCAGCCTGGCCTGGTCACTCAATCTAAAAAAATCAGATCTCCACTGGCCAAGGTGAAGATCTGACAGCAGCCACATGGACATGCATCACAATTAGTTTTACTATATGTTCTCAACATATATTTCTCAGTACTGACCTTTCCACTGTGTGACAATCAATTCAAATCATATGTTAATCTAAAATATCTCCAAAGATGACTTCACAGTGAAGTTCTTGTCAAAGGTTCATGGATATTTTTTTTGAGAGGCTGCACTGTAATTAGAGTAACATGTAAACAGAACACAGATTTCACTTCTGGATCATCACCAAGGCCTTATTACTCAATGTGCACTGTCCAGCCGAAATACATACAGACAACCACTCCTTACCAAAAATGCATCAATATAACTCTTCTATCACCACCATAATGAGAGAGGAAAAAATGTTCTAAAAATAGACTAGAACTACATTCATGGGTACTGAACAGGAAATACTAATTGTGATGTGATTCCACTTAGGGGTCTTGTTCTGGTGACCAAGGTTTTTGCTATAATTAATTTTATCAGACAATCAGATGAAGTCTTATATCTTAATGTTTGAGAATGAGCGTCATGACTAAAGGGCATCAGTATTGATCATATTTTTGAAAGATGCATTTCCATTGACCAATTTAAAATTCTTATGAATCATAAGCAGTTACTATCAGATCTTCACAGTGAAGGTCTGATTTTACTCAAATTGAGATGCTCATTATTGCACAACTTCCAATAATTATGTGATATAAACAGATACATATACTTTGGAACATCTAATCTTGATAAGTAGTCATTTTTAAATTTAAAATCAGATTATCTACAACTTGTGAGAATGTTCCCCCGACATCATCATCCAAACTAATGGTATATTATCTTATTTACTTTGAAATATCCCGACTTTAGTTTTTTAAATTACCCACTTAATCAGTCCATTCAACTGTAAACAACATAGACCTTTATTTTCCATGGCATAATGTGCTGGCAGATCAAGGTCTGTGTTTATTTGTTTTTTTTTACAAGCTGCTTAGACCCAGGTCTACTGGGTCATTATGTGTGACTGTACAGATTTATTTTGGAATCATCTTATTAGTATATATGGTATGGTTGCTGGGGGGTGTCTGTGTATGTGTGTGTGTGTATGTATGTATGTATATTACATATATATATTAACACTACAATATATGATAGATAAAAGGCAGTAAATTGCATTTTACACTATTTTACCTTGAAATATGTTCTATGGGCCTTTTGTGGCCATTTGGTTAAAGGTGCGCCTGTGTTACAGATCACTGATATTTCACCTTTCATTATATGCATGGAACAAAATATAATAAACCTACCTGGCTTTTGAAAACTGGGCCACCATGTTCTGCTTGAGAACATTTGGGTCACTTTATAGTTAAGACACCAGTCCAGCAAAGGACTTCCCTGTGAGATACAAATGTGTTCATTGCATGTGCCTGAGTGTGCAGCATAGAGTGATAACATTCTGTACAGTGAATAAGATTACTGGGGACACATAGAAATAATGGGTTCTGCAGTGTCTATACCTCTTCCCTTTCCAGAGGCTTTTACAAAACAGTCAGCATTCATAGAAGTAAGTACCTGTTTTATGCTGAGTCACTTCAGCTGTCCAAGATTATATGTGAAAATGCCATACTAGTTTGTTCATTCAATTCAATTTCACGTTACCACTTCTTGGCCATCAACTTAAAATAGAATTGTATTCATATTAAAATGGAGAGATGTTCAACTTTTAGTTTTCTCTAGTGATAATTGTTAGGCCTTTTCCAATGTGTGTGTCACAAGACAGGTGCTTTTAATGAAGAGAAATATTTCTTAGCTTTTTGCCACTTTTACCCACCCATTGTTAATTGATAGTAATATGAATGCTCAGTTTATGTTGGGAGTTTATTTAGAGCTACAAGCATTATTCAGACAGTGCATGATCAAACGGGTATACATGTCCTTTGTTTACAAGTAAAAACTTCAGGATGTTTGTAATGAAACTAAAATTTCAGACACTGGCTATCTGGTCACATAAGCCGCAGATGGGATAAAGGGATGCAACCCTTAAAACCTTTTGGTAGATAATTTTAGTAGGGTCAGATGATTTTCTGAAAAAAATTGGAACAAGCCAGAATGACAAAAAATACTGGAACAAAAATAGATAATACTGGAACAAAGGTGGAATCACAAATTCTATTACATCTATAACTTGTAATACTTATATTTTCATTAATTTCAATTAATTTTATTAAAACGTTGGTTATTTGACTTTTTCACTGTTTTTATTTATCGACACTTTTATGTAAAAGAGGGATAATTATTTAAGAGGCAATATCTCTTATGTACTTCAAATGGACTGGTACACAAATTATATTACACTGTATGTATTAAGAAATGTTTATTCTAAACATTGAACTTTGCAAGCAGGATATCTGTGTGAATTAAGTTTCAGCAAGGAGTGGCTAATAGTATAAGTTGTTATATTATGACTGTATGCAAGTGCCCATAAAGTGTTATTGTTGATTAATCCCACTGCTCATTTTCTTGTGTATGAATAAAAACAGTCAATTTAAAAAAAGTCAGATTTGCTCAGCATATCAACATTTAGGATTGGCATAAATTAATATTTAACATCAAAAGTGATGAAATAAATAAATAAAAGGTACTATTCTATTATTGTCAAAACTTTGATTTCTTTAATTAAAATTTTAGATATTTCATAAAGAGTTTGCAAAAAATAAATTTATTGTTTGATCTGAAGTAACATCTTTACAGGTATGTAAGTTACAGATATTACATTTCTTAACAGCAATCTTTATTTTATACCCCCCTCCCCCCAAAAAATGAAGAAAAACAAAATGAAAGAAGATAAATGGAGCTCTCACATCAGTTCTGTGTAGAGATCTACAGCACATTTTGTTGTTAATGTTTCATCTGTTTGCCTTTATTTCTAAACTTTCAGAAAATGATTGTTACAATGTACACAGTGCAAATATTTATTAACTCAATTGCATTTAATTCAATTAACCAATTACTTTTATTCACTTATACATGTTAGCCGAGTGTGTTTAATTTTTTTAATTCTGGTATTGTTTACCTTTTACTTACATGTATTGCTATTCAGCATTATCTCACATGCAAGTGTATTCATATCATCAGTGTGAATCTCCCCTGATAAATAAAATGTTCTTGTGAAGGGCACAGTTTAAACAGTTTCTAACAATTTTAATATTTTTCCAAAGAAATTGAAGACTGATATTTGTATGATTTCTGTCTGTAAATCTGTCTGTCTGACCATCCATCCATTTCTTAATTGATATTTGATCAACGAAAAATTGAAAATGAAGTGTTCTTTTCTTTTCTCGTTTCTAATCGATTCTTACATTATGTAAAGCATCAGCCAAAATTTGTATTAAACCATACGAAGAAATAGCCTGTTAAGTATACAGTATACAGCTAATCAATGTGGAAGGTCATGGGTTTGATCCCTTTCAGAGTCATACCAAAGACTCACAAAAATGGTACTAACATCTGCCTTGCTTGGTGCTCAGCATTAAGAGGTTGGTGTTAGGACTGGTTGGACTGTTGTCAGGATAATGTGACTGGGTGGGACATCATGCTACATGTCTGCGGCATGATGCCCCAGTGCTAGACATAACTATAAACTACCACACTGCAGACATCCTAGTGATATGACTGAACAATTGTTAAAGCTATGTTAAAAATCCAAATCACACACATGCACACATACTTTCCAGTACCACTCTTTTGTAAAGAAAGAAGGAAAAAGAAGAAGAAAAAATCACAAGAATATACCAAATATTTAAAATCCTGCTAGAAATTGATGATTGGAGGATCATTGCGGCTGGACTCGCCTTATAAGCAAGTAAATACAGTAGGTTGCTTTAGCCTTAAGTTTAGGTATACATATATATAAAAAATTTGATTAAGACTAGAACACAATATTGGGGATGATTTATTTGACATACCCTAAATTTCTTCATGCCAAACAGGTTTACCAAGGTTCTTGCCCATTGTAAAGGAGTGATTTACTGGATCACAAGTACTGGAAACTGTATATTTTATGTCATGAGAAGTATTGAAGCACATCATTAAGCTGAATACTGACATGTATAAAATATAACTCAAGGCAACTTGAGACATTATCCCCATGTGGGTACAGATGAACTAAAAATGCTGATGACCTAAAAGGATATGGGATTGACGTACATATATCCTTCTTTCCCCAAACATCTTTATATCTGTCCTCCCTTTCCAGAAGATTTTATATGCCTATCCTTTTTTTCCCCAAATATCTATGCCTATCCTTTCTCACAACATCTTACCTACTATGAATCATTAGTTTGATTTATGAATACAGGCAGATGAAAATATATGTTATTAAACAGTGGGAATCATAATTTAACAAATTTGTAAAACGAAATTATTGGGTAAAACAAAATTGAGAGCTGTATGCCTACAGTAGGTAGAATAAGATCAGTTCTGATAAGATTTCTTCTGCCAAGACCTCCAGGTGAAGATTGGAACTTAAAGATTTAAATACCCAATTTCAGACTCCATGGTTGATATGAGAAGTTTCATTGCAAATGTATTTAACAGTTTTTCATGGCTAAAACTTGGTTGGTTGGTTGGTTGTTCACACCATTTTGCTGCACATAGTAGGTTTTTACCTGCACATGGCGTTTGGTGGAGGATATGAACACAGATAACCCCCAGGAAGAACCACCAACGGAAAGTTACTGGCAATCTTTCGGACATACTCGTGTTGGTTGAGATCAAGAATAGAATGCACATTGACAGTGAGATGCCAGTGATCTGTAAAGGCAAGCACCTTAGACCACTCAGCCACTAGGATCCCATGTATAAAAGTAATTTATTGAGACTTGAATCATAACATGTTTATGTTGTAATTAATGTCCCTAGTTGATTGGCCTCCTTCCTAATTATCCATCCCTAGGGATGAGATTGTCACTGCAAGAATTAGAATCAGGTTATACTTGTATTACACAGTCCTACATTTTAAAAGGCAAAGACCCACCTGATTGTGTTTCTTGCAATGAACCTTTCACTGTGAAACATATTATGACAGATTGTTTTCCTCACCATCTACATGAGATTGTTACAAGGTTCAACTCATGAAAGAACTTTTTGATTGGTAAATATAACTTCTATTTTGAACTTCTTTTAGGAAGTTTTTATTTATTTAAAAAAAAAACGTTACTGATGTGCAGTCTGTTGTTGTTGAAGAAACTTTTTGGGGTATTTTGAAGGAGCATTCATATGGTTTATTACATTTATTTAATTTTTTAAATTTTTTTTACAATGAACATTTTTATTTGTTTTTATCAGAACCCTCTTATATTGCCACTATATTATCATTGTGTTTTTATCCTTTTATGACTGTAATAATAAACCTGACTATATATTATTTTTCCTTGTACAACTTTTTGGTAGTGCTGAATTGCTTTTCAGTGCTTGTCACCAAAATATTTACAATTAATCATTCAATGTAATTATTATAATGCCAAATACAGCAATTAATCATTCAATGTAATTATTATAATGCCAAATACAGCAATTAATCATTCAATGTAATTATTATAATGCCAAATACAGCAATTAATCATTCAATGTAATTATTATAATGTCAAATACAGCATGTTCAGCCTTTGTAGAGTGTTATATGACATCTAAATTTTTATACATAGGTTTTTTGGGAAAGAAATTCTGGTCATGACCCTTCATTATAATATTCCTACTTAGATTTATAGAAAAAAATAACCATTATATTAGTTTTAAAAAATTATTTCAAAAGAAAATTCTGATAGGATAGGGGGTAAACAAAAGCAATACATTCTTTAGAGATCCCAGTGAATATGAAGATGTTAGAGTAGAATCACAGATTGAATGAAGTTAGATGGAAACTTGGGCAGTTTGCAAATGTCTCTTTCTGCATTCATTTTTCTAACTAAAAAGATGGTGTTTAAATAATGCTTGTTTTCTATTAAACCCAAATACAGTAGTCCCCCTCTTGTACGGCCCCCCTGACCAGCGGCCACCCGCTCCTAACGGCCAGAATTCGTTGGCACCGACGAGTTTCTGTTCAAAAGTACCCCTCACGAAAGGCCACCCGGCTAACGCGACCAGCGGCCAGCATTTTTTTGCAATAATATAAAATTTACCCCTCACGAGAGGCCACATTTTATTTTTAAATGTATCCAGAACCAATAATTAATTCAAATATTGACGTAAGGTAAGCAATTTTGATTATCTCTATCGTAGATAACACGTCTCCGAGTGTCAAGTCGCCGTTAAAAGTGTCGACCAAAAATTTATAGTATATCGTTATCTGTGAAAGTCGATGTTTACAGGAAATGGGCTCAATAATGTTATGATAGAGTTTGGGGTTTAACACCTATGTTGAGTTCTTCTCGTTGATGATTATAACCAGACGTAATTGTTATAATCATAACAAGGTCAGCATAGGCTAAAAATAGATTTTGTACATTGGCACACACAGACAACCTTAAAAAAGACAATAGGGTACCAGACAAAGACCGGAAAAATCACGTGACTACACAAAATGGCTTCCTATGAAGGATGTATTTCGGCAGACTCGACACAAGTTTTGTCTGCATAATTAAATCGCATACAGTCAGCAATAACCGAATAAATCATTACCAAACATTAAAATGTCATCACGTTAACGGATACATTATTTTCGAAGAAATTCGGTTATTCTACTCGACGACATCGGGGGGGGGGGGGGGGGGGGGTGCCGAACAATTGTATGTACAAAACGTCAAAAGACTCGTAAAAACAAGTTTATGTTGAAATAATTTGAATAAACAAAGTAATAACCGATAAGAAGGTTATTCAGCAGCAGTGGGAAAATGGAGCAAATGGAAAGATAATTATGTATGTACCAAGATGTAAACGACGTTTTTGAATCCATTTGCAATGTGCATGAGAAAAATACCCGTTCGCATATCAAACTTACGCCAAGAAAGCAAAAATAGTAACGTATATTCAGTTGAAATAAATTTGTTATTATAACAAAAAAAACTTTTATTGATTAATGTTTCATTTAGACGAAGATATTTAATGTTTTGAAGTATGTAGCTTTCTTACTACGTACATTACATATACATGTACTTCTCGTGATAAATTTAGCCCCCCTCTGGAACGGCCACCCGCCTTATAAGGCCACTTTCCCGGTGCAGCAGGGGTGGCCGTATAAGAGGGGGACTACTGTACTCTTTTGTACCAAGAAACAAGACAAAGCCTGGAATGGGCATGCAGGACATTGAGTTTGCCAGATAGCTATAGTACATGTATTTGCATATTTTCCTGTACGTTTTTACTTGTATCCCCTTTTCAATATCAGAAACTTACTGTATCAGGGATTTATAAAATGTCCACAACTTAGTTCTTTCTTTCATCAATTTATTGTTTCTAAAATTATTGTTGCCATTAGGTCCCAAACTGTCAACTTGTTGGCATTTCGAATCAAACTGGAGTTTCTTTTGAAATATGGTCACCTGCATATTTGCATGGGCAAGTCATGATTTCAAGCAACAGATGTGATGTGGTTCACCTTCTTTCATGATCTCAATAATTCCATACATTTTGGAGTTGCATCTGTTTGAAAACTTTTATAAAAACACTGGTATAAAAATGTTTTCCTTTTTATTTGTTTGTTTGCTTTAGATATATTAAAATCAGACGTTACAAATATTGGATGCAGATGACAGTTTTTACTGAAATCGACTATTATAGAAACCAGAAAAGGACAGCGAGCAGTCTCTTTGCTTGTTTACATTTAGTTTGAAACATGAATGAGTTGACAGTGTTAAGGACTTCATGGCTAGAAATGATAAATTTATGAATTTATGAAGTGTTTTGCATTTTTTATATCCTTGATTCTTTTCATTTTTAAAATCGTTAGGGATGGTACCTAGAAAGGGGAGAGTGTGTGAATACCACAAAGGGCAATAAATGTTGCAGCACTTGCATTTAAATTGTGTTTCGGAAATCATATTATATAGTGCAGGTATGTGCAACCAGTAAGCTGGATTGTGCTCTGCAACCTGGCATTTACTTGTATATGCTTACTTAGTCATTAGGTGTGGCTTTAAACATCATTGCCTGAAGGAAGTTGCACCTGCTTGATATAATTGAACCCACAGCTGCATGCGATGCCTTAGTAATTGACATTGCTACCATATATAGATTTTTGGTCAAACACTTTTTAACACAGGTGTCTTCTTTAAAAATAAATGTTTAAAAAATTGCAAGTTTTAAAGGTGGTCTGGGTAAAATAGCCTTTAAAAAATATTTGTATGCAATCAGAGTTAAAAAAAGAAATTAAACTTAATGAGCTTAAAAATGAAATGAAATGAAAAATGTTTTGATCAAGTTTGCAAGTTGCAAAAACACATAAAATAGAGTTTACAGGTCCCACATAAAGCATTCTGATTCTACCTGCTCTGTTAACATAATCAGGTTGATTCCAATTATTAAAAGGTGTAGCTTGTATTACCTTGTCCTTTATCAACTCTACTAATTTAAGGTGTCAAAAATGATTAATCATGCTTGCTTATTTGTGTGTTCATGTAATTGTACTTGGCCATGAACAGCGTCATGATACATGTAGTTACTATGCCTACAACATGTAAGATTTATGAGAAGTCTCTTCTGTGATGGTTTTACTTTAATATTTTTTTTTATAATGCTGTGGTTTTGTGTGTCACCTGCATAGTCAGTATGAAAAAGATGAAATTGCAAGCTGAAGCATGTTGAATTACAAATATGTGTGTGTGTGTGTGTGTATATATATATATATACGCACATGTATAGTGCACATTTTGTACAATTAGAGGTGTCTATTGCTATCAAATGCTATTAAAAACTTGATGATTGATCTACTGTTAACACATTAACCCTGGAGGTTTTTGCTGTTTCCGCATGAAATGCGAGTAGGAAACACATTTTGGGAGACTAATTCTGAATACATCCTAATACAACTTCTGAGCAATTTTCCATTAGCCTAATGACTAGTTGTGCTTAAAAAAAAAAGTTTTCCATTGTTAGCTTGCTGGCGTATGAGCAGAAGGTAATTTTTTCACAGAGAAGACTCTTTTATTCAAAATGTGCACCTTATCCTACTTTTTGCACAGGTTCACCTGTGTGTGCAGTTCAGACCAGTCTGCCTTAGATCTGAGGACATAAAGTCTACAATCTGGACACAGAATTGGGTTCTGACCATGGGCAAATTTTGGGTGGAAAAAAAAAGGGTCCAAAAAATTAGGTTTTTCATTCTGTATTTTGTAGTGCAACTAAAATGTCCAGATTATTTGGTATCATTGTAGAGCTAAATCTGTCTACCACCCACTTTAGTGTATCATGCAGGACCATGACGCTACAGACCTTGGAAGTAGGCTACTACCTCATGCCCAGTAAACGCGGTGCTAGGGGTTAATGTGTTAATATAAAATATGCACTAGACATTTAACATACAGGATTTATAAAAAGATGAGTAGTAAAAATGTGTAAAACATTAGTTACATACATGAAATAACAAGGTTTTAAATAGCAATAATGAATGAAATAAAAGCATGTAAATGATTGTTTATGTAGATATTTTTGAAAAAATTTGTGTTTTAAAAGCTTGGCATGAGCCATCTGACTTTATGGAATTCTTTAGTTAGGCTCCAGAGAAAAGCAACCTTTTCTTATAGAAGTCTGAATTTGGTTTATGTGAATACAAATTGTTTGAGATGGATTTTAACTTGTACAAGTGTACATTTTCAGCAGATTTAAAGTTTATTTCAGATAATCTGGGTCCAGTCCATTTAAGGACTTTTAAACTGATAAACCCTTTGAATTTCATTCTCTGCTGAATGGAAGGAAGCCACTTGAAGGTTTTAAAAATATTTGGTAATGGTGTTGCTCTGACACTGATGTATACTGTCAGGATGATTTTTATTCATCTTGGGTGTCCAACTCGCCAGGGCAAAACTTGGCATTTCGTACTCCAGTGACTATGTTTTCATAATCCAGTGACTATATTCAGTCCTTGAAATTAGGTCAGTTGCTCTGTCAAAGTTTTATGTAGTCTTGATACTTGATTGGTGTAGTCATCATATGTAGTGTTTGTCACCAAGGGAAGAATTAAAAGCATGATGTGCCCCTTTTCATACTCTAGTGGTTTACATTAAAATGCAGTTAGCTTTGTATCTCTGACACCATGTTATGTACAGTCATGAAACTATTCATCATACTGCTAGAGTGAAACAATACACCTCAATACGATTCACTGTTCACAACCTACGTTAAGATACATTATTAATATACATAACTTGATGGTCTTTTTAATGTTTATACATTATTGATACACATATCAACTTGATGGTCTTTTTAATGTTTATACAATCTTGGAGCAGGAGATTGATGCCTTTTTATATGTATGGACATGATAGTTGTATTTCTTGTTTGCAGATTACAGATAGACCTGTTCGTGCGATATTCTCATTCTTGAAAACAAAATAAATACTTTCAAACAGATTTTTGATGTTAGGTGTTGGTTTTATTCAGCCTTTTAGATCATTTCATGCTGCTCCATTTGATCGACATAGGGCTCATCTTGGTCACACAGCGCTTTGTTTTGCATTGCATGAATGGATTTAAAACTAAATTTGGAAGGTATTAGACTGTTATCTTTTGTACCTCCAGTAGATGCAAAACAACTGCCGCAAAATTATTTTAACAGAAACACCTCTTTCTACAAATTATCAAGGTTACTTGTGTAGTTTGGAATCTAACCCCTTGCTGATTCAGAGCTACGAGTTTTTGTATCCCATTGGTACATTCAGTTGCTGATGACATATATGAACCTAAAAGGAGACATTCCAAGTTTGTTCCCCATAGTCTGCATCTACTGATGGGTTAAAATCTTCAAGATGGAATTGGCAATAAAATATGCATATTTCAAACCGCGTGATTTCAGTCACCATGTGATTACTAATTTGTAGAAGATGAGTGGGTGTTGTCGATAGTTTTTATTATTGTTACTGACATAATTAAGTATATGTGCTTGTTACGTCTGCTTCAGATGAATTCTTGATATAATGAATAAAAAGACAAAGGACTAATAATTATTCATGACTGCCCAAGATTAAAGTAATTGGTTAATAAGTATTGTTTTGTATCAATTCTTTACCTCTTGCATCAGTATGAATATTAATATTTGAAAAAAAGACTTGAACCCACGCAGACAGAGGTGAGATGGCAGTGATCCATAACGGAGAGTGCTTTAGACCACTCTGTCACTCAGGGCCCCAGGCATATGCAGTTATTTTTGGCCTTATTTTTGCACTCCACATTTTGCTAGATATTAGGAAAAGTTGGTTTTGGATACTCGTAAACTCAAACCCAGACCTCTTGAATTCTTGTCAGATCCTAGTAAAGGTTGAAAAGTGCTTCTTTCACTTTTACACCTTTGATGTTATGTTAAAAGATGTTCGTAGTCAGTGCCCACTTAGATCCAGTTTATCAAATGGCTGTTAAAAATCAGTGCTATTGTTGCTTAAAACTTAATGAATAGTGGATTTTTAGCACAAAGTTTGATTGGCAATTAATGTGATGCACAATTGGGTTGTTCTACTAGTTAGTCCCATCAAAGTGCATAGACTTATTCATCAGCACTTTATGAGATGGATCATATGCTGTCTTGCAGTTGGTTCTGACTTGTATGCAAGTGCATGAATTACGCAGCTCCGAGTCTGTGTTGTTTGCATTTGCATCTGACATGTACACGGGTCTGTATGGTGCATTGGATAAACAGGATATTTGCTTGTATTGAGTGCATAATGGATATATTTCATTGAGTTGGCAAAAAAAAGTGTTTTCATAAGTGGCAAGACCAATGAGTTTTCAACCCATGAAATAAAACACATGTTGTTTACTATGAACAGGTAAATTTTATATTTATTTTATGCTTAGATGTACACATGTAATGGCTAGCAATATATAAAATTGACTGAAGTAGTAGATTTCTTACAGCAACTCGTGTGATCAAGATCTGAAGTGTTTTGTACCACCAGTAAATTTTTAAAAATCCTATGCATGGCCAAAACAGTGCTCTTAACAAAAAAAATCAAAAATATTATCGAATAAAAAAATTAAAGTATCTTCTGGGACTTGAGCATGGTAATTTTACCTGACAGGTGGCCATACTCGCCACCAGATTGAGCAGGAGGCAAAGTGTTGGATCCACTTTCTTGGTTATAATGTTATCAATTGTTATCTTGCTGATGAGCCATACAGGGGATCTGAAATGTATATTCGAGTATGTGATAAATGTGATTGAGCATGCAATAGTGTATTTGTTGATTAGCCATACAGGGGATCTGACATGTATATTTGAGTATGTGATAAATGTGATTGAGCATGCAATAGTTTATTTGTTGATTAGCCATACATGGGATCTGACACATAATTGAGTATGAGGTAAATGTGATAGAGCATGCATTATAGTATTTTGCTGATGAGCCATACAGGGAATCTGACATTTGAGGATTTGGTAAATGTGATAGAGGATGCAATAGAGTATTTTGCTGATGAGCCATACAGGAGATCTGACACATAATTGAGTACGAGATATATGTGATAGAGCATGCATTATAGTATTTTGCTGGTGAGCCATACAGGGAGTCTGACATTTGAGGATGTGGTAAATGTGATAGAGGATGCAATAGAGTATTTTGCTGATGAGCCATACAGGGGATCTGACATTTGAGGATGTGGTAAATGTGATAGAGGATGCAATAGAGTATTTCACTGATGAGCCATACAGGGAATCTGACACGTATTTGAGTGTGTGGTAAATGTGATAGAGCATGAATAGAGTACTTCACCAATGAGGAATACCGGTAGATGGGATCTGACAAATGCATGTGTGTGGTAAATGAGATAGAGTTTGTGTTAAAACATTTTACATGTGGTAAATGTGATAGAGTGTGCATTAGAGTATTTTACAGATGAGCCACAACAGGGATCTCACATATATGCAGTTTTGTGGTACACTTGATAGAATAAGTCATAGCAAACATGTGACAGAACAGACAAGAGAGCTAAAGACAAATCAAGTAAAAATTTCGCCATTATTTAGGAGCTTTGACTTTAAGATAGAGGAGATCTTCATTGGGAACAGCATATTTTTCATTGTAGCACATGTTTTTTGACTGTCTTATCCCACTGAAGACCTAGAACTCCTGTCACTATATGAGTTTTGCCTGTTTGTAAGAGAAATTCTGTGCAATTTCTTGGTGAGAGGACATTATTTTGACTAGATTTGAAAAATAATCTGCAACTATAAACACAAGATTACGTATAGTTGGCAAAAATTGTCATGGCTTTCATGAAATAGGGTTTCTGCCCAATGTGTGATAACTCTTGCCGCTGTAGCAGATTTTAAAATCAGGTTTATAGAAAGGGCAGAATGCATTTTCATGACCTTTGAACATTATTCCAGCCACTGAAATTCCCATCCTATTTCCATCCATCACTGAATTTCATGTGATATTTTGTTTGCTTAGTTTTTAGTGTTGGTTGCAGCATTGGGAGATAATGTACACTTAGACATCTTGAGAAACCATGCTAGGCTGGCCTGTGTTATGTCATTTGAACTCTTGTAATCCAGCCACAATTAGTGAAGTCTTTAATCCTCACCAATTACTTTTGATTACATGTACATATTGTCGGCCTAGCACCAGTTATCAGCATATGATAATCTAATCATGGCAGCCAGTGTAGATGTTGGAGGAAGGACCCAGGAAGACTTCAGGCAAAACCACCAGCCCAAAGGAAGCTTCTGGCAAGTTTTCTCACTAACCCACATTGGCCAGCCCAAGAAACAATACATATAATATTAGACTCGTATCCATCTTGACAGGGTCTCTGAGTGGCCAAGTGGTCTAAAGCATTCTATGTTACAGATCACTGCCTTCTCACCTCTGTCTGTGTAGGGTTGAGTCTCAGATTTGGCCAATGTGGGTATGTGAGAAAGCTTGCAATAAGCTTTTCGTGGGTTGTTGGTTCTTTCCACTGGGGTTTCTCCTCGGGTTCTTCCTCCACCATTAATACTGGCTGCCATGTATAGCCAATCGTGTGCTTAAAAGTTGTGTTAAATCCTACAACAGCAACCATCTTGACAGCTTTCAATGCCACGGTGGAACCTACCCACTGATAGAATCAAAATACATTACTGTTAATTGGTTTGTGCAGATTGAGCTCTTTAGTCAACCAACCATAATAATAATAATAATAATAATAATAATAATAATGAGGATTTTGTATAGTGCTTAATCCTTAGAAGCTCTAAGTGCTTTACAACATATATAATGATTTGACTACCAAAAAAACAAAAAAACACCATGAAATTAGAAAACGTAAAATATGCTGAAAATATTTAAGGTAGGAAATATTATTAGGTCTTTCATTTAATCATTAAATAATGTCTTTAATTATTTTTGGAATTAATTGAAATCACGAATAGTACAGTCCATATCAAGATTGTTTGAACACTGAAGCCAGCAGACCAAGTCACCAAATTCAGAAGGATGTTACTCGTTTTATGTTTGTGATTGATGCTATTCATTTGTATCCATTATCAATCAAATATTGTTTGCTTGTTCATTTTTCTAATTAAATATCGGGGCTTTTATTACCAGGCATGTGTCCTTGCTTTTAGTGAAGACTGCAATATACTATTCTAAAAGTCACATTCAATCAGTGACATATTGTGAAGTTTTTGATCTTATACAAGAATTTAAAAAACCTAACAATTGCAAAAGATAAGTCTTAATTGGTCAAAGTACAAGAAGTGGAGTCTTTAACAAAAGCCACATTAGCTAAAGAAAAATGTAAGAAAAGAAAAAAGACATAGCTCCATGCCGTCTTCAAGCTGGCATTTGAACTATGCACATTATGAATAATACGGAGTATTTGAACACTGTGGTGTATCATTCATAATTCCAATGGACTTGTAATGAAGTTATAAAAATACCTCATTCCATGTTTTTCTTGTGACAAAGAATGTAATTCTATGTGACATCTGTATTTGTTCATGTGCAGTAATGTTTTTCAGAAGGAATGTATCGTGTCCAGCTGATTCTTCATTATATACATGTACTTACAAAACAGCAGCTTGTATTCTTAATTTTGTGCACTCTTACACTCCAACATTTTCTTTTTTTCTCTCTCATCACATAAGGGCTTAGAAGAAAAACCTCAGAAAACTGAAAACTTCTCACACCCCTAATTTGGTTCCCAAGGGTTTTTGGTTTTGATGAGTTTCTTTGTATATGGTAAACATAATAGTTTTACTGATGTGTTATTACATTGGATCTGTCATATATGCAAGTCGATGTGTATGTGGTATACCTGACAGTATTTTGCAAGTACATGAAGTAAAGTAAAAACAAACACAAATTATGTCATTACAACAGAAAAAAAAAAAAAAAAAAACTTTCAAAAGGTCAGCTTTTGTTACAGGGTGCATATCTGTTTCAGTTTTTGATTTGTTTTTGTAAATATTCAATTTTGAATGATGTGTGTGGTTGGAACATTAATTTTTCAGTAAAATATGTATGCATGCTTTGCAAATGTGTTTAATTGGATGACGTTAAAAAAAGAAGTAAACCTTTATGAGCTTGTCACCCTTTTCACTGATCTGATGTCTATTTATAGCATATATTTGTTTCCTGTCTTTTGCCAGAAAGTGGGGGGCATTGCATTCACATTTTTGTCTGTCCATCCATTTGTCATGATTTTTTAAATATAGCTTTATAACATTCAAGACTTGAATGATGAAATGTGGTTTACTTGTACATCATCACCACTTTACTAAATATTATTGCCACATAGCCTCAAGTTACAGCAGAAAATTTTGATCATTTTGTACAACCATGAAGAAAATCTTAAATTTGAGTTGCCATGAAAACTTTTTTTACTGGAGGAATTTGTATCCATTACACATTTGGCTGCAAGTATAAACTATGTTGCAGGTATAAAACTATGTCACACCACTGTTTATCATGTATAACATTCAAGGTTTTATGTTCAAGGACAGGATCATTCATAAATTTTCTTTTTTCTTTTTTCTGTACTTTAACTCTCAGGTCTTTTGAGATAGAGCCATGAAACTTGAATACTTTCCATGTCTGCTTGGTAGCTCTACAGGTATATCACAAATATTTTGAAACATAACATGTCAATTTTGATTTGATTTTTGATGCATGGATCAGTTTGAGTGACCACATTTTTAGGAGAAATCAATTTTGTTTTGTGCATGGATGGTTTTGCAAGTCAGGTGTTACTGTACTCCTACCCAACAGATGGACATAGAAGATAAAATGGATATGTTTATATTCATACAATTTCTATAATGTGATTTTATATATTTTCTGATCTCTCCACAATCTTTATTTTGTGTTTTGCAGGGTAAAGACTGTGCTCGAATCTCTAGATTGTGTAAAGATGAAAAGCTTCTCGTGTATTTTGATGAAGAGGTCAGAACCTTACATGAGGCCTTCAAACATGGAGCACGTATGTCAAGTAAGTAAAGCTATTCTAGTATGATAGTCACAGGACATATTAATGTAAAAAAAACGCATTGTTGACACATGTTTTCAGTTTGAATATTGCTTTCACTAGGTTGCTGGTTTATGTGCATGTTTTAGTTCATTCAAATATATTATGGGTTATATAATTGTGATGCATCAAGACTGTTGGTTCATAAACCTATTCAAGACAATTGGTTTTGTTTTGTTTGTTTGATTAGGATTTTTAACGTAGCTTTAAAAAAATTCAGTTTTATTGCAATGATGTCTGCAGTGAGGCAGTTTATAGTGATGTCTAGCACTGGGGCATCATGCTGTAGACATGTAGCATGATGTCCCACTCAGTCATATTATCGTGATACCAGGCCGACCAGTCTTAACACTAACCTCTTAATGCTGAGCACCAAGCAAGGCAGCTGTAAGTACCATTTTTGTAAGTCTTTGGTATGACTTGGATGGGGGATCGAACTCACAACCTATCGCTTTCATGGCTGATGCTCTGACCATTAGGCCACTGGAGCGGTTGGTTTATGTGCATTCTCAGAATAATCTTTTTTTAAAAAAAAAATTACATAAATTTTGTTTAATATTTTTGAATTTCTTTTACAGCAACAAGATCTCTGATATCATGAACATTTAGATTCTTAAATTTGGGTCGTCACATGGCTAGTGGTGCAAATAGCGAATACATGTACCAGGGCAAATTTAGTCAATGCAATAGTTTTGTCTTGTCTGTCAGCAGACTAATGATATAAAATAAACATTCTTATTAATATCATGCAGATATGGCACAATGTAAGGTCATTCGTTTGCTAGGAATGGTAGCCAATGGCTGACTGAGACAACAAATCACGTACATTTTGGAGTAGAGATATCCTTGTAAAAGTGGTTATTAAAATGATCAGCAAAGTACTTCATTATACATGTGGAATACATCTGGAATGTCTTCATGCAAAATATACTGTTGGGATAAGATAGTTAGGACAGAATTGGTATGTAGGGGTACAGGTTATCAACCACTTCACTTGGCATTAAATTCTAGAAAGCAAGTGGGTGTTGTCAATAGTCCTTATCTCTTTTACTAACAATTACTGTGCCAGCAACATATACCTAAGGTGATTTCTCAGTTTAATGAATAAAAAGCAAACAGAAAATAATTATTCATGACTGCTGAAGATTAAAATAACTTGCATATAGTTTTCATTTAGCATCAATTCTCCACCGCTAGTATCAGTGTGTCAAAGTATCAATGCATCCATATATCATTGAATTGTTTCACTCCTAGCAAGCGTATATATTGGTTTTCTTGTTGTTGTTATTTGGTAGTCTTTAGCTTTCATTTAAGTCAGGTTGACTTGATTATCTTGTATTTTCCTGGATGCATTCCTTCCTTTTTTTGATTATTATAATAGCATAGACTTAGTCAGATGTTACCTTATGTATTTTCAGTTTTATAATTGTTTTTTGTATTCAGGTGTAATATCTAAGCAGGGTGTGGGTATGTGTGGTGACAGGAAATTCCCATGGAACACACACCATACTTGATTATCTTGCACAAACTGCAAGAGGACAGATGGTTGTCCCTTCTGCAGTTTATGGTCAGACAAGGTCTGGGATCTCACTAAATGAAGACATGCCTATAAAGCAAGGAAGAAGATTCCTTTCTTGTCTTTGGAATTTTTAGGGTTCTTGTTCTCAGTCATTCCGTGAGGGCAGAGAGCAAGTTGTGCACTCACAAGACAGAAGAACAGCATCCTGTTTTCCATTAAGACAGAGTAAGTCACTCCATCCCTTAAGAGGAGCAGCACCCTGTGTTGGCCAGAATCCTGCTCCCTGCCATGAGGGGGGAACAGCACCCTCTACTGGCCCAAAACTCAGTGCATACTGAAAGTGAGCTGTGGAGCAGCACTTAATCAGTGTTGGGATCCATTGTCAGTGATGGGATTGAGGACACCCCAGTTAGGGGGAGTTAAGATTTAAGTCTATCAATCTGGGAAATGGGCTTCCTTGAGATCTGAGTCACCTGACCTGGTGACCAGGTGCCAGTCATTGGAACTCTTATGGTTTGGGGATGGGGCTGAGTCAGTCTCTCTCTCTCTCTCTCTCTCTCTCTCTCTCTCTCTCTCTCTCTCTGTCTCTCTCTCTCTCTCTCTCTCTCTCTGATTGCTTACATCTCGCATGGGAATCATTTTACAGACACATAGATAGGGTATTAGATTCGGCATCCTCCCATTCCTAGTAACCGTTTAAATCCCTTCAGCATATGGGTCCTTTGACCATTTCCCTACATGTAATCAATGGTCTTCTGGCTGAAAAGAGGTCCACATGTGAGGCTATGGTTACTAATATCCAAGCCTTTTGCTATAAGAATTCCAGCATTTTCACTGGAAGGTTATCCCAGGTCTCCTGTTGAGTTAATTAAGCATCCAAAGTGGGAGTATTTGTAAGCTCGGAAGGAGTATGAATCCTATAGCTAGTAGCAGCTACCAATCTCAGGTTGAAATATTGTTGAGATTTTGTCCCAGATAGTTTAGCCAAACTGGAAAGAGTTTTGTAATCACCGGAACCAAACGATTAGGACATGGATCATTAGGCAACAGGCTGTAAACCTCATTTACTGCTTATCAAACAACCAGGATTCCTCCTCCTATGCCTCCTTAACCAAATGTTGAGAAAGGGTAGGGAACCTGTAGGTAGGAGTTACTACAGGCCTACTCTGTCTCAGACATGTTGGCTTCAACAGGGAAAGAAAGATTATTTCATCCTGCACACTCTCCTGAGAGGTAGTACTATGTGACTCAGTATCTTTCTGCTTACGGTGAGACACGGCAAGTGGAGAAACTTTGACAACCGCTTGTGACTCTGGGATGTTTCTACCAGCATAAAGTGTTTTGGTGAAGATGATATATTGCCTCACTCATTTTAAATCCAACCTTGACAGCAAAGTAGGTCCAAGGCCTGTAGGCTTGGCCCTCACTACATTGCAGTCAGTCTATACATCCATGGTGTCATGTAGGGAAATAGTCAGTCACTTTCCTACAGAGAAAGACCCCACATCCCACGGGTATTTAGAGGAAGAATAGGGAAGGGGTAGTTCCAGTTTGATCCCAGGCCTGGTGTCTGAAAGCTGATTCCAGTCCCATAAGGGCAGGGTTAAACTCACAATCAGCCCTTATTGAGCAGGGAGAGAGGAGGCATTTCATCCCTCTCAGGAGGGTGCTTTTTGATCTGTGCCCTCACAGAATGTAGACATTGCTTTTTATCCCAAACGGATGGGAATAACTTACACTTCACCCATTCATTCATACTTTACCCCAGGAGCGGGCCCCACTAATCCTTCATTCTTCACCTTTACCCTTGGCTCATCTCAAACAATTGCACTGCAAGAAAGTTTTTGAGCCGAGTTGCTGATTGACCATTTTCAGTCCAGTAAAAGATCAGACTAAGTTATATGATGCCAAATTGAGAATATTTTGTTTTTAGTGTAATAGAAAATATTTTCAGTTTTAGATGTCCCTCTGTGAGTGCATTGGCCAATTTTCTTCTTGTTCTGTTCAAAGAGAAGCAATGCTTGTTTTCTATCAAAGACTATAATCAGCCTTTTAAAAATAAATGCTTAAATTTTCAGAGGCCATGTCATCAGGATGAATTCTTGCTTAGCAGATCTTATCAGGTATTTCCAATTGCAGAGACCAGTGTCTGACTCTCTGAGTCTCTCATAATTAAATGGAATTACTCTTGTGGTTCCTAAATATACTCCTCCTTTGAACCAATGGGTGAAGCTTCCTTTGAAAACCATACCTTCTAGATGGTTTTCTTGCTCACCTTACAGTCTGCAAAATGAAGGAGCATGCTGCATGTCCTATCTATGGAGCAGGGCTGTATCAGGTTCAGTGGGAATTATGGGTCAGTTTCTCTCCTTTACCAACCAGGTGTTTTAAAGCAAAACCATGCTTCCATTGCTTGCTCCACTCCCAATTGAGATCCCCAGCCTCCGTCTATCTATGTTGGGATGACCAAGATAGACTTTTATGTCCATTTTTTTTTTTGGCAGACTCCAAAGGTAGAAGGAATGGTAGAAAATGTAATATCCTACACTTTAAAGGTTCAGCTGATTTTTCAGCTTCCATCATTATATACACCGCTCCGGTGGCCTAGTGGTTAAAGTGTCCACCATGGAAGTGGATGGTTGTGGATTCGATCCGCAGCCAAGTCATAACAAAGACTTACAAAATGGTACTAACAGCTGCCTCGCTTAATTGACACTCAGCATTAAGAGGTTAGTGTTAGGACTGGTCGGCCTGGTGTCAGGATAATGTGACTGAGTGGGACATGGTAAAGGTCTGCGGCATGCTACCCCAGTGCTCGGCATCACTATAAACTGCCTCATTGCAAACATCGTAGCGATATGACTGAAAAATTGTTAAAGCTACATTAAAAATCCTAATCAAACAAACAAACCATCATTGTATGTTGATTCCATTATCATGAGAGCTCATGACTTCATTATTTATAGAGACCTTTCTTTCGTGAATAATAAAACCCAGTGGCCAACCAGATTTGTTCATCTTTGAAGGATGTGATGAAAGCTTCATTTTGGCACTCTAACACTACTTTCTCCTCTTTTTACCTTTGCTTGTTAGCCAATTAAAGGCATTTTCTGATGGGGCCCGGTTGATGTTGCTAAAAAGTGGCCCATGTGGATTCAATCCCACAATAGTCTCCTGTGCTTCTGGGAGGCTAAGTATTCCTTGTGTTTTATATTTGTCATTTTTGGGATGATCAGATCTCCCATCAAACTGATCATTTTAGTTGTGCAATATCATCAAGTATGGTAGCACATGTACTGATTTTAAAATATTGTTTTTATCATGTGGAGAACTAATTTTAATGACGTTAATGCTTACCTGTTATTGAAAAATTTCCATCTCCCACCCCACAGTGATGTTCCCACTTTTGGTGCTCTCTCATACGTATGAAGAGGGGCTTTCATGCATGCTCGAGATGTATGGGGTTTTCATGCACAGCTTATTCATTGTTTTGGAAGGGTATTCTTCATGCTAATGGGAGGAAATAATTTCTGTTGTTTAGTTGGATATTTTCCTCCCAGAAAAGAACTAGCTTTGCAGTAGCAATACAAAATATGATGTAATTAAAATTAGTTTTATCCCCCTCCCACACAACTACATTTTGGACTCCCATCAAGTGAACTTGTTGTTTGGTCCTTTGTCCATTGTGTATCATCTTTAGTTTGTAATGTCATGCATCCTTCATTCTGCATTGGTTTTTACAACTTCTCAAATACTGCTCAGCATAATTTGACCAGATTTGAAAGAAATCGGCCTGGCATGAAAATCTTTTAAATATGATAGCAGTCAGCTACCAAATATGGCCACTAGTACTAAAAATTCATATTTATAAATTACTTTTTCTCAAAGACTGCTAGACAGAATTTGAGCAAATTTAACAGAAATCATCTGGTCATGAAGGTATTCAAAATTTGTTTAAATGATGTTTACCCTCCATTATTGAAATAAGCAAATAGTACAATAGAAAAAGAAAACAAAATTATTTGCAGAATACCAGATGCACATATTTCAAAAGTACAAGTTTTTAAAAAAAAAAAAAAATAATGCACTTTATGGGATTACAGTGTATAATAATTTAAATTGGAAGTGAAATATAAAATAGCATTATAACAAATAACACAATCATTTGAAAATAATTCGATAATATAATATTTATAAGACATTTGTGTCAAATACCAGTGGTTTTAGTCATACAAAGTGTCCAGATTAAGCTTGTAAGTCATAGTTGGACTGAGATATCTTGTTCTTTGCAGTTTGTTAGGACTTATCAGTAGAAAAAACTACATCAACCCTGATCTGCCAGCACATTATGCAACATCAACTCTGAATTTTCATTTGGACCAGACATATATGTAAGTGTACCACAAGCTGGGGACAGAAGGGTTTGATGCTGCATCAAAGTACTGCCTCAAATAAGATACCAGTATGTCACGAAAAGCGGAAATTTTGTAATAGTCATGGAATTTGCTCACATTGACAGTTTATATTATATATTTTCAGACAATGGACCTTGCCTGGGATGGAAACCTAGCCCAAGTGAACCATACCAGTGGCTATCTTATGATGAAGTGAGTATTGTTAACTTTTATATTAAAGAAACAGTTAGTTGGACATAGAAGAAATGAGCCCTTATTATTGTTTAGTTAAAATGCACAAACAGATGCAAAGAATAAGAGAATAAGGATGTTGTAGTAGTAGAAATATCTTCATTTAGAATGAGAGAAAGTGCTGAATCCTGAGACTAATCTTGTTTATACTCACTTGATTTATAATTTGAATTTAACAAAGATCCTGATTTGTCAATCATATAATGTGCCAGCAGATCAGGGTCTGTGTTGTTTGTTCTACTGCTTGCTCCTAATAAAGTGCATTGACAGATCTGTTGATGCATTATGCAGTGGCAGATCTGGGTTGATGCAGTTGTTTGCTGGATTTGACTTGTAAGGGAGTATGAAAACAGTATTTGTTAGACTTAGTATTGACAGTTTTGACATTGGAAATTAGTGACAGAAATTATGCATATGAGTAGTGTTATCTATTGACTATCAAATTAAGGCAGGGTAAATTTCCCAAATGAGGGCACTTGAAACAGGATAAAACCACTTCCAAAACCAAAACTGCTTGGTTTTGTTTTTGATGGTTTAACGCCATTTTTCAGCACAATATAGGCTATACATGGCAGCCAGTATTAATGGTGGAGGAAGAACCAGGATAACCCCCAGAAAGAACCACCGACCCACGAGAAGCTACTGGCAAGCTTTCTCACATAACTACATTTGCCGAATCTTAGACTCGAATACACGCAGACAGAGGTGAGATGGCAGTGGTCCGTAACGGACAGCGCTTTAGACCACTTGGCCACTCAGGGCCCCCAAAAAACTGCTTGGTAAAGTGGCAGTAATTTAAGAACATTGCCATTAGTACTTCTTGCTTGCCCTAGAATAATTACAAATGCATAAATTCCATCCCCATTATTTTTAAAAGAAAGTAATTGATATGAGTAACATTTTTATTGTTTTAAGATATCATTAATGTTTTGTTTCGAGATATCGTTAATGTTTTGGGACAAAACTTGTAAAATTGAAGTTTCATTACCAGGGCAACAGAGTGCAGTTTCAGAGCAACAGGGTACACTGTCATGAAGGCAACATGCTTCATTGTGCTATTACTCAAGGAGCAATACTGTTGCGATAGAAACAAAGCTAGGTATCATTGACAGTACTGTAGGTGTATGCCATTATAATGAGTTATTTCTTCTAATTGC
This sequence comes from Unio pictorum, assembly GCA_030141615.1. NCBI lineage: Eukaryota > Metazoa > Mollusca > Bivalvia > Unionida > Unionidae > Unio > Unio pictorum. Next base: position 15,340,585 of record JARLTB010000044.1, read on the forward strand.
TTTTGCTCTAATTGAGTCCTTCACTTGTGTTTTCATATTCAGGTTTTGGTGAAGGTGGCTTATATCGGAGCAGCTTTGATAAAACATGGACAAACTACAGGAGCCAGGATTGGCATCTATTCACAGAATAGACCAGAGGTGAATGGTCATTTTCTTACTCATTTGATTTTGTTTGATTCGGATTTTTAATGTAGCTTAAAAAAATTCAGTCCTATCGCTAAGATATCTGCAGTGAGGCAGTTTATAGTGATGTCTAGCACTGGGGCATCATGCCGCAGACATGTAGCATGATGTCCCACCTAGTCACATTATCCTGACACCAGGCTGATCAGTCCTAACACTCTTTTAATGTTGAGCATGAAGCGAGGCAGCTGTTAGTACAATTTTTTAAGTCTTTAGTATGACTCAGCCGGGGATCGAACCCACAACCTCCCGCTTTTGCGGCAGATAGTGTTGTTCCAATTATCATTTATAATCGATCATCAGTTGGTTTAGCAAACCAATAAGATAATCGATTGTGAACTCCATAATCGATTTTGTGTAAAGGGAGACTACTTTTTAGGTTTATGCAAAGCACAAAGGTTAGTAAAACTCCCAGCTACTAATGTTGACCTGAAATTTATTAATCCCTTCACAACTACAAATAAAAAACCTTATGATTCATAATTAGGAACATTTAGTCGTTATTACATGGTCAAGTTGTTAAATTGTAGAGTTAATAAATTTAAATACATTATGTTGATTTGTTTCAGTTAAATTGCAACATGTAGTATTTATAAACAATGACAAACAAGAAAATCATGTCCTTCTATACGTTAAATTAATGGCACATCACGTATGAACAAAAGAATTTCAGGGGATTGTAGCAAGATTTCAGTTACATGACTGATCAGCCATAAAAAGTTGCATTCATTTAACAAAGTTGTAGAACAAAAAATAACACACAATGTAATATTATTGTCAGGTTAAAGTATACATGTCATTTAAAGAGATTACTCCTGTACATTTATAAACATATTGAACTCTTGATCAGAGATATAACTGTTTAACAAAAATTAAAATTTGCTTTTAGTAACCAATTGTAATCAATGATCAGTTGGTTAAGGGGAACCGATTATCGATTATGAAATTCTGACCGATTCCCATCCCTAGCGGCAGATGCTCTAACCACTAGGCCATCTGAGCAGTTTTCTTACTTGAATTGCTTTCAAATATCTCAGTCCAATGAGTTTGACTATATGTATGTTTTCATACAGTACACCCTCATTATAACACTCAAGAAAATACACCCGGATCTAAAGTTACATCATGCCATGGCCAAATTTTTGCTATTCAGTATGCACCCATATTATGCCTGAGCTCAAGTCATCACTTCAGCATATACCTTAATTCACAAATCATGCAAATCTACAGTTGCATTATACCAGAGCTAAATCCTTGACTCGTCATGATACACTTTGATCCACAATTCATGCAGATCTACAGTTGCCTTATACCAGAGCTAAAGCCTTGACTCGTCATGATACACTTTGATCCACAATTCATGCAGATCTACAGTTGCCTTATGCCAGAGCTAAAACCAATATTGTTCAACATACACATTAATCTACAGTTCTGTGTATGTGTGATTTGGAGTTTTAATATTGTTTTAACAATTTTTCAATCATATCGCTACAATGTCTGCATTGTGGTAGTATGTAGTGATGTCCAGCACACCATCTTGCCACAGATATGTAGCATCATGTTCCACCCAGTCTCATTATCATGACATTTGGCCGACCAGTCTTAACATTAACCTCTTAATGCTGAGTGCCTAGCGAGGCAGCTGTTAGTACCATTTTAATAAGTCTTTGGTATTACTTGGCTGGGGTCCAAACCCATTACCTTCTGCATCTGAGGCAGACATTCTAACCAATAGGCCAAGGAAGCGAGCAATCTACAGTTAATGCAAATCTACAATGCTTTATTCAGTAACAGGGGCATTTCTTGTCAGTATACATCCAGATTTAAAGTTGCGCTTTGACATAGCTGTCATTGCTGTTCAGTTTACAACCAGATCTATAAGTGTAGGATGCTATAATTGTCTTTGGTGTTCAGCATACATCCAGTTTGATAACTGCACTATGCCATAGCTGTCTTTGGTGTACAGCATATATCCAGATGTATATTTGCATGTTCCATAGCTGTCTTTGGTGCTCAGCATACATCTGTATCTATAGTTGCAGCATGATATAGTTGTCTTTAGTGTTAAGAATACATCCAGTTTGATAGTTGCACTATGCCATAAATGTTTGCTGTTTGTGTTTGGTGTTCAGCATACATAGAAAATTATTGTTGCACTATGCCATAGTTGTCTTTGGTGTTCAGCATACATACAAATTATGCCATAGTTGTCTTTGGTGTTCAGCACACATACAAATTTATAGTTGCACTATGCCATAAATGTCTGCTGTTCAGCATACATACAAAATTATTGTTGCACTATGCCATAGTTGTCTTTGGTGTTCAGCATACATACAAATTTATAGTTGCACTATGCCATAGTTGTCTTTGGTGTTCAGCATACATACAAATTTATAGTTGCACTATGCCATAGTTGTCTTTGGTGTTCAGCATACATACAAATTTATAGTTGCACTATGCCATATCTCAGTCTTTTCTAGTCAAATACTTGGTTTCATGATATGCAGGTTTTAATACGGTAACATAAATATTTTAACAATTATATTGACATAACTTGATTATATTTTCTCTTTTACAGTACTGCATAGTAGAGCAGGCTTGTTACATGTACTCCATGACTATTGTGCCATTATATGATACACTTGGTGCCGAGTCCTGCAGCTTCATACTTAACCAAGGTAAGGTATCACAGGCCATTCTTTGTGACAGCCACAGCAGTGTCCGAGCACAGTGTTACCATCATTCATCGGTTCAATCATTTTGTCTCTTGTTCCATCGCAACCTGGCTAAAGTTTGCAGCATGATCAGTTTTAAGGGCATTTGGGGAAGCATCTATTTTTCATTAACATATTTCTGGTTTTGACTTTCTCACAACTTGTATTTAGTATTCCCGACAGCTTTTATTTTTGTTTCTATTGATTACTCTTAACACTCTTAGCAGCTTATATTTGGTCATAGCAACTGGCTGCCATTTTTGCATATTTTTTATGCTTAAAAAATGCCATTAATTCCTATAACAACAACAACTAGCAACAGCTTATATTTAGTATTTTTGAAAGCTTATATTTAGTAACAGCTTATATTAAGCCCGCATTACAGCTTATATTTAATACTCTTAACAGTTTTATATGTAGTATTTTTGACAGCTTATACTTAATACTTGTAATGGCTTATATTGAGTACTCTTGACAGCTTATATTTAATGCTTATGACAACTGATATATAGTACTCTTAGCAGCTTATGTTTAGTACTGTTTAACAGGTTATATTAGTAATTTTAACGGCTTACTCTTGACAGCTTATAGTGATGCTTGTAACAGATTTTATTTAGTAGTTTTAACAGGTTAAATATAGTACTCTTGACCCCCCACCAAAAAAAAAGCTTATGACAGCTGATATTTAGTACTCTTAGCAGCATACGTTTAGTACTGTTAACATGTTATATTTAGTAATCTCAACAGCTTACTGTTGACAACTCATATTTAATGTTTGTTACAGCATTTTTTTTAAAACATACTGCCTAACAGGTTATATTTAGTAATCTCAACAGCTTACAGTTGACAGTTTATATTTAATGCTTGTTACAGCTATTTTTTAAAAGTACTAACAGGTTATATTTAGTAATCTCAACAGCTTACTCTTCACAGCTTATATTTAATGCTTGTTGCAGCTATTTTTTTAAAATACTGTCTAACAGGTTATATTTAGTAATCTTATCATCTTACAGTTGACAGCTTATATTTAATGCTTGTTAGCTCATTAACCCCTGGATGTTGTTGACATTTTTACCTGAAATCAAGTAAGAAACACATTTTGGGGGCTATTTCTGAATACATATTAATACATAGACTTCCAAGAGATTTCCAGTTAACCTAATGCCTAGTTGTATTAGAAACGTCCTTTTTTATTGTCTTTTTTGCTTGCACTTGAGCAGAAGTGTAACAATTTGATTTTTGTCTTCTTTGCTTAACAGATGCATCACCTTTCTTATCCAGACCACTTTTTTTCAAAATGCCCATCATATGCTACTTTTTGCAAAGGTTCACTTGTCTGTGTGTAGATCAGGCCAATCGGCCTTAGATCTGAGGCCAAAAAGTTGAAAATAAGGACACAAAATTGAATTCTGACAACTGACATTGCTTTGGTGGAATAAAATCTGGTCCCAGTTTTTGTTTTCCATCTGTGTTTTGGAGTGCAACTAGAAAGTCCAGATTATTTACTATCATGTAGATAAATATATCCACCTTTGTATGATACCATCCATTTTTGTGTCTTAAATGACCTTGACACCACAGAGCTTGGAAGTAGGCTACTACTTCCTGACACATAAACGAGGTGCCAGGGGTTAATGAGTAAACAGGTTGTATTTAGTAATCTTAACAGCTTATTCTTGACAGTTTATATTTATTGCTTGTAACAGCTGATAATTAGTAGTGTTTAAAAGGTTATGTTTAGTAGTCTTAACAGCTTACTCATGACAGCTTATATTTAAAGCTCATGACAGCTTATATTTTAAGCTTCTATTTAGTACTCTTAACAGCTCTTATTTGAGTGCAGGGGTATTTTTAAGGTGGAGGAAACGAATGAACCAGAACAAAATTTACTTTGGGCACACAGTTCCTTAAACTTGTTTGTGAGACTTGGTAGCAAAAAATGATATTACATTAATACAGAAGGTGTGCATGTTCTCTGCTGTTGATTGACCCTGCCGCCCTTTCAGCTTCATTGTGACATCTTTACTAGATTCAAATTCATAAAACTTAAAACAGGTACCACCCAAGTAAGCGTGTTTGCAATGTGAAATTAATCAGGCTATAAGAGTGGATACAGTTAATCCTACACAAAGAAATTATCATTTCGTTAGACAAAAATGTATTGAAGTGTTGTCTCAGTTTGAGGCATACCATATATAGAGAGAGTATCACATGTGAAGTAATGAAATATAGTTAACATTAGTTGACTACATTCTAAAGTAAAAATTCTACATCTACCTTGCATATAAAATAAAAGTATGAGCTACTCATTATTTCATTTTCAAGGTATATCAAGGAAAAGTAGTTAATGTAGTCATCTTCTTTCTTGTGCTAGAAATTCCAGCGTTTTTTTGCATACACAAATAAAAACAATATCAGCACCTTTATATAAAGCCAGTCATCAGTTTTTTTTTCTGAGTAAAATTCTAAACTCGCTATCAGTTTAGAACAACTGCAAGGCAGTAAATTATTTGAAAATGGACCATTTGGTCCCTTGGTCAGGTGGTCACCCTTCTTTTTCTGTAACAGTGGGCTTTGGATTGTAATGGATACAAATATAGTATTTTTTAGTTGAATTATGTAACAGACATATTGAAAAATTGACCTACACTTTACCTGCATATTTAAATTTGTGGTCTTCTTTTATTCATGTTTTGGAGTCTAGTAGTATAATTTCTCTTTAGGCACATCATTCTTTGTAAGACTTTGAATAGATCGGATTAAATAGGGTATAAACCCAACCTTTTGAGGCAGTATGGACCAGCACTTTGCCAAATAATTGTAGTTGTTTCATTTTGTGTCTGCAAATTGTCTCTGTAACAACCTGAAAGTGTTATATTTTGAACAGCTTTTTCCAAGAACTTTATTTCAGATCTTTAGTAATGTTTCTGTGTGATTTTCTTCACAGCGGAGATTAATCTAGTCATATGTGACAAAAATTCTAAGGTGTCAAATCTCCTTGGTCGCATGAAAGAGACTCCAAATGTAAAGAAAATTGTGGTAATGGAAGAAGTCAGTGGAGAAAACAAGAACAAGGCCCAGGAATTGAAAGTGGAGATAATCCAATACAAAGACCTTGAGGTACAGATTCAGTTATGAAAAAAAGAAAGTTGTGATATGGTATTTCCAAAATGATCTAGTTGCAGGACAAATCATTAGAATATTTATTACCAACTAATCCACCTAAAAAATAAGTATAATAAAATGCAAACTTGGTTTTTAAGAGAATTTTTCTGCTTCCCACACGTGTATGCTTGCACATCATTATTATTACCTAGTTGTCAAGTGGAGTATGGTCAGTAAATATTAAACAGCAAGAACTTGCTCATTTTAGTTCAAGGATGCAGTACATTTTTGTAGCGTGCAGTTAATACAAATTATGCAGTACCTACAGGTTACCGCATTTGTATGAGAAAATACGACTTTGGGAGTGAAGTATATCCATCTGACAAAACGAGTTCATATTTTCCCGTACAAATGCAGTAAACTTTTTATTATATGCTCATTTTCTTATTCTACCTAAGGCTTAATTATATAATCAAAACTACACTACAAGAAACAGTAACTGAATGTATACCATGTACCAAACTATATACATATCCGCAGATTCATCATTACACAACATTATTAATGTGCACATAACTATGCCCAGATAAATGCAGCCACAGAAAATCATAGACAATTTTTAGGAAGTATAGTTTTTATAACCAATTTTTTAGCGTCTCATAGTTTACTTTCATTTTTTTATTGTATGTACCTTCTACAGAACTTTGTCATCTTCAACTTTGTACGTTATACTTTATAATATTTTGGAAAGGATTTATCTTCCAAAATGTGTGTGCAATTCATGCATATACTTTTAGTCCTTATTTCGATTTGGCACCATTTGGCCTTTATTATTCTGAGCTGCCATTAAAAATACACACACACAAACACACACACACACACAGAGGAAATGAAATTTCTTGGATGTTAGACTTTAATTCTTCCTAACTCTTATTCAATCAGTAACTATATTTTAGAGGATCAAATTTCACAATTCTGCTGTTAATTTGTAATGTTTTGATGTTTCTTTTGTGACTGTTTGATGGAGTTTGGTACCTAAATGTTTTTTTGTTTTTTTTTTCAGAAACTTGGATCAGAGAACCCACAGGAGCCCAATGTAAGCATGTCTAGCACCTTAGTTGTTAGCTCAACTGGCCAAAGGCCAAGTGACTTCCTTTTTTTACATTGTTTATCATCATAAACAGTTGTTTGTAAATACTTGGGGAGTTTCATTTCTGATCTGACTTGGCGATTCATTATTTAAGTTTATATCATTGAGACTTTAATGTGTTTGGTTGTATACACATCAGCACATATTAACTTGGTGATCTTGCACTGAACACTCCAGAGGCGACATTTTTTTTATCTTACTCTTGTCTGTTTTGTTTCATCTGTCTGTCTGTCCATCAATAATTGCTTAGGATTACTCTAGAGGCTTCATTTCAGATCAGACTTAGATTTAGTATATAAGCTTAATTAAAATCTCAGGCCAGTTGGAAAACGAGAAAGGTCCATGCATTTTGTGTCTCTTTGGCTGAGATAGTGAACACTCGAGTCATATTTATGATCATATTTTGATCAGATGTGGTATGTAAGCTTGCATTATCTAGATTTTAGATGTGTTTGGCCCCTCCGGGGGTCATGTGTTTAGAGCGTCTGCATCGCATGTGTGAGTCATACCAAAGATTGGCTTGAAAATGCGACTAATGCACTAACAAAACATACTGCTTTCCATATAGGAAGTTTCTTTCCCACACCTTGTTTTATTTTTATTTTTACTTTTTCAGGACTTTTTTTTTTTTGTTTCATTCTTTTTCTTTTGTTGGTGTTCTTTCTTCAACATAATCAGTTTGGATTTTAATACTTGTAAAAAAATGTATGACTGGTCGATCCCCTGAACTAATGGCAAATGCAGCTTGCTTTCAAGTATATTTATTTTGTCTTATTCATTCCCCCTTAGATATTTGACAAGCATCTTAGCTTATATCTTGATTATTTGTTATTCCTTGAGAATCTGTTTTGTCCTTGAATTTTACTTGAATTGTCCTTGAATGTTTTTGCATAAACTGAGGGGCCCAGAGTGGCAGAGTGGTCTAAAGCACTTTCCATTACAGATCACTGCCGTCTCACCTCTGCGTGGGTTAGAGTCTAAGATTCGGCTAATGTAGTTATGTGAGAAAGCTTGCCAGTAGCTGCTAGTGGGTCTGTGGTTCTTTCCGAAGGTTTTCTCAGGGTCTTCCTCCACCAGTAATACTGGCTGCCATGTATATCCTATCATGTGCTGAAAAATGGCGTTAAGCCCTAAAACAAACAAACAACAAGCTTAAACCAGTATGAATCATGTATATGGTCTATGAAAGATGGTAAATGACATAGACAGACTATGTAGCAACTATTCCCATCAAATTTTTCTTTCCCAAGTACAGTTTCAGTATATGTGAGAATTTGCATTCACATGCTCACATGTCAAATACGCAGATGAGCAATATGACCACTTTGTCTTTTTCTTTCTGTAAACAATGTTCAGGGTAGCAAGGTGGCATTCTGCCTGTTGTCAGTCTGTCATGGGGTGCAGCTGTTGCTGAAAAACAAATATTTGCTATGATTTCAGTCAAGGTCAGTTTTAATATACTCCTCTTTCCATTGGTTTGTTTATCTTATATGGTCAGATGATATAACCACATTAATATTTTTGCCCAGGGGTGTCCAACCTTTTTGCCAGGGAGTTTGAACAGATAAAATGCATAAGGTCATGAGCAGCATTAGGAAGAACAGTTCCTTATCACTAATTATGCAAATTTTTTAATGGACTACCTACATGTCCACAGGTCACACAATGTGATTGACTGGACCCCGTGTGGGCTGTGAGTTGGATATGCCTGTTCAAACCACCATAAATTATGACTTGGAGAACTACAGCCATCTTTCTCAGTATACCACATACTCTAGAAGTCAGGGTAATTTGCTTGACTACATGTTTAAAATACATTACATGCATATAGGTAAAGTTAATATAAATGAATTCATGTTTCTATTTGATGCTGTTGGAATGAATGGGTGAAAAATAAAATGCAGCAGGATGCCATTCTATCATATTAGGAGACCCAGTAATGTAAGAATGCTGGCTGTAGTTCTCAAAGTCATAATTTACGGTGGTTTGAACAGGCATATATAGGAAGAACATGGGAAAATGCCAGAAAGAACCACCAACCCATGAGAAGCTGCTGGCATTTTCCCATGTTCTTCCTCCACCATTTACTCTGGCTGCCATGTATAGCCTATCTTGTGCTGAAAAATGGCATTAAATCCTACAACAACAACAACAACAACAACAACAACAACAACATATAACTTAAATTTTTCTATAATATTTTTCTTCCAGCTTGCTAAACCAGATGATATTGCAGTGGTATGTTACACCAGTGGAACGACAGGTACTTGTACTACACACTATTATTGACATTTGTATGAGTCAAGTCTAAATTTCCACTAAATAGCTTTCCTGGCATAGAAATTAGACCTGCACTAAATGCAGGAGAGTATTAGCTATTCCACCAGTGTCTTAGTGATTGGCTTCAGTTGGTTTATAAGTCTGTATATATGTTCAGGTGAGCTTTCCTGGCAGAACCATTACTTGTTAAAAACTAGCCATCTGATGGTTCATTCATGATTTGTGTTGGTCATTATTTTAACATCTAAATCAGCAGTCTCAAACAAACTGCCCTGAGGGCTGCATGAGGGCATTTTTGATGGCCCAAGGCCACGCTACCTTTTTTTTATCTCTTATGACACATTGTGACGCCAATCATTTTACAGGCTACAGGATATGGCTTGGCAGGCCTGAGTCCACAGGACATGTGTTTAAGACCCCTGATCTAAATGAATAATGAATGTCTACAATCTCAGACTTCTGATCCATATTTTCAACTTTGGATTTTTGTAAACCCTGACATGAGGGTATGAATGTTATTAGCATTAGAAACATGTTGCCTCCACAACAGTATGGAGTCTCAAGGTATGTCTGATAAAATATGACTATTTTCTACTGTACTGATTTTACCCAAATATCATTGTTACTTTTAAAAAAATAAAAAGGAAAAAACCTCTGTGTAATGAAATTGGATATATAGCTTTATAGGTATATATTCTTAAATGAAAAGGTGAATGATTCACTTGAATCAGAAATTTGAAATTCAAATTTATTGTTTTGAGTATGTATATATATATATATATATATTTATATATGCATAACTTAATAGTACTGAATTGTATGCAAAAATGAGGCATTGTAAGAAATATAGGATAACATGAGTAAATGCATTTCTTTCCCTCACTCACTCTCATTCTGTCAAAAATGCCTCTGTTCATTATTACTAATTTTCTATAACATCAACACATAACTAAAATAACATCAGCACTTAATTAACATATTTAATCAATATTTGGATCTCTTGGGGGGGGGGGGGGCTACTCATGGCTAGAATCGGAATGTAATGACTAATTTCCCAATCAGTGCTAGGCATATCCCAGTATTACCATGAATTCTGGGTTGATCTCAACTTAAGTAGAATTGGCGCTAAGCTGATCACAGCACAAGTAAAATCTGTGCTAGGGGCTGTTCTGGTATATTCTGGGCTGATCCCATCTTCAAGTAAATCCATGCTAGGCTGATCCCAGTGTGATTGTGTATTCTGGGCTGATCCTAGCTCAAGTAAAATATGTGCTAGGCTGATCTCAGCATTCAAGTGTATTCTGGGCTGATCTCAGCTTAAGTAAACTGCCAGGCAGATCCCAGCATGCTAATGTATTATGGGCTGATCCCATCATGACTAAAAATCTATGCTATGCTGATAGTTTATTAATGTCTGATTGAGGGGAGGGGGGAATGCCAAATTTAATTGGATATTAATATATCAAATGAGAGCCCGAAAGAGGTGTGTGTGTGTGTGTGTGTGTATATATATATATATATATATATATATATATATATATATATATATATATATATATATCTTTTCTATTCAATCATTTTCATGATTAATGTAACGGTTGGTTTCTTATTTATGCACAGGTCTTCCAAAGGGAGCTATGCTTACCCATGAAAACATTTTGTCTCCAGTTCTTTCAGTTTGCCAGTTATTTGTAAGTAAACTTATACCATTTTAAAGATATTTTACATTGATGTAAATTAAATTTTTGTTTTTTTTCTCAAAATAATTGTCAGCCATGATACTTTATAATTTCACCATGTTAAACACAACCTGTTAAATTGTATAATTTTTCATTCCCCATTTATGGTTTACTAGATAATGTTAATATATTAACAACAACAATTTAAAAAAAAAACACTTGCACAATTTTTTATAGAATACAAAATTGGACATAAAACAGTATTTTCTGATATTTACTGGAAAATATTCCAGTGAAAGAAATTATTAAACTTTGACATTTAAACAGTTCTGTTAATTTAGTGTTGCCAGGTATGCCTCTGGGAAATACAATTTCAAACAGATCCGTAAAAGCTGTCAACCTCTTTCTAAGTCTGATTCAGTACTTGACTGGCACAATTTGCCTTTACTGTGACACTATTCAAGAGAGTGACAACGGTGTATACCATCTATACTTGCTTATAAGTCAAGTCCAACTGCATAGACCCAGATCTGCTTTTGCATAATGTACTGGCAGATTTTGTTGTGTGTAGCTTGTTCAGAGCAATCAGTAGACAAGCAACATAGACTCTGATCTGCAGTTGCATAGTACTATGGTTGATCAGGATCTTTTTTTTTTTTGTGCAGTTTGACTTATAAGCAAGTACAGATCTAAGGTTCAGTATCATTAGTACATTTATGCATGACAATACCTGAGTTAAATAGTCAAGGTTTTATTTTCAAGGTCAGGCTCACTGATCATTATACTCCCCTTTTCTGCTCTTTTGCCCTTTGAGGTAGAGACATGCAGCTTTGTTTCATTTCATGTCAGCTCACACACTTTGCAGCTTTGTCAGCAGTTACTGTTGGACTCGCACAACAGTAGGAAGAAAACAAATTCACTGAATTTTATTATTTCCATTTCAGTCAGCAGCTGGATACAACGTGACAAATGAGGATTGTTTGATATCCTACCTCCCTCTTGCTCACTCCTATGAGAGGCTTTGTGAGGTAAGGTCAGATTGAGGTATAGTACAACCTTAACCCTTAAAGTGCGTATTGTGACTCCAGTCGCGCTGTTGTATGTGGTCCCGTAGTGCATGTCGCGACTATAGTCAATTTTGAGGTAAGCAACAATGATCGCATTCTATGACTTCATCTTGCCATAAATGCCTGTAAAACTATATTTGATTGGTTTAAAAAGGCCCGGAACAAGCATACTGCAGTACTTTACTATATTATTAACGATGTAATTTTACAAATGCTCGCTTCTAAACACGTGGTACTAGTCCAAAACTAAAATTGCCAACGCTGAATACAAAGGTGATTTCTTGCAACAAATATTCGCTTCTGATAGTGATGCTAATAGTGATTTTGAATAATTTGAGAAAAATGACATTATTGGAGCAAGCGAGGTATTGATGGAAATACACATGAATGATTTTGAGCCAGTAATTTACGTGGAACTGGAGTCGGATGTACATGCTCACTTGCCATGAAAATATGGTGCGCCTGTCAACCGCAATTCACTGGTAATTCAAAATTAAATGTTGAGATGGTGAATAATGAACCATCGGACTATTGAAGACTTTTTCTTAGATGACGAGTTATTGCATCTGATAGTAGATCAAACAAATCGTAATGCAGATCAGAGAGTTCATGGGCCAGACTTGAAGGAAAAAAGTCGCATGAAGAAATGGCGGCCTGTCGCACCTGAGCATCTAAAACGTTTTCGCATCTATTAAAACAATGGGTTTGGTACATATGTCTGTTCCCGATTCCTAATGGGCTATTGATGATGCGATATCAACCGCATACTTCAGCAAGAAAAATAAGTATGGGATATATTTCAAGCTATTCCAAGCAATTTACACCTGTCAGACAAGGAGAACAATTAAGGTGACTCTTCACACAAAATCAACCCAATGTTTGAACAAAAATAAAGCCTTTGCTGAGGTTTAATCACCAGATATGGACCTCGGTTTGATGATATTATAATAAATAAAACGTGATAGTTTTTCATGAACATTAATTGCTGACTGGAGGGTTTAAACTTACCTCTGACATTCATGGAATGGATTTTTGCAAAACTGTCACCCTTCCTTTACCTGTGATTTTCACAATTTATATATAACATTGTGACAGACATAACATGTGCATGGTTGGACTACTAAAGAATATAACATTTCTTAGATATATTTGAACTTTTTCATCAAAAACAAACAAAAATACTGATGAAATACAATTGTAACTTGTCATTTTACCTGTATTTACACCTGTACCTGCAAATATGTTAAACCTACACATGTGTCTTGATGCTAATCTTAAAGTATAGACACGCGCCATCATTTTTCATATAGGGTTTGTCTATCAATTGTATATATTTAATGAAATACATGTAATTTAAAGACTGTGGAGTTTTCTTCTTTTCTCTCCTGAAACAATTCAGCACTGAGGGACCTTTTACTGCAAAACAATTCAGCACTTTAAGGGTTAATTATGATGGAATTGATGCAGATGTTTAGCTTTGCCATTTTTGCCCATAAGCACCACTGTGAAGCTTTTAACTCCTCTCACTCTAAAACAAGAGCATTTATGGTATGGCCTTGCAGTTTTAACATGAATTGTTGTTTGTTATTTGTCAACATTTGCTAATTTCAGCTTCATAAAAACCACCTAAAAGAATGCAACTAATTTGTCAGCTTATTAATGTAAAGCTATATCTAATTTGCCCCCTCCCCACTTAATGACTTGATTGGTAGTGTGGAATAGATTTGATTTGCCATCATGCTTGTTATAAGAGCAGATAATGGCTGTAGGAACGCCAGTGACTAAATGGTTAGTGTGCTGGACTCAGTACCGGAAAAATGGGGGTTTGAATCCTTTAATCAGATCTGTCAGAGTTTGATGTGTCGTTTGTTTAGGCACTTTATGACAATTGCCTCAGCACCAAGTCATTTACTTTTATTAATGTGCTGTAAAACACCAAAATGTTTTTTAAAAATATTTATATATTGTGGTGGTGATCAGCCATCATTAAAACTAAGAAATTATCTAAACCACTTATCATTAACATTTTAACAGAATGAACCATTTTGATATAAAGCATCCTGGCATGAGAACTTTTCAGCTTTGTGCAAATGTTTTTGATACATCACGAAATGTAACTCCCATTACAAAACTAAAGAAATCTTGAAACAGTTTCCCACAATGGATTCAACAGGTTTACCAAACTTGACAGAAAAAATTCTGACCTGAAAGCCTAACAAGATCAGAAAAATTTTTGATATAAAACAGTCAGCCGTAGCAACCTTTCAAAAATGTACTAATGATGCCATCTACCATCAGATATATTCATGCTACTAAAAATAGAAATTCCTTGAAACACTGAAATAGACTTAATTTGAGAGAAGTTCTCTTACTTTAAAAGCCTTTAATGTTTGTGCCAATGATGTTGATCCACCAGCAAATATGGCTGCTGTTATCAACAAAAGAAATATGTAAGCTACTTCTCATAAAATAAAAGATTTTGACCATATTTCGTAAGAAAATTATTATGTCTTACACAAATGATTATTTTCTACTGATATACATATATGCTAAAAATAGAACCATATTTTAATGACTTAAAAACCACTCATATTTGACCTAATTTGACAGCATATTAGTCTGACTGTACCTGTACAAATAATGCCATGCGTATCAGTTTTCATGGTTTAGGTAAATAATGTAATTTTCATCTGTACTTGAATTTGTGGATTGGGGTAGAGGGTACATTTCTTGCACAGGAGGACTACTCTTCTTTGGGGTCGGAGCCCTGAGTGGCCGAGTGGTCTAACGTGCTTTCCGTTACGGATCACTGCCATCTCACCTCTGTCTGCGTGGATTTGACTTTTAAATTCGGCTAATGTAGGGGGTCTTTAATTAAATTTATTGTTTCGATACCTACAAAATCCCAAAAAATTGGTCCCCACAAAAATATAACCTTACAGCATGTCTCTTGCCTTATTTATCATGGTTACCCATTTTCTAGCAGTTCTTTGATAGTTTGGCACGCAGGATATTAGCATGTTATTTGGTCAAAGATTTTGTAAAAATTTGATATTATAAGGTCATTTTTATTGGGTTTATTATATGATTTTATTACATCAGTCATAAGTCAAAACAATGCTTGAAAAAGGGTTTTAGCATATCTGAATTTTTTATATATAGGTGTTTCATGTATAATTTATGTAATTAATCAGCAATCATTGGAGAGTTATGACCATACATGGTTTGCTGTGTGCAAACATTTGCATGTGTTCATGGGAGTGGCTTTTAACTGTCTAGCTACAATGTTTCCTGCAAGACAAGCAAATATTCACATATAGCAAACAATGTCTAATACCAGTATTATACCAGGGAACAGTAGACAAGAAAATGTTCACACATAGCAAATAATGTATAATCCCTGTATTATACCAGGGAACAGTAGTGGTTAATTTGGTAGAGCATTGGGTTGTGGCTTTGATGAATGCATGGTGTATCCTTGTATAAAACATTTAGGTCCTGTTTTCTTGGCTGATATAGCCAGTATTGTATTGAAAATGAAATTAGACACTAATGAACACTGATATACATTACAATACAATTACTATTCGAGATTGTCAAAGTCGGCAATTTTATATCTTTTAATTTGCAGACATTATTTTGTGGGAGATTGTGGCACCAGTTCATCAATAGATCCATCATAACTCAGTTGTTAGAGTGCCAGCCATGTACTACATGAATGTTGGATCAATATCTACCCTTAAGCCTGGGTTGGCCTTCTCAAGATGGGAATGGCACATCCTTGGCATGACGATGACATGTAGAACATTCAGAAAATTATTTCTAATTTGCATTTTAGAAGCCATTGGTCTAACAGTCTACCAACGGCACCAATAATGTCATCAAAAGTGTTAAGATTTTGTGTAAAATTTTTTGTGTTACATGCTTAAAAGTCATATAAGATTAACTCAGCTTGATTTGCAGATAAAACAGTATTGTTATAATATAAGCCAGAGTATTGTTATAAATGTTGTTATTATGGAAAGGAGACTAATAGAGCATGACATTCCATCAGGTCACAACATACATCAATGGGGCCAGGATAGGGTTTTTCCAAGGAGATGTAAAAACATTGATGGATGATATCAAGGAACTGCAGCCCACAGTTTTCCCATCAGTGCCTCGACTCTTGAACCGAGTTTATGACAAGGTCAGTACATGTCTGATAGTGTCTTGTAAGTATTCTGTTCCAACACATTGTAGAAAAGAGAGTTTTTATTTTAGAATCAAACTTACCATGTGTACTCACTAATAAATCTAGTCCAACAACAAACTGGATAGACCAAGAGCTGCTGTCACATACTGTACCAGCAGATCTGAGTTTATGCAATTTGTTAGGAATAATCACTAGAACATAACAAATAGACCTTATCTACATGTGCATTTTTGTGATGGCAAATAAGGCTCTAAATTGTTTTCGGTTAGACCGGAGTTATTAGTGAGCAAATATGCAGTTGTTATACTTACTGTAGTAGACAAGCTCCTATTGTCAATCTGGTCTGTTTGTATATCTGCATAAAATAATTTGAGAACTGTTGTCAAAATGGTCCCTTTGCATTTGTGAACAACATAACCTAGCAGCTGTTGTCAAAATGGTCTGTTTGTTCATGTGAACAACATAACCTGAGAACTTCTTGATAAAATTCAGTGAAAGTTATTAAGATAATTGGGAATCGAACAGTATTACCATGCTGAAAGTTACGAATTCTTTATACTTGATATGTAGTTAGCTTGGGTCACATGGCTTTTGATTTTCTAGCAGTGGGAACCCTAACCATGCAGAGCCTCCTGGAGACCTAGGCTAGTAGAGTTGCCTCCCATTTGAAAATCAGTAACTTGATAACATAGTGTACTGTACAGCATTTAAGCAAGTGACTGAGTGTAGCATTTTTAGTTTGATGAATGTATTGATTATGCTTGTTAGTGTTGTAACCATCTCCTGGAGGATGGTACCTGTATCCTGTAAAGTCTTTATGGTGACGTCTCTTGCAGGCTCAAATATTCCTGACATCATAAGTATTCGGACTATCACAGACTAGTAATGCATTGACCCTATTTTGGCAAGTTAAATTGTGGCCTGCCCCTTTCCCAGTGCACCTTGCATTGTTTAATGACACTCTGACCATTGTCCAAACAGTCCGTTACCTCATAGTGATGTCCTGTCACATTCCTCTAGTCGATAGGAAATTGTAGTAACTGTTATAGATTTAACAGTGTGTATCAAATAAAGATCCATTTGTTTTTAATACAGCTAATTGTTCACACATAAATACATATACTTCACAGGTAAGTGATTTAACTCCAATTATGCTTCTCTTTAGTATCCAGCACTACTACAATTTACCAGATTCTTGTGTTGATGACATTTTTTTCTCCACATTTATAAAGTTGTACAGTTTTCAAAGCCATCTAATTCTGGTGAACTTTTAATTTATCTTGCTCATTATTATCATTATAATGTTCAGATAATCATCCAAAACAATTTTTAAAAAATAGGATTTTTTCTTTTAAATATATTACCTGATCATAATCTCTTTGGAGATCAACAACTGTCTTGCAAAATCCAGCCTTCCCAGGTTAAATCAATTTAGCTGCATGGCTAAAGTTATCTGCCCATCTAGGTGCAGTTTTAGTGGTCTCCCCTTAATACAGGGATTGGCACCAAATCAGATGAATACTTCAGTTACTACAAGGACTCGTACCAAGTAGAATGCTCTCTACAGACAGAGGGGGTTCGCAATCGAGTCACACCAAAGACTTATAAAAATGGTACAAACAGCTGCCTCACTAGATGCTCTGTATTCAGAGGATAGTGTTAGGACTGGTCAGTCTGGTTTCAGGATAATGTGATTGGGTGGGACATCGTGTGATATGTATGTGGCATGATGCCCCAGTGCTTGACATCACTATAAACTGCCATCCTGCAGACATTGTAGTGATGTGACTGAAAAAATATTAAACTATCCAGGTGTTGGAGATATTTCATCTGTAAAGGATTGACTCAGTCTGGTGGGACATGTAGCCATGCTTCATCAGTTTATGTTCTCAGTTCAAAGACTTCATCAGCATCACAGCTTCCACTGGATTTGCAGGAGGGAACATTTTTCCCTTTTGAAGCTACTCCCTCACATACATGTATAGTAAGACTGTTCTGCTGTTCGGTTATCTAGAAGCTGTCTCACTTTATTTATTAGACCATAGATGGTCTGTACATGGTATGAAAATGTATCTACCTTCCCCTCTAACCTGTTTAATGAAAGTTTTTTGATTGTATAATGTATTTAAAGAAGAAGCTAATTTTTTTCTAATAAAATATGTTTCTTCAGTAATACCTACCTAATCATACAATACATACACCTGCAGCCTCTCCGCAGTTACATCCATATAGACTGTGCCTACCACTCCAGTAGTAACTGGATTATTCCAGGGATTTAGTGCCAATCCATTTTTCAGTGAGAGATCACTACATGTACCACCTAAGTGGACATATCTTTTAGCTTTTTAGCTAGAAAGTTTTAGCCTGGGCTGGCTGGATTTGCAATGTAGTAGTTCACCTAAAGTATTATAATCAGGTAAGTATTATAATCAGGTAAGTATTATAATCAGGTAAATATTATAATCAGGTAAGTATTATAATCAGGTAAGTATTATAATCAGTTAAATATTATAATCAGGTAAGTATTGTTAAAGTATTGTAATCAGGTATGTATTGCTGACAAAACTTTGTTAAGTACCAAATTATTTTTTTTATAGGTAAGAGGATATCTGCTTTACTTTGAAGGTTTTTGATTTGCATTATGTTACAAGTTATCTTTATTATTTTAGGTTGTAGCAGGTTCAAGTGCCAGTGCATTAAAGAAAAAGCTGTTTGAAATGGCCATGAACTCAAAAGCAGGAGAATTGAAGAAGTAAGATGATTTTACAAACTTAAGTGCCTGTAAAAATTTGAGAAACACATACATACGCAGAAATAAGCACAAATTATTAGATTTTTTATAGAATGAACTGTTAATTATAAATCACCATTCTGTTTCTGTGTTACTAAACTATTGTACAGATGAACAACAAAGAATAAAATACTTGTGAACTGTTAATCATCAGTGACCCTTCATTTCAGAGTTTACTAAAATATTGTACCTAGGTTTGCAATAGAGGTTGCAGCTGGTGATTCGTCACCATATATTTAAACTGGAATTGCCGCCTACAATTCCATAGTTTTGGAAGAGTTCACGTTAAAAGCATAATACATCACTGTTTCCATCAGAGACGATTCACCCGGTTAAGATAAGCAAATTCTTCCATCAATAGAACACAGTTTAAGCCTAGATTCAACATCATTGAAAGTTTCTGACACACAGTAAATCTACATCAAAGAGAAGCATAAATATTCAGTCTCTTACCAAATGATTACATTGCAGACTGTCAAGCACATGCTAATAATTAGGCAAGGAACATAAACTACTTTGACTAAATAAAAACAAAATGTTCTTTAAATTGTGCAGTATATTGGGATGGCATGAAACAAACATAATTCTGATAAAATATAAGAATATTACCATCAGAGATTGACATGTCAGATAATTTGCTTACGGCTTTACCTGAATACAACAAATAATAGATAATAGTACATTATGAAAATAAAATAGAAACATGAATACAAGATACATATTTTGACAGTTATTAAACATTAAATGAATGTATGTCTGCTTCCTTCATTTCTTTTAAAAAGAATGTAATTTATTTATAATTTATAACATTTGAAACATGTATAAAGTGCTATAATATAGGCCAACAATATCCTCTGCCAAGGGCTTTTCCCACACCACAATACATACTGTTCCTAAGTTGATTATTTTTAAATCTTTAATTATAGTTTGTATATAAATATCAGACCAGTTTGAATCAAATCAGATCTCCATTGTCCTTCGTGACAATCTGACAGCGACCACTTAGGAGTCGTGTTTTGGTGATCAGTGTTGTTACCATAATCACTAATTTTATCAGCCAGTCAGATGAAGTTTTAAATATGCATTTGGGAGACTGAGCAGTATGGCTGAAGAGCATCAATGTGTGTTGAATTATTTTATTCACCTTCATATTTCTGAAAGCTGCATTTCCATTGGCTAATTCAAAGGTCATGAGAACATGACCTTTATGCAGTAGCTGTCAGATCTTCACATAGGGCAGTGGAGATCTGATTTTAGTCAGATTGAATATCATACCTTATATGTTTCATTTTTTCAAAGATTCTGTCACCTAGCAGCTTGCAGTTTTCCTCAGACTTGTTTGCTACACTTGTTTTGTATGGATTTTATTTTAGCAACTAAGAAAAGATACATTTATTCCATTAAATACATATGTTGGAATGATATAATATTTGTAACACTGAATGATCTTAATGAATTTGCATGACAAATTTTTACCTTAGTTTTAGTCTGGAGCCCATAAAATCCTCAGGACCTCCCCAAAAGGAGATTTGAATTATTAACTTGAATTTTATTAATTTTAAATATGGTAAAATAAAACAAAATTATTTTTGAGGATAATTTTACATATCTTCATCAGAAAAAGATGATTCACTAAAGTTGACATATCAACTGATGGTGGCAAATCAAATACATACCTCCATTACCAGTAATGCCCCCAGGACCACCAGAGGGAGATTTACTTTATTTCTTCTTAAAATCCTGATTTTGGATTGTACATTAAGGAAAAACTTTTCTTAATCATTTACTGAAAAACAGTAACGAGTTTGATTATCTTGTCTTAACATTCATTGTTTTAAGTTTTGACACAAATTTATGGAATCCATTCATTTCGTTTTCAAGTTGTTGACTTCATAATCAGAGATGAAATATGTGTGACATACTCTTCCTTTCAGTCTTTAGAGGAAGTATTTATTAAAACATGGTTGTATGTTTTTTCTCATGCTTCAATGTATTATGCAAAGCCACTTTGTGAGAGATATTTTTATGCATCCACTTCTTGCAGCAGTTGATGTGTCCATCCCAGGTAGATAATTAGTGTGCTTACATAAAAATCACTTCACATTGATGGCTTGTTTATGTACATAATGTAGATGACTTGATCAGATTTTCCTGCCGGTGAGTAAATATTCCATTTTTCTTTATAAGTTTCTTTTAAGTTTACAGCCTAAACTTTTTATGTTCTCATGTCATCCATCTGTTGCCAATTTGTTTTGTTTCTTTACAATAACATATGTTTTATCTAGAATTCACCATACTTTGTGAGTGGCTTGTACATGGGCAAGGGAAGAACCCTGTCATTTTTGGGTCCCATGATCTAGGATGCTGACTTGAAAAAGAAGCATGATTTCCAAACACAAAAAACATCCAAGTTTTCCATTATCTGCAGTTTAAAAGAATTGTGCTTGCTTGCACAAGGGATATGGGAAAACCCTACCGATTTAAGGGTCACAAGGTAGAGGTCAAGGTGACAGACTGAAAGAACAAAAAAATTCTGCACAATAACACTAGTTGTTCACCATCAATAGTTACCAATTTGTTGACAGCATGCACTTGGGATAAGGAAAAAACCATATTGATTTGGAGGTCAAAGGTTATGGTAATGATTTCCACACAATAACTCAAGTTCTCCATTATCTACAGTTTCTAATCTCTATGGCTGGCTTTCAAATGGGATATAGAAGAAGCCTATTCATTTGACATCGAAGGTCAAAGGTCAGGTAACTGATTGATGGATAGTTTCCACAATATAGTGTTAGTTCTACATCACATACCTGGACCTAACTTTGGAGATATCTGGCACATAGTTTGAAGGAATGCCTATTTTTTAAACATTTTTTATCAAAGGGTCAAAATTCAGGGCACTGTGGTTGAAAGAAGAAACATTGTTTCTGCAAACAAATTTATAATTTTTAACTATAATGGTTGACTTACAAATTGGATAAGAAAGAAGCCTGCTAATTTGGGGTTTAATTGGTCTAATGTCAAAATCACTGTTGCAGAAAGAACAAAAATAACTTCAGTTCTTGATCATGTCCCAAAAATTGCCAAATGGCTTCTGTTGGGTCAGCAGTTTTTTCCAGGTTTTTGTTCCATATTTTTCCTCCACCAGTTATGCTGGCTGCCATATATAGCCTATCATGTACCGAAGAATGCTGTTGAACCCACAAACCAAACCAGCTCACATACCTTGAACAAAGTTTGTGGAGGACTTGCACTTAATGCATAGAAGTGGCAATGTTATTTTGTGTTGAAAGGGCAGGGTTGATGTAGCTCAAAGAAAAAGTGTTGTTTTTTTTTTAGAATAACTACAATACTTTTTCCAGAGTAACTTCCTTGACCTAACTGTATGGATAGTGCGCCCTTAGGGTAGCACAGAAACCTTCAGTATCTTGGATTATTGGGCCAGTCATGGTTAGTCTAATAAGAAAAAAATGGTTTCTGCAAATTAGTGTATTTATGGTACTCTTGTATTGAGGGCATATGTGTTTTTCAAACGCGAAATAATTTCTTGTTATCATACTGATTAATAACTTCTTTTTTTCTTTCCAGATGCATTATTCGTAAGGACAGCCTTTGGGACAAACTTGTTTTTAAGAAGCTTCAACAGAGTTTGGGTGGTAAAGTGCGTTTGATAACAACAGGGTCAGCCCCACTCTCACCCAAAGTTCTACATTTTCTCCGATGCTGTGTAGGTTGCCCTGTAAGTAATTTTTTTAATAATAAATCCACGCTGATCCCATTGATAAGGGTTAACTGCAAATGATAATGAATTTCAGTTCAAAATTAGTTTGATTTTTCTGGATTAATCCTGAATTCTTTAGTTTCCATAGCAACCATAGGAAAATTCTGTAGGAGTTAGATATTATTATAAATAGTGAATGTCATCAAATTTTATCTAATGTTTTCTTGTTTGTTTTACCAGTTGCTATATTTGAACCTTGAATACATACTCTAAGCATTGTAACATATTCTGCAACAAAGACAATCCATATTCTGTCATCATATCCTGGAAACAGATCTCTAGAATGCTCTTTTACATTTCTGAATGTCCCAGAATAGATGTACCTCAGAAAAAAGATACATTGACCATGATTTCTTAGCTGCATATCTATATATAATTCGGTTTTGCTTTTCTTCCGCCTTGTGCAACAACATTCTAATTACTGTTAATGCATCTATTTAATTTATTTGCTGTAGGTATTGGAGGGTTATGGTCAGACTGAATGCGGTGCCATCTGCAGTCTCACCATTCCAGGAGACAGCGAATCAGGTAAGAACTCGATCGGCCCACCCATTTTTAAATTTAATTTTCTTAAATTTTGGCAGTTTCATTTTGTAGGTCTACATGCCTTTTACAGATCATACAGTCTTGTCAGGTTGAATTTTACTTAATGAGCTGGCATGTCAAGTTGAGAAAGCATTTTTTCCCCCATTTTCATAAGTGCCTCATCCTTACTTTAGATCCACTTTTATCCTTTTGAATTTCAGAGAGAATTCACAGAAGATTTAGACAGAAATTCTTTAACTGAAAGTTTGTTTTTGTCTGCTATGAATGATAAAATGGTTGTCAGTAAATTGGTTATAATTAATTTTTCTTGAACATTGATAAATATATCCACACTTGTTTTCCTTGTATTTTCCCATAAATAATAAGAAGAAAAAGATCATTTTGAACATATAATTATCATAGAAGATTGCAAAAATATCACCATTTATACCATTGGAATATTCACTGATTGATATTTGTTTGATATTTCAGATTAAATATTACTGTGCCCTTTGTGACAATAATAATTTTGTGGTAATATTGTTATCCTCAGGTACTGTTGGACCTCCATTATCTTGCAACCTCCTTAAGGTAGCAGATGTCCCAGATATGAACTACTTTGCTAAGGAAAATAAGGGCGAGGTGAGTAGCTGCATAAGAAGCTTACATATTTATGTCTCATCTATGACACATTGCAGTAATGAGAACTTGTCAAAATGCCTTTTGTTTTCCTTATATATTTATGTCTCATCTATGACACATTGCAATAATGAGAACTTGGTGTCAAAATGCATTTTGTTTTCCTTATATATTTATGTCTCATCTATGACACATTGCAATAATGAGAACTTGGTGTCAAAATACATTTTGTTTTCCTTATATATTTATGTCTCATCTATGACACATTGCAATAATGAGAACTTGGTGTCAAAATACATTTTGTTTGATTTCATTGATTAGCATGCTAGTGTGCAACTTTGAATAATACCATCAAATCAGCCAGGATTACCTATCATATTATGTTCTTGGTCAAGACACTTTACCCTGTTTGCCTTTGCGCTAATTTACCTACATGGGTATGTGAGAAAGTTTGCCAATACGTTCCCATGTGTCATTTGTTCATTTTGGGGTCCTTTTGGTTCTTCCTGTACCAATTATAATGACTAGCCTATCTTGTGCTGAAAAGTGCTAAACTCACAAATCCACAACCAAACACCAATGGAAGCTAAATTATATATTCCCAGGTGTTTGATAGTTTTTGCAAGACACAAGTGTCACATTTTCAGCTGCATTATTGATGTTATCATAGGTGTCTACATTGCTAGCTCTGTTGATCATAGAGCAAAATAGCTTATGTAATGGCCTTTCATCTGGTGACTGGTATCCATTAGCAACAGTTTCTTATTGCTACTGAGGGTCTCAAGTGGCTGAGTGGTTTAAAGCGCTCTCCATTACGGTTCACTGCCATCTCACCTTTGTGCATTGGTTCGAGTCTCAGATTCAGCCAATGTGGGTATGTGAGAAAGCTTGCCAGTAGCTTCTCGTGGGTCGTGGTTTGTTCTGGCAGTTTTCACGGGTTCTTCCTCCATCATTAATACTAGCTGCCATGTATATTCTATTGTGTGCTGAAAAATGGCGTTAAACCCTACAATAACAACAACCTTAACTACTGGGAGGATTACCACAAAACTTTATAAACACATTCCTCCCAAGGTATACCTGGTTCTAAATGTAAATGATTTCCATTATGGCCTTCACATCTATCAGTCATGTTAATGATTCTACATGTAAACCCATGTAATTTCACAAATATTGCTTTTGATGTCTACTTGTTCCTCAGTGAAAATGTTGTGAACCTGACATCAATTATGGCTATATTGGTGTGGTTTTTTTTTACATTATTGTTATTGTACCTTCATCAGAAAAGCTGCCCACGTTGATTTTTGGTTTTTACTCGAAGACTTCTTATGAAAATGGTATTGATATGACTGCAAGTATATCCAACACTTGAGCCAACTTGAACATCATGTTATTGCTACTCGTTGTGGATAGATACGTATTTGATCCTGCTGATCGTAAATCTAATATGGCTGGCATCTTGAAAAAGATAGTGTTGAGCTTCTTGAAATTTGGTCATATCAACATTGGGTTTTCACAAATAGACTTCTTATGATGTTTGGCTGTCCTAAATGAAAATGGTGCCAATGTTACATCCAATTTGGCCACCAGATGATTTCAATACTTGTTAGTTAAAGAATATTCTTTATGGCCAGATGAGGAATGGTCCTTTTGAGTAGCTTTAGTATTTTAATAAAAATCAAAAACTGGAGTGTGTTCAGAGTCCCTTTGTAAAATTTGAATATAGATAGTTTTCTTTTTGTTGGTTCTTTGTTTATGTGTAAAAGCTAGTTAACCAAATTCTCTGTGGTCACAGTATCATCAGATTAAAAGTTTAATTGTACTGAAATTCAACTGCATTTTTTTTTTTTTTTTTTTTTATCCAGATTTGGTCAATTCTTTTAGTAACAAATTTACATAGAGACCTCAGCTTGATTTAATATTTAAATTATTCAGATAAATGTTGATGCCATCCAAGGTAATCCTATTATAGGAGCGTTCCAGGTCAGCCACCATATTTTGCCATTGGGTAAATCACTTTACTCTAACTGCCTTGGCATTAAATAACCTACTTGTGTTGCTGTGCTGTAAAAATCCGAACCAGTTTCTGGTTTCAGATCATACAAGTCTAATTCGCTACTTTGCTTAGTTGGATTTCTTGGCATTTTTTTTAATTTTGTAAAGTTCTAAATATATCTCATTCCAGCACATGAACTGTGAAGACTGCTATTGAGAAGTTTAGTCTGTTATAGCTTAAAACTTTGAAGATAGTTATTCTTAGGGAACATTTCATTGACCTCTTGGAATTCAGGAGAATGCATCATCCAGTAATTAGTACACCTATGTTTTTAAAGCAGTTTCATAGTGATTGACACAATGCATTGTAGTTCTGAAGATTTCTTGGAAATTGGACAAATATTTTGTAGTTGTACTTCTTTTAAATTCAATATGCAGTAGTTGGTTGATATGCTGAGTGGTTATTGTTTCCACATAATAGATGAATCAGTGATTGATATGAGAGGTCAATAGTCCCACATAATAGATGGATCAGTGATTGACATGTGAGGTCAATAGTCCCACATAATAGATGAATCGGTGATTGATATGAGAGGTCAATAGTCCCACATAATAGATGAATCGGTGATTGATATGAGAGGTCAATAGTCCCACATAATAGATGAATCAGTGATTGATATGAGAGGTCAATAGTCCCACATAATAGATGGATCAGTGATTGACATGTGAGGTCAATAGTCCCACATAATAGATGAATCGGTGATTGATATGAGAGGTCAATAGTCCCACATAATAGATGAATCAGTGATTGATATGAGAGGTCAATAGTCCCACATAATAGATGAATCAGTGATTGATATGAGAGGTCAATAGTCCCACATAATAGATGGATCAGTGATTGACATGTGAGGTCAATAGTCCCACATAATAGATGAATCGGTGATTGATATGAGAGGTCAATAGTCCCACATAATAGATGGATCAGTGATTGACATGTGAGGTCAATAGTCCCACATAATAGATGAATCGGTGATTGATATGAGAGGTCAATAGTCCCACATAATAGATGAATCAGTGATTGATATGAGAGGTCAATAGTCCCACATAATAGATGGATCAGTGATTGACATGTGAGGTCAATAGTCCCACATAATAGATGAATCGGTGATTGATATGAGAGGTCAATAGTCCCACATAATAGATGAATCAGTGATTGATATGAGAGGTCAATAGTCCCACATAATAGATGAATCAGTGATTGATATGAGAGGTCAATAGTCCCACATAATAGATGGATCAGTGATTGACATGTGAGGTCAATAGTCCCACATAATAGATGAATCAGTGATTGATAAGTGAGGTCAATAGTCCCACATAATAGATAAATTAGTGATTGACATGTGAGGTCAATAGTCTCACATAATAGATGGATGAATCAGTGATTGACATGTGAGGTCAATAGTCCCACATAATAAATGAATCGGTGATTAATGTGTGAGGTCCGTATTGCCATAAAAAAATATTAATCTGCACTATTTTCATGTCCGCAGTGTATGTTTGTGTTAATCATCCATTGCTGTTTTCAGGTATGTGTCAAAGGTGCCAATGTGTTTAAAGGTTACTTGAACGATCCAGAGAAAACAAAGGAAGCCTTGGATGATGAAGGCTGGCTTCACACAGGAGATATTGGAGAATGGCTACCTGTAGGTTTAGTTTTCAATTCATTTACGTTGGTGTTTTCCTGCAAAAGAGTATCAAAGAGAGATATCAGAAACAATCTTTTTGACAAGATTTTGCTTTATGTCATTGAATTTAGAACTTTAAATACTTATAAGTTAACTGGAAACAACATAGATCTTGATTTGCCATCTCATAATGTGCTTGCAAATAAATGTCTGTGTTGGTTGTTTTACTGATTACTCAAAACATAGATCCTATCAGCTGGCATAAAATGAGAAAGCAGATCTTGGTCTGTGCTTTTGTTAATTGGACATAACATATTAGCAGGTCTGTACAATAATTGGGCAATATATGGTTAAACTTAAAATTATAAGTTACTTTCAGAGAAGTGTTTAAATACTATTTCTTTATTAATGATTGTATCATTTTTCTTTATATGTAGTAATGTTACGTAAAGATAAATGAACTTGTTGTAACTGTTATGAAATAGTGATGAGGATGTTGAGGAGAGTTAATGCAATGTATCTTTTGGATTTTAAAAGAAATTATCAGAAATTACCATTTTCCAGATTTAATTAAGAACTTCTAAAGCAAAAATTTACATATGAAATTAAAGTCATGTGTGATCATGTGTATTGAATGGAAATACATTATAATATTTTGTGTTAATTGTGGCGTATGATTGTGGTTTACACAATGTACTGGAGCAATAATGGCCTAAGTACATCCGCTAAATTTAGGAAGTGGGCTCTTAGCAGACACATTTCTGCAAATATATGGACAGATTTTGTTCTGCAGATTGGCTTCGTTATTCCATTTCAGAAGTGGAGCTAAAGTTTGAATTTCATTTTGTTTTCATTTTATAAAATAAAGCAAAACAATCCAGTACTGCTTTTATTAAACATTTCAACATGGGGTCTACACTTGACTCGTGTATTGCAAGGTTGTTTAGGGTGAATTGTTGCTTTTATTAAACATTTCAACATGGGGTCTGCACTTGACTTGTGTATTGCAAGGTTGTTTAGGGTGAATTGCTGCTTTTATTAAACATTTCAGCATGGGGTCTGCACTTGACTTGTGTATTGCACGGTTGTTTAGGGTGAATTGCTGCTTTTATTAAACATTTCAACATGGGGTCTGCACTTGACTAGTGTATTGCAAGGTTGTTTAGGGTGAATCGCTGCTTTTATTAAACATTTCAACATGGGGTCTACACTTAACTCATGTATTGCAAGGTTGTTTAAGGTGAATTGCATTATGCCACATTAAACTGACATTTTTAAACCACTTAGTTCTTTTAAAGCTTACCATAATTTTACTTTATAGAAAAATTACAGAGGAGAATATAAGGTGTTAGATATGTTTAAATTATGCAATAACGTGTTAGATGAGAGATTTTTTCAGTTATGGAATAACATGTGTTAAGATGACAGATGTGTATTTTTAAGTATGGAATAACAGGTGTTAGATTACAAATGTGTATTTTTAAGTATGGAATAACAGGTGTTGACTTTTTAGAGTATTAAAAAACAGGTGTTATACTACTGTTACATATTTTAAGTATATAATTACAGGTGTTATACTACTATTACATATTTTAAGTATATAATAACAGGTGTTATACTACTGTTACATATTTTAAGTATATAATAACAGGTGTTATACTATTGTTACATATTTTAAGTATATAATAACAGGTGCTGATACTTGTTTAAAGTATTAAAAACAGGTATTAGATTCTTGATACTTGTTTAAGTATGGAACTGCAAGGGTAAGACTGACACCTGTTTATTGTTGATACAATTAGGTCTTTGGTATTTTGTGTGCAGGTTAAAATGATACAATTAATGCAGTGTGTATCTCACAAATAGTATATGTGTTGCATTTCAGAATGGAGCTTTGAAGATTATAGATAGAAAGAAGCACATCTTTAAATTGGCCCAGGTAACCTTAAAATTGATTATAATTATAACTATTACTTATCCATGGCTTTTGTGTTAGAAATGGCATCTGAATACCAATAATTTTTTTGCTGCTTTTCTTGTACCACCTTTGAAGCATAAGGGAGACTTGATGGGATCACTTTTCTGATGGTCTTCTTGTTATGTGCCAGCATGAAATTTTTTGCATTTAGCCAAGTTTCCTGACTCTATTTTATGTCCAGTCATTAAAATATAAAGAAAAAATAAGGCAATAAAAATCGTTTTTGTAATTGTATTATCATCTCTTTAATTCCACTCATACAAATTTGAGAACATTCTTAAAAAAGCTCAAGAGAAGGTTTTTTAAATTTGCTATACATAGCAACTGGATATGACCCATTTTGAAGAAAATGGATATGTTCCATCAAAAGTGAACTTTACCTTACAGATCATTTTATTGAAAACGTAATTAGTGAACCAGTCTATATTGTTAAGGATAATGGCACCAGATGATAAGTGAAATGTTTACAGTGTGAGCTGTGGATGATGCCAGAAATGTTAGAGCAGATTTCAAAACATGTCAGATCACAAAAAGTGATAAATCAATTCCACTCTACAAAATTTAAAAAAGAATATGTGAGTACCTGGCCATGATTATTCAGCAAAAATTACACATGTTGCTACTTGAAGTAAATTATATATATATATATATATATATATATATATATATATATATATATAAAATTTTTGTTTGGATTCTGGTTCTAATCCATATGGATTTTGCCCTTTGTGACAAGAATTTTGATCAGCTGCCAAGCCAGGTGAGTTATAAATATGTATCTGTTTCATATGTGCTATAATTTTAGCATATAACATATAGATTACACTTTTTATGCCCAAATTAGGCTTTTTTGCCACTTATTATAGCAGCATTGACATTAGTAATATAATTTGTTATAATTTCAGAAAATGAAACACATGAATTGACCACTCTTTCTTGATTTTGTAGTCCTGTAAATCCTTTTCTAAGAAGTTCATTAGCGTATTTAACAAACTGACCTTTGTTATTGGCTAACAACATATATGACCAGATTAGATTTTACAACAAATTTTCTTCTTTCAGTCTTATTTTTGCATTTTCATTTTTTTTTATTTTTATTTTTAACATTTAAGCAAAAGCAACTTGAGGTAGTCAGATGAAATTTTGTAGAGCATATTTGAATGCGCATATAAATAAATGACTTGATTAGAATGTAACACCATTTTGTATTTTTTTTAAAAAAACGTTTGGAAGTTTAAACTTTTTTTGTGTGGCATTTTCTTATCTGAAGTGGGGCCATTCCTGTTTTATTAAGACAAATCAGATTACACATTCCAAAATTGCTAGTCATAAATTGATAAGTTGTCTTCCTCAATTGACGCATCATACACGTAAAAAATCCCATAACACAATATTAGAAGTAGGTTACCTGACCTTAATTTGACATTGCTGTGAATTCATGGTGGTATAGGCAGGTGAACATCCAATGCCCACACCATCATGAAAAGTGCAAGCAGTCTGAAGAAGGTGACACTGTCATTCATCTTTAGCAATTTTTTGGGATGAATTGGAATGTCTTAACATTAATAACCGTGTAGTGTTTGTGTTTGTAGGGAGAGTACATTGCTCCAGAGAAGATAGAAAACACGTATGTCAGGAGTCCACTGGTTGCTCAGTTCTATGTTCATGGGGACAGTCTTAAGGTAAGTCCATTGTTCTCTCGATCACTTACATGTATCACCTGATTCTCCGTGCAAAGTGTAAATTCATATGATGGGATGCAAATGAGTGCAGTGTTGATGGAATCATGCCAATTTTTTTTTATACCTTCAACTGGGCATTTGTGATAACTTCTGTTATATACTAATTTTCAAGTATAATATAATATTGATTGATGAAACATTATGTCAGCTCAGCACATGGATTCACCATGGAAATTCAGCAGTCAGGAAGGATTAAACCATGACAAAATGGAATATGCAAGACGTTGGCTTTGGGCAAACACTTTGCCATTTCATTTCTTTCTTGACAGAATTAAACTTGTTACCTCGTACAAATATTACTTTAGAAAGCACATTTTAACCAAAACCTACTTTGAAACAGTAAAAATTTAAAGTATTCAAGTGTTTATTCTGAGATCCAAGATTTATTTGTCTTTTGTAAAGGACCAACAATAAAATACAACTTCCATTACTTAGGGTCAACTCTTGCGGCAATTAAAACTGTTGACTAATTACTGTATTTATTTTGAATTTGTTTGTGCACATATGCAGCTTGGTTAAAATTTTCATATCTTTTTGTTTTTTTGATGGTTGTATCTGTTTTTATATATATATATATATATATATATATATATATATATATATATATATATATATATATATATATATATATATATAAAACTTAACATATTTACTGAAATTGTCTTTCTAAATTTGCTTTAAAAATTATTTTTCAAAATGTCTGCTACCAGTGCTTTATTTAATGTTTAATATGATGCATGTGCGTTTATATATTAAATGCTTTAAATTAATTTAATACCTTAAAAATCATAGCTATATTTCTTATGTATTTCTTAATGATCAGATAGTTGGAAAATGTGGATCCAACAGAAGGAGCCATCATTATTGTATCTAACGTTGTGGCATACTGCTGTTCAGCTAAACCATAATCCAAGAGCCTAGCAGAAATGCATAATTGATTCACTGATTATTGAAAACTTTAGTTTTCTTTAATGACTGCTTGTGTAATTCTACATTTCTTGTTGATGTACCAAAGAGTAAAACCCATGTTTGTTGCTTCAGGTTATGTACTCTTTGTCAAGAGTCCGATGGAGAAATGTATTTGTCACAAATCATGCAGCATCACTTTCTGGTAATGTACAGATCAATGTGGGAGATGAGAAACATCATATGGCTGTTTCAAAAGTCAGCATTGGGTTCAGTGCTCAGATGACATTGCATCAGACTAAGCTAGTCACATCTGGAAAGATGAAGTATGAATTCAGACATGCCTGCTAAAAAATCCCTTGTGAAAATGGTTGCAAAGCCACTGCACAAGTCGCCTTTTTCTTACCCCATTATCCATTGCCTGTCTTGCCCAGATCCCTGGCAGCTCAGATGGTAACATCTCAAAGAAAACTGTAGTGTATCACAAAACTGACAAAAAGCATCATATATGAGGCAGGGAGGGTACAAGAAAGCCTATGGTATCAGGTCCTGATGTAGTTTGGAAATTGATGCGATGATGTCGTCACCTCAGGTGACTCAGACTTTTAAAGACTTGGACTATGCCTAAAACAGATTCAACACCTTTTATATGGAATGGTTGCCAGGAATAAAACTTTTTTGAAGAGTGTTACAGAATACGCAGAGGTCACAAAAGAAATATTGTTCTCGATTAGAAAAAATAAGTAGAGAATCTTTCTGAACATGCACTTGTAAAACAGTGGATCATTGTGGACCATCTGAGAAATGCTGGAGTAAAGGAAAATGTTCCACTCACAAAGGAACTGCTTCTGTCATCAGATCCCCTACAAAATTATCAGTATTATTTTGGTTAAAAGGAAGAAGGAAAACAGAAGCAACTAAGAGAAGATTGAAGAAAAAAACAATGATGGACGAATCAATATTTTAAACTGCAAGAGACAGAGAATGAGGAATATATATGCAGCAGTTTTCCAGGCAGCAGACAAGCTGGCATATGAGGCAAAAGAGAAAGGGATACTCACACTTGTATCTCAGTCCAATGGAATCGGAGGAAATGGAAAAAGAAGAGCAATTAAAAGTATAGTCGCAGCTGGGGGAGAACGTCAAGCAGCTAAAAAGCAGTGTTTAATGTTTGAGTCCAGTTGTAAAGACATTAGTATCATTTCCATTCAGATTTCATTTCATGTATTTATTTGTTGTATTGTTGTTTTTATTGTTCCTTGTAATTTAATAAGTAACTATAGTAGAACACTTGAATACAATAAGTAGTTTTTGAAAACTGAAACTACTAGTCCTTGAAAAGTCTATGAAAAATCTGTATCTGCATTAACCCTGAACAAGGGAGATCACTCATCAGTATGTTTGTATTTCAGTCCTGCCTTGTTGGTGTTGCTATACCAGACTATGATGTGTTGCCAAATTTTGTACAGGAAAAGTTTAGTATCAAAGGAACTCATGAGGAATTGGCAGCTAACAAGGTAATTTTGTTTGTATACACTAAATAAAAGATGCTCAGTCATAAAGCTTAATCCAGTAGGAAAAAACCTATTTTTTATATAATTTTGGTATGCATATTGATGACCATCTGTGTGAATAGTGTCCTGGACATGTGCATGTTAAAGCCTTCATGTTATTTTCTGTAAGTGGCAGTTTTCCGACCAGTTGACCCTCTGAAAAAAAACCTCAAAATTATTATTAAGATTAACTGTTAAAATAGCTACTTTGATTGCTGTTGGAGTTGTCTGAGACATCTTTCCTTGTAGGTACCACATCCATCAACAAATGATGTTCAGAGTATAATTTTTCATGTTGATCTCTGCCATTATTTTTAAACACTCACTTTGATTGGCTAAGGTACAAGTAAATTTTGGCATTGATTTATTTCTGCTAGAAATAGACCTTATTTCCATTGCCAGGGAATATTCTGTTAGCCTAGACAACAACTTGTATAAATCAGTTGTGAAGGAAGGTGTTGTATGGATTCATAATGCAGATAATGAAAATCTTAGTTGAAGTTTGTTTACACAAGGATATGGAAAGCATTTATGCAGGTGTGTACTAAGTTGTGTTGCTAATAACTACAGTAAATTTCAGGTATAGGTCTTTGCTCTGTTCATTGGTGCTAAGATCACTAAAATAAACTAAGGTGAATCAAATTTTTAGTTTGCATTTTTAATACAGGCCAGAATGTTGATGGTTTAATATTTTAAATGTTCTCATTTTATCAGTAGTCTAACATTCTACTGCTGAAAAGTCTTGGACAGCCCTGTTTGTGTAACATATTTTCAAGGTTGCGATGGTAATGTAAATAAGTAAAATTTTGAAGAAAGAAAATTTCTTCAAATGTACAGTTAAATCAAACGAGTACAGTACTGTCATGAAAGACCAACCCTTCTGCCAAAAAAGAATGGTCTCTCAAGACAGGTGGTCTCTTATAACAAGTCATAACACTATATAATTAATAAATCTGCATTGAGCTTCTGTCTCCCAAAACAGGTGGTCTCTCATAGCAGTGATCTCTAAAGACAGGTTTTACTTTGTTCCATGTAACTATATCTTGATAGGCATGGTGTGCAGTTTATGCCATGGAACTTTTTATGTCCAGGCGAGACTGTTCTCTAGAATTCTTATCTTGATAGTCACTGCAGGCAAGACACTGATGGATGGTACTTCAATCTTGATGGTCAATGCAGGCAAGACACTGATGAATGGTACTTCTATCTTGATGGTCAGTGCAGGCAAGACACTGATGGATGGTACTTCTATCTTGATGGTCAGTGCAGGCAAGACACTGATGGATGGTACTTCAGTCTTGATGGTCAGTGCAGGCAAGACACTGATGAATGGTACTTCTGTATTGATGGTCACTGCAGGCAAGACACTGATGAATGGTACTTCTGTATTGATGGTCACTGCAGGCAAGACACTGATGGATGGTACTTCTATCTTGATGGTCAGTGCAGGCAAGACACTGATGGATGGTACTTCAATCTTGATGGTCAGTGCAGGCAAGACACTGATGAATGGTTCTTCTGTATTGATGGTCACTGCAGGCAAGACACTGATGGATGGTACTTCTATCTTGATGGTCAGTGCAGGCAAGACACTGATGGATGGTACTTCAATCTTGATGGTCAGTGCAGGCAAGACACTGATGAATGGTACTTCTATCTTGATGATCAGTGCAGGCAAGACACTGATGGATGGTACTTCTATCTTGATGGTCAGTGCAGGCAAGACACTGATGAATGGTACTTCTGTATTGATGGTCAATGCAGGCAAGACTGATGGATGGTACTTCTATCTTGATAGTCAGTGCAGGCAAGACACTGATGAATGGTACTTCTATCTTGATAGTCAGTGCAGGCAAGACTGATGGATGGTACTTCTATTTTGATAGTCAGTGCAGGTAAGACACTGTTCCATGGAAGTCTTGATAAACAATATAGATGAGAATTATAATTTTGATTGACAGTGCAGGTGAGACATTGTGTTCCATCTTATCTAGATAAGCAGTGTATACAAGACAAGTTCCATGAAACTCGTATCTTGACTGACAGTACAGACGTTATATCTTATTGGATATATTGTGAATGAGATATAGGGATTTATGTGATATATTCTTTCTTTGTTCAGGATGTGAAGAAGGCAATATTGGAAAGTATTATAGATATCGGCAAGAAGGCAGGACTCACATCATTGGAGCAGGTAACTTGTCTCCTACATAATAGGTACACCAGTACAAAATATAAGGATCATTAATAGTTGGCAGTGTTCTGATGTTTTCCAGGGTAGGATCAGAACATGAAGGTAGCAAAATCATGACAGCAGATGGCATATAGTGGTACACTTAGCCATTTGTCCATAACACCATACATTGGTTGGGTTTTTATTTAGGTTGGTTCTTGTTGTAGAGCATCCATGTTCGAGGAACAAACTTCTTGTTTATCAAGTATTCAGGCAAATGTTTGAACCTTTTTAACTGTGTATGATTGTGACTCTTACTTGATAAAATTTCCAGACAAGAACTTTTTGAAGTAAATATTTTTGTGATTTAGTGTTTGGAGAGCTTTAATATTTCCAATGGTATAGGAATCGGTTCATAAGCCAGTGGTCAGATATTTTTGTTATATACCAGACCGACCAGACCAGCTAGGTTGGCTGCCTTGATATGTTTCCTCAGGAAAGGCACTTAACGTCTGTTTCCTTGGCATGATAAAGCCAATCATGTGCACAAAGTGCAATATATAAAAAAGCCTAAATTGGTATGTGAAGTTATAGCCGATGCTGATCGTATCCATTCTCAGCATAGTTGCCAGATCCTGGCATTCTTGCACTTTGGACATGTTTTATGGCTTTTCATCATTTTAAAATACTGCAGCAATATTTCTTATTGTTGGGAGTGATTTTAGGTGTGTCGGGGCCAAAATCCAACCATTTTGATCCATTGTTTGATTACCATTATTGGAACAAAAGTAGATCAGTTTAGCTAGATACTTGTAAATTAAGGTAACCTTAGCTAGTGAAATTGCAATGTTTACTACTGGCTAATGTAACAACATTACACATAACTAGAAAGATCATAAAAGAATAGAAAAATTGTTCTCTCTTTCAAAACTTTTCAAACTGCACGGGTGCCCTGTTGGTTAGAGTGTTTGCCTCAGATGCTGGAGGTTGTGGGTTTGATCCCTGACAAAGTCATACCAAAGACTTTATAAAATGGTACTAACAGCTGCCTCGCATGGTGCTCAGCATTGAAAGTTTAATGTTAGGACTGGTCAGCCTGGTGTCAGGATAATGTGACTGGGTAGGACATCATGCTACATGTCTAAGGTATGATGCCCTAGTGCTAGACATCACTATAAACTACCACATTGCAAGATATCATGGCGATATGACTGAATTTTTGTTAAAGCTACATTAAAATCCAATCACATCACACATCAAACTTAGCAGCAAAGGGGGCAAACAGACCAAGTTTTCAAGCCGAAATAAGCCTTCCAGGGAGACTTAATTTTTCAATTAAAGGGCTGCATGTGGTTTTCCATTTTACAAAAAAGAGAGGGTGAACAGACCAAGTTTTCAAAGAAAAATAAGGCTTCAACGGAAACCGTAACTATTGCAGAGATACCGAAAATATTTCAAACCGAAACCAATTCAGGCAGATAACAAAAAAAGAAATAGTTTCGGTTTCTCACGCCAGACACAGAGTCTCCGGAGACAAAGTCTCCAGACAGACCCGGCGCTGATGGCGTTGTGGAGATGAATGGTTATGTTAAAAGATTTTACAATTTCACAAACAGACTGATTTGTAAAATCTCTCCCCGTAAATCAATCAGATTATTGGACTGGTGAGTGAGTTTAAAATTAATTCTTGTTAATGAATCATTATGACATCGCATATAGACCGGATTAGTTGGATCTTCAGTTATTAAAAATCCGTGTAGAGCTGTTGGTGCAAAGGAATATAAAATATATTCTTGCTGGGTTTGATTTGATCTTTTGAGATTTATTTGGTAACTTCCTTCGATAGCATCACATGTGGACTGCTCTTTATATGTAGACGATTTTTTTAATTTGTTATCAATCAAAGCACATGCATACAATTGAAAGGCAACTTCAACAAAATATCAAAAAGATCAACAATTGGGCCAGTAATAACAGTTTCAAATTTTATAAATCGAAAACAGCATGCATGCATTTCTGTCAGTTGCAAAGACATGATGACCCTAAACTCACACTGGATGGGACACTTATTCCAGTTGTTGAGGAAACAAAGTTTTTGGGTATTATCTTTGACAGAAAACTGACTTTTATACCACACATCAAGAATTTAAAAGCTAAATGCTTAAAAGCTTTAAATTTACTAAAAATAATTGCGCACATTGACTGGGGTGCTGATAAAAAAGTCCTCTTCAATTTGTGTAGAACATTTATCCGTTCTGTACTAGACTATGGATGCATTGTTTATGGTTCAGCTAGGAAGTCTTATTTGAAAATGCTTGACCCAATTCATCATCAGGGAACAAGACTTGCTCTAGGAGCATTTAAGACATCTCCATGTGAAAGCCTTCTCGCGGAAGCGAATGAACCACCTATATCGCACCGCAGAGAAATGCTTTCTATACAGTACGCTCTTAGGTTAAGATCAAACCCTCTGAACTCTGCTTTTTTGGCTGTTTTTCAACCAAAATACAAAACTTTATACGAAAACAAACCAAATGCCATACCTTCATTTGGCATCCAGTTTTGACACTATCAAAATTAATCTAACTACAGTTCAGAACACGTTTGTCTTGGAAACACCACCTTGGCTCCTTAAGCAACCCAAAGTAATTTTTACGTTGCATGATGGGAAAAAATCTGAGACAAATCCTGCCATTTTCCAGAACTCTTATCATGAACTCCTCAATGATTTTAACAACTACACAATTTTTTTTACTGATGGATCAAAAGTTAATGAGAAGGCTGCTGCAGCCTTCGTTAGTGGCATGCACATAACCAAAGTGCGCTTGCCAAACAATGCGTCCATATTTTCAGCGGAAATCAGAGCAATAGACCTTGCTCTGAAATTTATTGAACAAAAACGCATTTTAAATAGCATTATTTTCTGTGACTCGCTGTCAGTACTTCAGTCGCTACACCATAGAAAACTGGATAATCCATTACTAGTCGATATTCTCGTCACAAACTCGGAGCTTAGTACCTCCTACAATATAGTATACTGTTGGCTACCTAGCCATATTGGTATTAGAGGTAATGAAGAAGCAGACCGGGCTGCTAAGATGGCTCTATCCCAAGAACCATTGAATTTTAAATTACCGTTTACTGATTTTAAACCTTGTATCAAAAAGTACCTACGTCAGAAGTGGCAGGCGTCATGGGATGATGCAGTCAATAACAAACTTCATGCCATCAAACCAACCCTGGGAGAATGGACTCCTTCCTACAGAACTCTCCGTAGGGAGGAGGTTGTCATTGCAAGAATCAGTATCGGTCATACATACATTACCCACTCCCACATACTAAAAGATGAAGATCCACCAGAGTGCGTTTCTTGCAATGAGCCATTCACTGTTAAACACTTTATGACCGAGTTTTCCGACCTGCAATCTACGCGTGCTAAATACTATAATGTACATGACATGAAGGAATTTTTTGATACAATACAAATCACTTGTATTTCAGATTTCCTAAAGGAAGTAAATCTCTATTTTAAACTATAACTTGTATGCCATCACCTAGAATATTTTTATCTAATGCAAATATCACCTCTTATTTACAGCATCTTATCGTCAACATACACCATTTACATCTCCCGTTGATTGGGAAGCTTCATATTTTCCTGTCACCAACATCTTACCATTTTATATTTAACTATTATGGTTTTTTATATCGCTGGTCAATGTTAAACCTTTCTTATTTATGAACATCTAACCTATTGTATGGCGCTAAATAGCCTAAAAGTGCTGGTGCGCCGTTAAAATTCAAGCAAACAAACAAACAAACAAACTAAATTTACTGCAATCACGGAGGATATATTCACATTTTGAGGGGCAATATGCCTACCACCACCATCTGGGTCATTGTTATGTTTGAGGATAATTTTTTGTGGTTGTATTTTTTTCCATGCATCGTGAATCCTTTGGAAACCATCATCGATGGCATCATTGAGAGATTTTTTTAGTTCTGGTACGACATATCCTGGAAACTTAAAATCTGAGATGTCTTCTACGCATATATTATGTTTCTTTGCAAATTCTGTTCTCGTTTTAGCAACATGATCAGCTAAGACATGTTGAACAAATAGCAAATTGAATTCATCCATATCAGCGATAATTTTATTACACGCCTCAATGTATTTGATGACTTCATCTCGGTTGGATGGGATTTTACTAGCTTCTGCTACGATTAGATTTTTAAATGTTTTAAAATCGGTGTTCATCACTGTGAATTGTTTGGTAACATCTGGTTCGTCTATCAATAAAGCGTTATCAAAACCGATTCCTTCCTCTCTTTTAAAATAACCACTTAACTGTAAATCTAGTGGTAACCAAAATGTTAATTTATCAAATGGATTTGGTCTGGGGTCATGACATGTTCTGTATGTATACTACTATAACCCTGATAATCTTTCGTTGAAACAGTCGGATTTTTGTGGTTCTGGTGGTATTTGTTAGGATATCCGAGGTGGGATTTCAGGGCATCCTAATATAGTTCTTATCGAACTCTGATAGATATCTATGACATACCCGGGTGAGTTTATCTCAATCGCGGAAGATAGTGTTGGTTCATGAACTGTTATAGCAATTTTGATTCTTTTCCAGTAATGGATTTTATTCTACGCTGAAATTCATTATTTATCTGTTCGATTTGGTAGGACCCTGATGGTAGCGAAACGTTCCAGTCTGGAGTTCCATCTTGTTTATTTTTACTTGCAAATACCAAGGAATTATTCGGTTGCTGACCACTGAATGGTACTGATCTATTGTTAGGCCAACTATGGTATACTCGTAATTTTGCTAGTGCTATTTCCTTAACTGGAATCGCAGTAGGGAAATTCACACTGAATTCAGAATTGGTTGAGGTTATTGAGATCATGCTGGTTTTCACTGGGGTGGTATTTTCTGCTATTCATTGAAGTAGTTCTTGCGATGTTGCCATTGTTATTATATTAGTGTTGTTTTTCTAATTTTGACATCGCAGAATCATAAACATGTACCATCGTTGAAAACTCACTATCGGATTTTAATGTGTCGAGGGAGGACGATGTCATCGAGGATAATTGGGAGTACACGGTCGACACAACATGGAATTTAACTACATAATCTTGTAGTTTACGCTGGCTACATGATATTTTTTTTTGTTATTATTGAAATTATTCCCGTGATTGTTGTCGCTGCTGATATACAAATTGGAACAGCTATTGGGGCAATCATTGTTACCGAAGATAGTATTATACCAGCTCCGGTAATTACACCTGATACCAAGTACACTGTAACATCAACTGTGGTAATTTGTCGTTGGTATTTTTTTTTTTTTTTTTGATATTCCTTGGTGAGTGTTTTGAGTTTAGTTTGAAATTCTCTGACTTGATCATAGCGAGACTGCTGTGATGTTGCCATTGATGACATTTTATTTATTACAACAGATTTCAAATTGCTAGCAATATAATTAAGTTGTTTACTTAAATCCGCTACGAATTCCACATACCATGTTATTGAAACCCTAGCCAAATTATTATCGGTGGATATTATTGTGAATCGTTCAATTGTTTCCTTGTCAATGATCGTTGGTATCATATTGTTGACCCCAGATGAACTCGTCGATGAAATATTAAACTGAGTCGGTGACACAAGTGTTAATCTGTAGTTACTTTTTACAGCCGCGTGGATATTTAATATGTTAGTGGATGGTGTCCACGCAAATGATCCGCGTTGGATCACGTACACATTATTTACGATATTTTTTTGCTCGTGAGGGATTTTTATTTTTTCGAGTTTCGTGATAATATCATCGAGATCTATTTTAATTTCATCAGGTTTTGCATCCTTGCCAAAAAATCTATCGACAGCATCATAGGATTTTTTAATGTTTTTACGCAGACTAGTAAACTGAATTATATGAGTGTCATAATCGGATCGTAGTTTTGTCAAAACATATATAGCAGTTTTATCTCTGTTAACTTTGGTGTGGTCACCGGTGGATTTCCAAAGATTGCCAACATAGGTTTGTCAATATTGTCAATACTTCTTTGTAATTCAGAAAACCAATTAAATTTAGTTATATGGTAGTCATATTCATCGCATAGTTTTTTTTAATGGTTCTAAATTGTTAATTCTATCCACAATAGTTGAAATGAGAACATCTGGTTTGAGTTTACCCTATCGGAAAAAACGGCGATAGTATTTTCTGCTACACCACGTTGTTTAACTAAAATATCATCCTGGGAAATATTACTAGTTTTCAATTTACCCTGACGATCTTGAAATATAACTATTTCATTGGGATCAACACTTGCGAGGTTTAGCATCTCAGATATTTCATCTTCGATTATTTTTTTTACATCACCGGTTGCAGATATTTCCGCAGTGGGTTTTTTCAGACTTGAGAGGGATCTTCCCCAAATATCAGTCATGTTATTTTATATAATTTCTCTCTAAAATGCGATTACTCATATATTCGTGTACGGTTTTATGAGGTGGTTTTCCCAATGATGAAATAGTGTTGAGTGCATTTAATACTTCTAGACCACTTATTGGTGGGTCATTCACTGTCTGTGTTGGTACCGTGGAATACCAGATAGGAGTTTTTAAGTGGTGTATATAATGCATAAACTCTTTAGGCAGTGCTAATCCATGTGAATCAAAATAAACAATCACACGTGGATCAGTTGCGTATGCAACCCAGTGAGTTCCAGGTCCGGTGCAGTTGTCGAGATTAATGATACCTGTTTCTTTGTTGTTTGTTTGTTTTGGTAATTGATCTCTCAAAAAAACACCTCTAAATTTTTTTATCACTAGTTTTTTAGCAGCATCGAGTAAATCAAAATTTGACATGGGAACTATTATTAGTAAACTGTTACTGGTATTCTCAG
This sequence comes from Unio pictorum, assembly GCA_030141615.1. NCBI lineage: Eukaryota > Metazoa > Mollusca > Bivalvia > Unionida > Unionidae > Unio > Unio pictorum. The sequence goes on from JARLTB010000044.1 coordinate 15,383,639, forward strand.
GCCGTTTCCGCTGTTCCATGAATACGGAGTTCCCGGTAGTCTTAGACCCTTTCCTGATCGTTTCTTTTTTTTAAAACCCTTTTACAGGTGCTTTCTTTAGTGCCATCCCTGCCGTGGTACCAACAGCTCCTAACGCAGCAGCTTTTGCTACTGCAGGGGCCTCTGCCACAATCAGTGCTGGTAACGCAGCTAACAACGGGAATATACCACCTGATTTTATCATGTCTTTGATCGCAGCCGCAGAGAGAGTGACCTGAACACCTTTTTTATCTTTGATAGCATCATTGAAGTGTTTTATCTGACGAGTTGTCAATGACAATTTATTCTGACCGCCAGACATCTTATTGTCTTTTAACGATATCTTAGTTGCACATTTTTTAGCTGATTCCGATTGCAATTTTTTAATTTGATTTGAGGAGTCAACGTAACACTAACATGACTATATGACATTTTATTTTATACGAGATTGTTCTAATTGTCTACATATTTTCCACTGGCGCATCAACTACCCTCATTCTTCCACCAACACCTTCGAGTAGCATTGACTTGTCACTGAGTATGACAGCAATTGCTCTGTATGTACCACCAACAGCAGGAAGTTGTGTTACACGCGCTCAGAAATGTATGTCAACGACAGACTGTCTGGTTAAGTCAAGATGTTCCAGCGAAAAGTAGTAGATGGGATATAGGTTTTTAAAATCCTACTGTGATATTTGCAGACCAGTATCCACATTATTATCACGTCCCATAAATGTCAGCAACCGATGATATGTGCATGCTATTTGGTTTTGTCCGTAATTAAGTAAAATATCTTTGGATGGTTCCTGTTGACCATTTATCCTCAACGATACTTCATTAACACCCAATTGATCAAATATCATATGGCTGCATAATTGTGAGTTTAATCGCTCCATATCCTGTAACGCAATAAATATATGTCATGGCGCAGCAACACCCTGTTTTGATGTCAGGTGCCATGTAAATACACCATTAACAGAGGATTGCATAATATCTGTTGTTGGCCATGATATCAACGATTTTCCTCCATGATCCATAAATGATAGTAATTTTTCTTCTGCGGTGATTGATGGAGTCATTACTGGCATCCACAATGAGAGTTTTGTTATATTTACTTTACCATGGTCAGCATCTGAGTTTGCAGGATCAGCTGGATTCCTCCTCCAGATTGCATCATTATCATTGCCTTTTCGCACGAGTACTACTGTATGCTTCACTCCATAGATAACTTTTCTAACATTTCTGCAGAATCCAAAGATATGAGATAGTGGAATCGCGCATGAAAATAGTCTGCGCCGTCCTTCCAACATTGATACGTGTGTTGCAGCTCCTAGGTTGTAATTAGGATCATTATTTATAATCATATTCTCAACATCAATATCAACAGCACCAGCATCATTTTTTGGTCGTCTTGTAATATATGGAGTCGGTCCAGCACGATCATTAATATCGTTAGAGAACATTATAGACGGACCGGCCGATCTTGTAAAATCATAATATCTTGCTAAACCCACTATTGTTGTGGCAACATCACATTCTATAGATTAAATCTCTCTGTTATCAGTCATATCTTGCACTCTCAGATAGCGCCATGATACCATTATTGACAAAGCCGACTATGGCATTTAAGTCTTATGGTGCTGGTACAGCAGGAGTATCAGCAATTGTTACAATTTCTCCTTCTACTTCGATAAATGCTTCAGCGGGTAGAAAGTATTTGCTGGTATCATGGACCTGAAGTTCGATTCTTGATCGACTATCTGGTTGTATTGCATTATAGGAATAAAACTGATAATCGCGTACAGAATCATTCTTGGGTACTGGGGCGTCCATATCAAATGCTGGGTCAGGGGATGATTTGAACATATATATTTCTTAACCTAAATCGCGATCTTGCTTGCGATTTCAAACCACTTCCCGCTATCATATTGGCAGTAATATTTCCCTGAGTGTCATATCCATCATTATTCAGTGATGCTATTTTCTGATCCACCGCGTTGTTTATTATTTTGCTAATACTTGCAGGCATAATTTCTGTAGACGGTAGTGGTCCCAGCGATGGTGATTTTGTCATTGGTTTCTTTCATCACCGAACTAATGCTAGTAGTTTTTCTTTAGCGGCAGAAAATGCTTTCCCGGCAACATCACCAACAGCGCTAATACCCTTATCACGAATAACATCAATAGCTTTCATTGATAACTGTTTTGCGTTTGGTGCTATTTTTGGAGCCATTCTTGCAAATAACCCAGCAATGGTATTGCTGAGACCATCTCCATAGTACACTCTATATATAAACAGGCAATCGTGAGTTTACTACGTAGACCATGGTTGGTTTATTGTGGTTGTAGTGTATGATCATCTTATTTAAATGACATTTATCTAATCGTAAAAATCCTACGGATTGTCAAGGAAATCTTCGATTTCCTACCTTTGGATTTTCGACAAAGTCATCAAATTAGTCACTGTGATAACCATCCGCTGGCTCATCAATAAACTCTCGATATACACCAATATCCATGATACCAACCTGAAATAGTCATCTGCAGATATCAGTTGCCTCATTAATTATTTCCGGTGAGTTATTTCCAGCTTGTTTCCCTCCTACGAGAATTTCTAATTGTGATATATCCCCGAGAATACTACTAGGACAACGAACAAGACCACTACCTGAAATACTGCTTGGGGTTACACTCTGAGAAAAACCCACCCCACTACTACTATTATAACCGGTTGCACCTTGCGAATCATCAGATTCGTCTCGATCAGATGGCATATACAATGATTGCTTATTATCAGACTCCAATAATCTCCAACCCGTATGATTATCATCAGGTGGTGGTTGTCGTTGAGGTGAGAATGATATTTTCTTTGAAGGCTGTTGTCTTTTTCTTTGCAATTTTTGTGGTTTGTTTTTGTTTTTAGTTCTTCATATTGATCATTCACTGTACCCACCGCATTGAGATATCCAGTGTATGATGCATTGCCTTGATCAATTTGACTTGTGTTAGTTTTGATTTTGTAAAATACATCAGCCCATTGTTTCATATTTTTAATATACGCGTGTTGTTCTGGTTTCAACATTTTTGTTCTGTTTTCATAAGTTGCAACAACAAGCCCAGGAATTTCTGCCGGATCAGACTTATCAATTGCTGCTAACCCCTCTTCATTAAATCGATTACGTAATTCATCTACTATGTTTTCATTGGTTTGTTTTGGACCAGGAGTTTTTTTTATAACAGCGCTGATATTTTTTCAGTTTCCTTTGCTAGTTTTTCAAGTACTGGTACAGTGGTAGATACAGCTGTAGTAACGGGTTTGAATAATTGTTCAGTTCCCGTTGTGAAATATGTTTGAAATTCCTGTCTTGCAGTTAGCTTGTTTCGAACGGAATCACGAACCGGAATAAATATCTTAATCGCAGCTAATCGTTCGCATGCTAATTTGGTTGTTAGGGCTTCATTTACCATTATAAACTAGTATATGATTTAAATTGTAAGTGAAAAATCCATGGATGCTCATCCACCCCCGACAGTGTGTTCATTACTTCCTTGTTCAGTGATAAGGCACCGTGCAAAAAAAATAACACTATCATACCTGTCTTTAGAATTTGTCTCGGTGATTTAATCACTGGGCCTATAGAATTTCAACTCATACAGTTTATCAATGTGGCTATAGAATTGTAGATTACTCACCTGTAAACAGGTATTTTGTACCTTGTGGGCATTGTACATGTTAGTTGTGTTTACTGTGTTTCGAGTGTCAATGTCAGATTGATAAAATAACGGCTCTATCGAAATTTCCTATTGAAGTTGTGACATTTTTTCACTGACACATCTAGGATTCATGGAGACATTTTTCACTGAATGGAGAGGTTGTTGTTATTTTGTCTGATGATTTCCCTTATTGTTTTGATTTTCAAGTTTATTGTGCGTTTGATTTCATATTCTTGCCCCAATTCACCTGACTTTTTCGACCGCAGTAAATAGCGGGATAAATTTGTTGATGTCGTTACAAAATGCAAGAGAGTCATATACCGCATGCTGAATTTGTTTTATTAGCGAGTACTGTTTTGCAAGGACATAGCTATTATTTTGAGCGCTATCATCAAGATCCTGAAATTCAGAGAGAATCTGATTACAATCTAATTTATCTGACAATTGTATTTTTTGATTTTTCAAATTTGAAATCTCATTTATAATGTCATTCATATCTTCGAAATTCATTATATGATATATTATATATCTGATATGATATAAATACAAAACAAATTGGGGTCAATTTACCGTTTTCATACCATATGAACTCCATTCGCTCTAAGGTGTTATTCACATCTTATTGACCCTAGAGATATATATGGAAAACCCCATTTGGAACCTCTCAGGTGTTATTCACATCTGAGAGGCCCAGAGGTTACACATAGAAGACAACACATCCTCATTTGGAACCCCTCAGGTGTTATGCACATCTAAGCAGGCCCAGAGGTACCACGAAGCATAGTCTCCGAGAGGGGATCTAACTCTTCAAATAACAGGTTAGAACCCCAAGAAGGTATGCTTTGTGAATGGATGTCACATTTACATATAGATATATTTACATATTTACAAGTATTTACATATTTACAATGATATATGATATATGGTATTTACAATGAAATATGATATATGGTATTTACAATGATATATGAAATAGGACAGCACAGGACAACACATACACATAAGGGGCTGTTCTACATTCAAACTGAAACCACCATACCCTCCACAAAATCACCCCTGGTTGAATGCAAAAACACATTCACACCGTGTGACGATGTGTGATGTATGGTGGTTTCAGTTTGAATTTTGAATGGCTTAAAGCCCCAACTATATATAGAAAAACCTTCCGATCGGTACCGTCAACAATAATGCCTGCCACGAGATTCGAACGCTGGGCCTCGAGACGAGATCCAACCGTGTATGGAATACGCTAATATTTGAGATCTACAAGTCTATAATTTTGAATATAATATACAGCTAAACTGCTGTGCTTGTCGTAAAGAATTTAACGAATAATGTATACTGTAGATAAAAAATTGTATCTCAATCGTAGATGAAAATTGTAGATTCACTGTAATTAAAAATCATGGACAAAATTATAAATTTTCTAATCAAACCAACACAAAAAAGAGCCATTCAGTCAGACTATGAGTCATCAAAAAATCCCATTGAGATATGTGACTACAACAAAAGAGTTATCTCTGTTTCAAAAGCGTATACACAAGCCCACATGAGTTATTCCCCTTGGTGTTATAACACATAGTACAAAATGAAAAGTTAGATGTAAACAAATTGAATTCTATGTCCCGTTTCTTTGGAAATCACTGATTGATATATTTGTTCTGCAACATATCATACTGAGGCTCTACAAATATCAAAATATCTACCGGCTTCAGTCATTTGTTTAAATACTCTTTCTTCGCCTGTATGAATAAGTTTTGATTTTATAGGTCTCGCATTTTTTGAGTGTTTTCCAGTCCCCCCTCGTTTGGTGTTTTCACTTTGTGTTATAACGTGAAGATTAACCAAAGAATTGTTCCTAGGATTTGAATCAATATGATCAACTACAAATGCATCTTTGATCAATCCGTTGTAACATTCATATGCGATTCTGTGATTAAGATGACTTTTCCCTCCAGCATTAAATATAAGATATCTTCGATTATTAACAACACCGACCAGTTTCTTCAGCCTGCGGTGTCTGACAATACCATCATGAGATGCTTCATAATTGGTAATCACGGGATGTGGTTGAAATTCTTGGTTCATTTATATACTATAATATTATTTGTCTAATTCATTATTTGGTTTAATTATTACTTGAGAATCTTTCAATGTAGTCTTGAGGTGTTCTTATAATTTTGTCCCTGACTGTCAGGGATGGCGTAGAGTCGTTGATGGAGCTTTTAACGGAATCTTTGATGGAGTTCTTAACGGAATCTTTGATGGAGTTTTTAACTCTATTATCATAATAGCCCTTTCGCTCTCTGTATCGCTTACCACCACAATTGAGACATAACTGCGACTTAACCACACACACCTACCCCACATCATATATAAGGTAAGGGCCCAAAACTTCCACGATGTATGCTTTGTAAATGATATCCACAGAATTCATTTCAGCATGATTTGTTACAAGCGGATACTGATCCTATCATAAGCCATTTGCAATGATTCATTATATAATAAATTCTTTATTTAAATACTTGTTTTAATTATAATATGGAGGAGTTCGAGAGATTATCAAAAATTACGCCTTGGAAAAATGCTAAATTCAATCTCGATAGAATCTTCACTGATGTACCAAAGGGTCTAATAAGTGATAGAAGCATGATAGGTAAAATTCGTGATGCATTTAATGAATTCAAGCGCAATGGAGCATCTCACTGTTGGTCAACATTTCGAATTGATGGTGGCATTGATGTTACCATGAACGATGAAAGAGCAGCAGTGATATAATCTCACATCTTGACCATAGAAAGTAATTTTTTAGAGTGAAATTCATTATCTGTTCAGAAACAGGAAATTGGATTATACGCGACAAATTTGAACCCATCCTGAAAGATAAGAGAACTGTCACTGTGAGTCGGGATTCCAAACCAGGAATTTTGACTGGAATTGACAAACCGTATTACAAGAGAGCTTATCCTGTAACCGCGGTTGTTTCTGGGATCTATCTGTTAAATGATAAACCGAGTATTGAGAAACTAAAACCCATGAAATATTCGTCGCTGAATTGTGTAGCAGAACGAATAATAGAGCATTTTACAAATATGTTGCGTGGAAACAAATTGACGGATCTAAGACAAAAAAAATAAACGATAAACAGTTAAAGAGAGAGGGGCAACAATTCAAAATGTGGCCTTGTTAGAACAGATACTAAAATTCCCAATATCCGTAGCGACAGTAACAGGCAAGATATTATATGAACCGAAATAAAAATCTAGAGGATCTCCAATCAAAATTATTGACCATAATGCACACGCGTTGACATCCACAGTAACAATATTTCCGCAGGATAGAACAATAAAATATTACACAGGAAATTTATTTGATTTTATTTCCCAGTGAAGTAAAAACGATCCTGTGTCAGTGTGGTTATTTCATAGTTTTGAAAATGAAGAGGGTAAATTCGATCAATTTGTAAAACCCAATGGCGAATTATATCATACTAAAGCTCTCCATGATGAGATGAAAAAACTAGCTAGTGGTTTTTCAAAGGAACATGACGAACAATTACTAACGAACTGTTTTACAATACCGTCAGTTGCAGCTCATTTCACGAGAAAGAGAAATCTATGGAAACCAACAAGAGCCAAATTTCTCTCGGATATCCAAGATAGTTGTGTTGATTATGGCCATGGTGGATTATGGAATACAAAATATGACCCCAAAAGTATTATTTCGGTTGATATGATTGCGTGTTATCCAGGGAGTTTTCTCGGGTACGGAGAATGCTCTGAGTACTTTAAAATATTTGGACATCCTACAGATGAAATGACCCGTGTTGCTATTAATGGGCCACGTCCCAATTTTGATTTAACCGGATTCGCTTGTATGATATCATTTGAATTGGGTAAAGGGCTTCATCCGTGCTGTTATGTTTTGGTTTGGTAGAAAAACATTGGATGCCAATAGTGTTATTACGGTATATGATTGATTCTAATATACTGATATCACTGATTGTCATTGAAGCAATTATATCAATCAAAAACAAACTGAAGTCTGGTTACCACAACCCGATAGTCTAGATAGTATAATCAGCGAAAACAAAAAACAATTTCCTAATCAAGACGAAGAATATATCGTATGGTGGTCCCATGAAATCTTTGAAGTTAGAAATAAACACGCAAAAGATCTCGGTAGCAGAATAATTGGTAAATTCACACAAGGTGGAAAATACGACCATAAACGACATTCTTCACAGTTGATTATAGATGATGCTGAATACGATTTTATAATCGCAGATGTAACATCTAGGGGTATATATGTCAATCGTAAAGACGCTTTCTTGTCAGATGGAACAAATTCGGGACAATTGTTACTTGTAACGACGGAGAAAATCCTCAATATACTTACTTAAGGGCGTCTATGATGGCTTATGCTTCTATTAATTTACTTTCGATGATAAATAGATTTCCTGAATCCGCAGTTAGGGTAGCCACAGATTCATTTTATATAGATATAAAACATAAAGAAGCAGTGGCCGAATTCACAAATTCCGACGAGAGTTGGGGATCATGGAGAATTAAAAAGGAAATACTGCGTGATTATTCTAAATCAGCAGATGTTACGATTGAAAACAATTACTTGAAAAATAATCAGATATCAGAACTATCTAATGCACCTTCGATATCCGATCCAATATGCAGATATAAAACCAGTTACTTAAATGGCTGTGGTGGGTCAGGGAGGACGACTCATGCTATCAAATTATTTTGAGGGAAATCAAACAAGATTGTGCTAACACCAACACACAGACTTGCAAGAGAAATGAAACAGCGAGGAAATCATGCTTGCACTTATCACAGTTTCTTTCAATGGAAAGGTGACGAATGGACTCCTGATCGAATGGACGAGAAATATATTCCTGAAATCATCATTTGGGATGAGATATGCACAGTGTCGTTAGATGTATTACAAAGGTTTCTTGATTGGCTATTGCTAGCGAATACAAAAGTGATAATGTGTGGCAATCATGTTGGTTTATCCCCGCATAATTGGCTAAAGAATTTTGTAGACTATTATGAAGAAATTAGTACTGATCATAGATCACTTGATAATGAATTACGCAAGTTTAAGAAATTAATCAGATTACAACCGGATAGAATCCAGTGTGAAATAGCGCGTGAAATAATTTCAGCAACCCCAAAATGATTTTTGGAAGCGTGGAGACCAAACAATTTGATAGTGGCAAGTACAAAGATAGTCAGAGATGCACTTCAGATAAAGTTATTTAACACACACAAAGAAAAATTTGTAACACTTCCAGTGCCATTGTGTTATAGACCCAAGGATACACGAAGACAAAATATCGAAGTTGATATTCCAGGCCTGACAGAAAAGCAGATTCTCATATTAAATGATATTGTGTTAGTTGATATCGGTGTTGTTGAAGATGCATTGCGAGCTGATAAATCCCCATGTAAGCTTAGATACGCAGTGACGATACATTCTTCGCAGGAATTAAATATATCCGATACAGTTGTTTGGATCGTAGATAATCACATCAAGTGGTCAAATCTCATTTACTTAGCAGTGTCCAGAGTATGAAGAATAAATCAACTTCGAAGAGTTGTTTTAGATGATAATGACACTAGAGTTGTACCGATTAATCACCCGTACGCGTAATCGGGCCGATTATTAGCACAATCAGTATAATCGGGTATCGGCAAAAATAATCGGTGCCGATGCAAATAATTTTTTTAAATAACCAATTTTTCCTGATAAAAGTTGTATATACAGTCGCGTTTTGACTGACCGTAACTTAATCCTTTGTAACACAAGAGCTCGGGATATATGCAGTATGCAAACAAGTTGCTCATTAACTAACACATATAGTCGAATAACCATATATCGAGATAAACACATCGAACCATCAATTAATCTTTTGTAACAAAGAGATTGCTCTAATAAAGTTTTTAAAAAGAATTTATCTTGCTGCCAGTTGTGCGAAATTTTCAACTCCAGCGTCTGGTAACATTTGTAAACTGCAGTAAACCAGACTAAAGTACATGTCGCTAACCGCCATTGTAGTGCCAAAGTCATGTGAATAGCCAGTAAGATTAACATCAAAGGGAGTAATGATGGATATATGCACAGTCAATTTTGAGGTTTGTGTTTTTTCTTTATCTTTATGAAAACTCACAAAACACTGATAGTCCTTATGTCCCAGTGAGAAATTGTTTGAAAGGGCTTCAGTGTAGGTTTGAGTACGTCGTCTGTCTTTCAGTTAATCTGTAATGCCTGGAGGGTGAACAAACTCATTGTCTTTAATACTAGTAAGTGAGAATCATTTCCGGATTTTTTTAAATTATTTTTTATTTCTTTTGTTAGTGTTTCACCAAGCCACCATCTGGCAGAAGGGGCGGTCTCTCATAAGTCATAACAGGTTTTACTGTACCTTTGAAGCACCGACATATACTAAACAAATAAAACAATTCTATATCAATGTTTTACAATTATCTGATGTTGCCGCAGCGATAACGAGTATTTGTTGTTGTCAAAGCAAGCCGACGACCTTTGCTCATAGAAAGTCGGCAATAAGCTCAAAAGCATTGCCTCAATTTACATAGTGATTAGAACATATTTCCTCCCCCCCATTCCAGGCCTTTATTGTTTTCTAAATTTGTCGGCTTATACCCAAGTACATAATATGATGATTAAATAATCGGTCTCATAATCGGTATCGGCAATTTTGATAATCGGCTATACACGGTATCGGCATAATCGGCAAAAAGTGACATCGGTACAGCTCTAAATGACACCACAATCAGTGATATTGTCAGCGATGACATAATCAGAAAAAAACTCACTGGTTATAAACAACAGGATAAAAAAAATTATAATTACACTAAAACAACAACAGAATAATCACTGTGCGAGTTGTAATTGTATAATGCATTCGTGTTGGTCGGATAAAGATCCTCGCCAATTTACCGCAGACAGAAAAGATAGCAGTGTTGGTCATACCAGAGATAATGTGATGTTGACTTGTCTTGAATGTAACAGACACAGAGGTGCTAGTTAAAACCACGCGGTGGTAATTGAGTATTCTCTGGTATCACAAGTAAATCGTTCACGAGTAAATCCACGCTGAGGAGCAGTTGAATCCAACCTTTAGACTGGTGGTGTACCCGTAGATCTCGTTATGCTAGATATTTTATGTGTAGTGACACTCCAAATAGGATCAGTAGCTCTTTTTTTGCCACCTTCGAGCTCTCCTGGTTCTTATAAATACCTCACAGTGACATTGCCGAGTATACGCTATTTTGAAAAATCATTTTGTGGTTTTTGTACTGATATATACTTCTTTTTAATCACGTTGTTAGGTTTCATATTAATTGTTCGAGTAATCTCATTATTTAGCGCAGTAATTACACATGGTAATCTCTTAACCCATTCACGAGATCGTTTATCCTGAATAAATTCCTTTGCGTATTGATGTCCAAATAACCGCTCAGCAAGTGTCCGATTAATTTGTTCAACAATTGCCTGATCACGATGTAGTGCAGTATGTCTTCGTCTGATGGTGACATTATGATGTTTCATTGTTGATAACACTGCACCCTGAAGATTTTGTCTTGAATGGCTCTGCTTGTTTGTATCTACTCGCAACATCAACTACAATTAGCGCATACTTGTAAACACCATCATGCGGCAGAAATGATAGATCAGCTTGATAAACTTCATATAGGGACTCTGACATCAAAATACAAGAAATTAATTTGTGTAGGTGGTGGTAGATAAATTTGCCATATCGCCTGTTTGGATAACCAATCCGCTGCAGTAGTATTTTTTACCTTTGCGGTGTTAGTGAGTTTACTGATTGCTGATTTACCCCTCCAGTATCCTCTTGGGGAATAATAAATAGATTCCATGATGTTATTAATTACCAGCACCCAGCATTAATTTACTTTTCATCACCGATTTTATCGACCATGAAGCCAACTTTTCTTTGAAGGATTTATCAGTGATAGAATTCAACGCATGAATCAATTTCACATCTGTGATATGTATCTGTTGCAGATTACTTCTTTTAAGCAACATCATGAGCATGAAATGCCTTATCAATAGCGTTTATTGCTTATTCACCGGGTCGGGGTTGGTTTTGATCATCTAGTCTGATATCGAGTCTGGTCCCGGGTCCACAATGAATATACCCTGGAAGGTGTTTTTCTCATGGATATTTTGCCCATGGTGTTCCTGGTAATTTTACTAACTTGGCTGCAATATCACCTCCTGGTTTTTTTTTTTTTAAATCCTTGATTTTATCAAGGGAAACAAATCTAAATTTTTTGGTACCACATTGTACACACTTACCAGCAAGTGCTGATCTGTTAATTTTAGTTGTAATTGTTGTCAAGTCATTTGTGCTAGTACGCTTCTTACATTTCACACGGATCCATAATTTTATTTATAATAACATGAATATAATTGATTTTTCGGCGACTAAAACACGAGAACCAGTTAAACATCATGCAGTGCTACCAAATTCTATTTGTATGATTATAATCGGACCATCTGGAAGCGGCAAGATGCAGTTGTTACTTAATTTGATAACGAGATGGATGAAATGGGACAAGTTGTATTTTGTAGCCCCAAGTGTAGACGATCAGCGATGTTACGAGGTGTTAAAGGATTTTAACGAGACAGCAAAATTGGAAATCAATGAGGATATTATTGAGTTTATAACTGATATCGAGGAAGCACCGAGTATTGATGTTATTGACGGAAGTATTAACAATTTAGTCGTATATGATGATGTCATGTTAGACAATCAAAAGAATCCCGCTATGATATTTTCCGGAGGTAGACTTAAAAATACCGATGTGATATATGTCACTCAATGATACACACAAATACCAAAAGTGATAAAAAATAACTGCAATATTCTTGCTGTATTTAATGGAGTTGACACACATAGGCTACAAAATATTCATCAGACCTGGTGCAGTGGAGACATGGGTCATGGTCTCTTTAGAAAATTCATTAGCCACGCTCAGTCAATCCCACATGGATTTGTAACGATAAATTTGCATGACCCTAGATCAAGATATCGTATCGGACTTGATCAAATATTTCGTTGAAACAATTTGTCTCCACAGCGCCATCAGCACTGGGTCTGCAGCCTGAGAAACTGAAACCATTTCTCTTTTTTTTTTTTTTGTCTGCTTGAAATGGTTTCGGTTTGAAATAGTTTCGGTTTGTCTAAAATAGTTTTGGTCTGTTCGCCCCCTCTTTTTTGCAAAATGGAAAACCACATGCAGCCCTTTAATTGAAAAATTAAGTCTCTGTGGAAGGCTTATTTCGGCTTGAAAACTTGGTCTGTTTGCCCCCTTTGCTGCTAACTTTTATCTCTCATATTACAAACACACACACACACAGACTGCTTGCTGGGTATGTGAGGCATCTTGACTTGATCTGTCCTGAGAAGATTGCTGGCATTATTACACAGAAACCTCTCAATGTATACAACAAATTTGTAAGATATATTTGTATTCATGTGTAGATGATGCATTTTCGAGACGTTGCAGCAATTTGTGAGATATCATATATATTAACTAACCTCTACTAGCTGAGGAGAACTACCGGTATTGTACTGTTAACTGTTGTTGCTTCTTAAACCTACTATAATGTTCTAATAATTGGTTATTATTAATTAAGTATAAAAATATCCAAAAGTCAGTCTCTCTCTCTCTCTCTCTATCTCTCTCTCTATCTCTCTCTCTCTCTCTCTCTCTCTCTCTCTCTCTCTCTCTCTGCTACTGACGGGCTAAAATCTGTGAAATGATGAACTTAGAAGATTTTTGTTCGTGTCATCCAGCGATATCTCTGCAGTTATGAATCATATTAAAAAATATATTACCTCTTGTTTGTTTGTCATTTTGCTTCCACATTAAAGAAAACAATCAACTTATCAATATGCAAAGGTGATTGTCAATAGCTGCAAAAGGCATAAAAATAGGTTAATGGCTTGGCGTTCTTGTGAAGGACCTAGCTAACCAAGTGTTTGTAGTGCTCTACTTTTATTAAAATCATCTTTCATGTTTAAATCATAAGTGTGTATTATATTGATTTAATCACTCTTAAGAAAAATGAAATTAAAAAAAAGAAAACAATCAACTTATCAATGTGCAAAGGTGATTGTCAATAGCTACAAAGGGCATATAACTACATTTTGTAGCGGACACACTCGGGGATGTGAGTTCTTGCACTAAGTCAATACAAAGTTGCCTGTAGTAAATCTGAACTCTGTTCAAAAGGGGAAATATATGTATTTGTATGTGATAAAAATAAAAAATATGTACAATATGTACATGTATCAATGAAATACCACTTGCTGTATACATTTTTCATTAAAAGGAAACTTGGGCAATACTTGTTTCCTTTTATTGAAAAATGTTTACATCTCTTGGTATATCATTGATACAGCATACATGCATTTATATCTCAGTTCTTTCTTCCAAGTTAACAGGCAACAGTTTGAAGTGGCTGCATAGCACCTACCCCCAGGGGAGGGAGCTAAAAGCCTAACTTTTGTAGAATAACGTACTTTAAATGTTAGGTTAATGTCATGTGTTTAACTTCGGTAGGTGGGTTTGGGATATAAATACTCTTAAACTGGAATCAGGTGAGGGCGTGCATCTTGACCACACCCTCATCACAAGAATAGGTCACCAAGACCCACATTTCAGTTGATTGTTTTATCAATGGGGTTTTCAGAAAAACACTATTATTATATAACTGGTTCTGCATGAAAAAGGTAATTGTATTACCTTAAAGGTGGTTCTACCATCAGTGGCCATTACTGTTGTTATTCTTTAATAAATTGCAGCATTAATATAGGATATTCACTAAACACGTTTTACAATATGTATATGGATGTGAATGGAAATGATGCACATCTGATATTATCCAACATGTAGTAGTGGTGGGAGGGAGGTCAGAACCTTTAATTTGGAACTTCATGATTTGCCATTAATAGTAAAATGCTTTGTCTGTTTTGCAGGTGAAAGACATTTATGTGCATCATGAATTATTTTCTGTGGAAAATGGACTTCTAACACCCACATTTAAAGCCAAGAGGAACGAAATCAAGCAATTCTTTGCTAAGCAAATTGAAGAGATGTACAGTAAGCTGGATTAGACCAGATAACTTTGGCCAGGGTCCATTTTTGGAAAGTGTACCATATTAAGGCTTTATGTTTCTTTTAGATTTTTTCTACGTAGTTGTCCATACACCTGCTAAAAAGCACAAGATTCATCTTATTATATTGTTGAGCCTGTCAATCCATCTGTTCATTACCAATTTCATTTCTACATAACATTAATTATCCACCATCTACAGTTACCAACTTTGTGGTCAGTTTGTACATGTTGTAAGGAAGAATCCTACTATTCTTGGGTCAATGGTCAGGGCCGTTGTGACTGAAAAAAAGAGAAATGATTTCAGTAATACCATAAGTTCTCCACATCTACAGTACCAGAATTTGTGGATGGCTTGTACTTAGGCAAAGGAAGAAGCCAATTGTTTTTGGGATCAAAAGGTCAGTTGTCAAGGTCATGATTACTGCAAGAAAGAAAAAATATATTTCTGCACAATATTATTAGTTCAATGTCACAATTCTGGACCATTCTTTTTGGGTGGCTTGCGCTGAAGATAAAGAAGAAATCTATTGATTTAGGGTTAGAAGGTAAAATGTCACTGCGACAAAAGAAAGTAAAATTATTTCTGCACATTATATTTCTACATCACAGCCCTGGATCCACATTGTGGATAGTCTGTACCCGTGGTTTGGAATAAACCAATCGATTTTGGGATCACAAGGTCAAAGTCACTGACAGACAGGAGAAAAATTATTTTGCACAACTGTTTACTTAATGACCATGTAACTTTATCAGAGTTGGTGAATGACTTATGTTTGGTACAAATGAAGCCTATCAATTAGGGATCAACAGGTCAAAGCTCAAGGTCATGCTTTTGCATATTTTTGAATTTAAAAGGTCAAAGCCCATGATTATTATGGCTAGATTTTTCAGAATAAAGTTTATTTTGGAGTAAGTATATTGACCAAACTTCGTGGATGGCTTGCACTTTAGATAATAAAGAACCTTTTTGATTCTGGGTTCGAAAGTTCAGGGGTCACAGTCTTGATACAACTACAAAGAAAATAATGGTTTCTACACACAAACTTTATTTGAAGACTGCTTTCCTTGACCAAAGGTCCAGATCACTCAGACCTGTTTGTCACTAATCTCCTGAGTCAACCATACTATGGAAGTTATAAATAGGGGACAATTAAACTGTGGGGGCATACAGTGTGCTGTCCATGGTAATCTTATTAGTGCCATATCTTAAATGTATTTGGCAATCTATCACAGTGTTCCAACAAACATGGGTTGACCAAACAATCTGGCAGCATAATTTATCATTGATATATTTGTGAATACTTTTTTTTCCTTTAAAAAAAAATGGGTGTTGCAGTGTGGATGAACTATTATTTTTACATTTACCAATCCCATTATCATAGCTGGTTCATGCCTGACATTTTTTCTGATTGTCAGACCACACTGTTCATACAGATTAGTTATGGTGAAACTGCACCTTATATAAATTGCGAAATTTTGGTGTCTGTAGATGAGGACGTTTCATTTTGAATGTCTTTCAATCACAGCAAAGAAATGTAATTGTTGGGAAACATGAGTTATTAGTAGATCTGTTCTGCACATCGGTGTCATCTTTTCCTTTGTAATGAAATTTGCCCAATTATTAGAACATCCTAGTATAGGATGCCATGTTTGGTCCTTGGACATGGTCTTGTAATCACGACTCCTCTTGTTAACTTCATATTGCTGACTGATTTTGATATTTTTCATGATAAATAAAAAATTTAAAAATTAAGCTACAGAAAAAAAAGAAGAAAAACCATAGTCCATTTAGTCATAATTCTCATATACAAAAGTATTCATCAGAAGATCATATTAAAAGTGTACATATCAATAATAAAATTCCACATCCTATGTAAAATATTAACCTTCAAGTGTGATATGATTTGAGATCTGAGCTGCTGTACACAACGCAACACCTTTGCATTAACAAGGCTTGATTTTTCCTAATTAAATCCGTTTTTTCACCATCTTGATAATTTCGTTATTGAGATTTTGTTTTATGATGTAATAATATAAAAAATCTAAAAATATATATTACATTATCACATAATATAAGACATAATTAGAAGTTAAAAACTCAATGAGATGAGATTGAATTGGAAGCATTTTTAGCATATTTTTTTGAACTGGTGAGTATATTTGTTTACATTGTTTATATTTTTTGAACTGTTACTATTAAAACTTTTTTGTTTCAATAAATCTGAGATCATACCTTGTACAGTTAGTTCTCTTTTTGTGTTCGCCATTTCAGATGTTGCATATAATGCCATTTAAGACAAATTATCAAGTTTATTTCTTTCATAGATTTAATTTGTCTCCAAATTTTCTGGGAACAATAGTTTTTTGTAGAATGTAGGCTGAGATTTTTTAACAGTATTGCAAATACATAAACATCACAATATACCAGGGAGAGCGCTGTTTCATCTGTAGTTAAAGTTTTATGGTGGGGAAGGAGTCTCTCAGGCCATGATGTTTGGTTTGTATCTGTTGAACAATCAAAGTCAACGAAAATTTGTACTCCACTAAACATGTTGAATTTGCAGTACTTTATGATTTCATATGAACTACTGGAAAATTCAGCTTAAATATTTTTTAAAATTAAGATTACTCATTAAAAAAGAAGATTCGAGACAATAATTGGAGAGGAACATAAATGTACATTAAATGCCTTTTAACCCTATGAACATGGTTACGCATAATTGTACAGACATCAAGGGTGGGGTGGGGGGAGAGAGTATAACAATTTTGATCATTATTTTGTTGAATATATGTACCAGTAATCATAATCTTGCAATTTAATATTTTGGGCTTCATGTTAATTTTCTTGCAGATTAGTTCTTTATTTTTAAAAACTTTTTTAACAAATTGGGGTCATTGCTAAATTGGATCAGATTTCTTGCTAATAATAAAATAAAAATGTTAATAGCTAGATAAGTTTTCTTTATCTGACAAACATGTTTTTGTGCTTCAAAGTTTCGGCTTTGTTTTTAAATGTATTGAATAGGATATATAGCATTGTTAGAATTGCATCCTTATGTGGAATATTTCATGCAGTTTATGTCACTTTTGAATTGAATTTAGAATCAATTATGGTTCGCTTGTATAAAGAAATCACTCTTTTTTTTTGTGCTATGAATTGCAAATTATGGATGAGACTGTCATAATGACCCTGGAGTTCACAAGTCAGTATATACATCTATTTTGGTTTTCTGTTTTTTTTATTGATGATAAAATAATAAAACTAGGATATGTTGTAGAGTAGGAAAAAACTATGCTATATGTAATAAATTATCATATCCAGAGTTAACAGAGCAGCTATATTCAGAATACCAGTAAATGGTATTTATGTGTTGGTTTTTTTTTTGTTACTAAGGAAGAAAGCTGTACACTGTGTGACTATTTGGTTTTAGTGCTATCATCCAAGCAGAGGGTGAGATTAGATTTTTTTTACATGTTTGTTTCATGAGTAGATTGCATAATCTTTTTGCTGTGTCTTTTGTGATATGTTTTAAGATGATAGTCTAAATGTATGAATGATTTAGAAGTTTCTGTTGAAAAAAAGATGTTCTTGTTAATGAATGCCAATTCATATGATGTCTTTACAGAATTTCAATTGTTTTCAGATAGCATCATGAATGGGATCTAGTGCAGCATTAAATATATTGCAAACAGTCTGAAATAAACTCCAAAAGGAAAGATCCTCCTGTATGAGCTGTAATAATTCCATACCATTCTATCTTCCTCAAAGTCAAATGCAAGTAGTATGCATTTAATTGATCTTCCAAATATCAAGGTACTTGTCATGTTAAAACGAACACAATGTTTAACCCATGTTTGCCCTTTGCAGGGGGTAACCAGGCTCCAACTTTCTAGCTGTTTCTGGTCATTGACCGTTTCAGCCATTTGATTTAAGCATTTATTTTGCTTTTATCAAACAATTCTACTTTGTAAAAAAAATATTATGTTATTATCTTTTTGAAAATGATAAGTTACAACCTGGGTTATGCAAGCTCCTGGCCATTCTTGTGTGCCAAACATTTACATTATGAGAGACTAGAACTTGTGAGGGCAAATCAATCACATAGCTGTGGTGGTAGTGGTTCTCGCATTCATGCCATTTTCCAGGACACAATAGACTATGCATGGCAGCAAGTATAGCTGGTGGCGGAAAACACCTGACCGACAGGAAGCTCCTGATAAGCTGATAAGTACCTGAGCCCACCATATTAATGGTGGACAGACTGGTATACAATAACTGAAACGAATGTATAAGAAACTATTGTATCTATCTTTCAGACTTGATTTACTCATCAGACATTTTAGATGCAACACCAGATTCCATTCACTATCCCATTTGAAATCAACTATAGTTGCCATTCTTACAGGACAAAAACAGTTGAACCTTTTTTTAAAATTATTTGTATCGCAGTGTCATATGTACTTAAACATTGGAACTGCATGTGATGATTGTTTTTTTCTTCATATACCTACATATGTGTGGTATTTGATAGTCATCTAAACATGTTGGACACTAGAATAACTTTCCTATTTTACTTTCTTTCTTTTTTTGATGTCTGTATGTCCATCATGTTTCATTTGGAATTTTAAATGCAATCAATGATTGTAGAAATCTTACATGACATGGAAGCAATTGAATATTTTGTATGATATGGCAGGTTTCAATAAAATAAAAAAAAATATCATTGATCCAAGTCCCCTATACCATTTAGGGATGCAAAACTCGAGTTCTTTATATTTATAAAATAATATTTTTATTTGAAAATACTTTGTTCTTGTTGTAATAGTGGGTTGTATTTTTTTCTTTACCAACCACTGCATTTACATGTAGGACGTGCCTGCCTTGTACCCGTGTGTCCTTAATTATGATGGAAAATGTTCAAGGGAAAAGATGGTTGTTTCTGATGTGCTTTTAAAAATGAAGTAGGATAAACTGTTTCCTGTGTAAGTGAGCATACAGCAGAAGTTACAATATTTTTGTTTTACATTGAAATCCTCTATCAATATCACAATAGAATATAAAAGTTTGTCACAGTCTTCCAGAGGGGAGCTTTTTGGCAGTCTTAAAAGGTGTGTTCTGAATGAGAATTAACCAACCAGAAACATGGTCTTGTTCACATGTGAAACAGCTCTTTGGGAACAAAGATATTGGTCACTGTGTCTGCTATCTTGGTTCTCTCCATATGAGCATAAACCTTCATTACACATTTGTCAGATAAATGGTATTATGTGACTATAACCAAGGACATCCAATTAATCAAGTAATTATAAAAGCAAAACTGATTCCTGGTTAGAGCAGTCAGAACACTGTCCTGATAATTTGTATGTCCAGGGTTTATTTATTTATTGTTGAATTGTTAAGGCTTTATATCCAGTACCACCTAGTCATATGTCTTGGACCAAAAATGTGTGGCTGTTATCTGAATTTCCATATTCTTTTCAACCAGAATTTTAAATACTAAGATTCACATGGGGAAAATCTCACAAATTCTGTTAACATTTCTTGTTTTGTATTATATATTAATGAAAAAACACATAAAAGACTTTTTCCTCGGTTTAATTTTTTATTATACTTGTCACCATCTTGCCCCAGAGAAAAGGAGCAGAACTAATGGAACATTTCTTTGATTAATGATGAACCAGAAGGACATCTTATTTACATTTAAAATCAGGACCATCATGTTTGTCAGAACCACATTTTACTTGTCATGGCCATAGTATGCTTGTCAGGTCAGTATTATCAAGATTTTTGTATCCTACAAAACATGACCAGTTACAGGTACAACGTGTGTAATCAGCTGGTCTCAAACATCATAAATTCATGTGTTGTTTGAACAATTTTTGTTTTACTAATGCATGTTCAGGTCATTCTTGCCCAAGTACTAAATTCTTGTATAATATGGATGGACACTTGATAAAACTACTAAACTCTATATAAATTTCATGCATTATATTACTATTGAAATTCAATGAAATATTACTATTGTAATTCAATGAAATAGTTTTATTGGAATTCATTGAAATATTACTATTGAAATTCAATGAAATATTACTATTGTAATTTCAATGAAATATTACTATTGTAATTCATTAAAATATTACTATTGGAATTCATTGAAATATTTTTATTGGAATTCATTGAAATATTACTATTGGAATTCATCAAAAGAAATGTTAAAAAAAACCTGTAGGAAAAATATATATTGTTTGGTGCTCGTGGTGGAACACTCAGTAAAGAATATGAGCCAGAAGGACACACTCCTTCACTTTTTTAATACAGGAAGCCAGGTTTTGTTTACTCCCTTACAAGTCAGATCCATCTGTTGACTGCACAGACCCAAATCTACCATCCCATACTGTGCCAGCAGATCCAGGTATATGCAATTTTATAGGTTCCTGGAGTAATTAGTAGAACAAACAACCTAGACCCCAATATGCCATTGCAGATTTCACTGGCAGATCAAGTTGTTTGTAGTTTGACTTACAAGCAAGTGTATATGGTACTTCTATTTACCCACCTGCCTATATTGTGGATTTTTTTTTATTTGACAAGGAAATTCATCATTTCTAAATGTACAGCGTGTTCTATTTACATGAACTTGACTCCATTTCTAAACTTACCTTGCATTCTGTTTACATAAACTTGCAAAACAGCAGAAATAACAATGATCAGCAATAGATGGAAAGTAGAATAAGAGATTTTTTTGCTGAAATGTTAATTTTTCACAAATTAAGCTTCCTACGAAAATAAAAAATATAAGGCAGTAACCCCAAACCAAAGCCTCTAACTAACCAAGAGTTTCTCTAATTGGGTTAGTTTCTTTTTATTACTTCATCCTTTTTTTTTTAATAAAAATGTTTGTGTGTTTTGTTTACCTGCCAGACATTTCATTGAGGTCGCACCTTCTCTGCTGCTGTAATTAGATCATTATTACCGGTGTATATATATATATATCAATATAATGGAACCAGATATGGAATCTTATACAGCTAGATTACCTCAAGAAAGATTAGAAGCAATTAAGAAATATCTTCTAGTCAGATAAAAATTACAAGAATGTCAGGAATCTCAGGTGCATTTTGCAGAGGGTTCAAAACAATTATTAAATCAGTAACAAAGGTTACTGAAAGAGTTGCAGAGGCTACTGAAGGTCTTCATCCAACATTAGAACAGACTGGTAAAATAGTGAAAGAAACTAAGAAAACAAAAAGACTTTTTTTTGCGAGATTTTCCAGCTGCTGCTCAACCTACGGGCAGAGAGGAAGAAATACTTAATGAAAGAAATTGAACAAGCTTGTGCTGAACAAGTGAAATAGGGACAACTTAAAGGTGTTTATGAACGAATGAGGCATTGATGCCTCAGGAGAAAATTTGTAATTAAATTGCTCATGATATTATACAAATGTCATATAGTCACCTTGACTCCTGATCGTGTATATCAAATCTTGCAAGTAAATGTAGAACAAAAATAACAGTGAAGAAAGATCAGATTTCTAGTGGTGGTCCAAACAAATTATAATTAACTTAAAACTCTGCATAAACGTTTTAACAAAGCTTTAGAAGCGAATACAAGAGTTAAACTCCATCTTTCTCCAAGTTCCATTAAAGTTTGATTAAAAAAAGGTGGTATAATCTCCACTGCTTTCAGCTTTACCAGCGTTAATAGCTGTTGCAGCCCCAATCATTGCAAACAGCTGCACTTGGCGTTTAAGTTGTGCTGCTGGAGGTCTTGGTAAAATGGCTGCTGATAAAGTAATGGAAAAAATCTTCCAATGTCTAATATTGATTTAATTAATGGTGCTGAACAATTATGTGCGATCATCTACTTAACCAGCACATTAAAGTTTAAACTTGTCTCGATAATAGTTCTGGCCGTTGAACTCGTTGGGTTGCATATACAATTGATCTACGTGGATCTGTTGAAATTGATTTATACGCTCTTCCTCGGACGAAAGAATTTATTATATACAAAATCCATTCCGATCTGGTATTCAACATTACCAACACAGATAATAACTGATCTGTCAATATGTGGCTGTGAAACATATGTTGTACTTAACGCTGGATCAAAACCACCTCATAAAGTCATGCATGATTATTAAGTTTTATCATTTTAAACAGATCTTACAATATAATGGTTGATATTTACTGAAGATCTTCCTCTAAACAAATACAAACAATTGATGGAATATTGCACAAAATATAAATAAAACCATTAGTGATGAAATATCTGAATTACTAATCTTGCAAATGTAGATCCAAACAAAGTTGGATTTCTAGATAAGCAAGGGAGATTAAAAACAAGTATTCTTTCATTATAAGATATTGTCAGAATTAATGGAGTAACAGAAAATAGCATAGCTGTTTTTTATGGTAATGTTATGTCAATGATATGAGATAATATTTGAATACAAAAATCCGGTGATAAAATTGTCCTCTCAGTATGACTAATAATAAATTTACTGGTTTTGGAGAACCAGAATCCAGCAATAATGCTACCACGAAAAAAATATGTTGATGATAGAATGATGAACTTATTAACAGGAATCAATAATGAAGTAATCAATCTTAAATCTGATTATACTGCTCACATGAACATGTTCTTGAGTTTTCGTAGAACCATATACAGAAATATTAACGAGTTTTTTGGAAGCCCAGCAGTCATTGATATTAAAGTTGTTGACATAAAAAAGATCACAGACAATGTAGTATGTATAGTAGCATCAGGACTAGCATTATGGTCACCGAATAATAAATTTATTAAACACCTCGTTAAGGTTACCTGTATATACAGGTTCTCAGTACTAGGTGTTAAAATACAACAATACCATGGCGTTATCAACTAACAAAATCTAGATCAATGTTAGTATTACTAGATCAAAATGGCAAAGTAAATTTAAATTAAAAAGACAGTTTGATTTACTATTGGCATCTTGAATTAATTGCTAAACTACCACCTACTTAAATGAGCTGCCTAATCAGTGTGCAACAATACAGATACAAGCAGGCGCATAAATGGTAAAAATTAAAAAAAATTGATGAGTATACAGTAAAAAAAAAAGATAATTGCAGACTTGCAGTTGTCAATGATATAATTGTATATTCAGCATCTGCTGTTATCGGTGGAACCTGCATACTGCTATCAACAATAACATTGTTAGCAATGGCACCAGTAGTTATAACAATTTGTGTTTCAACTGCAACAACAGTTGCTGGTGTTGTTAATATAATTGCAATAAACCATCCTCGTGCAGTGAAAATAAACTACCTGGGTGTGTGTGTATATATATATATATATATATATATATATATATATATATATATATATATATATATATATACATATATATAATAAAAGCTGCATACAGCGACTCTAGCATAGTCCAAATTATCTTAATTGATATCATCATGTCTTAGTGATGGAATAATATCAGATATTGAGTTTACAGAAATGATTAATATTATGATGAAGCAATGACTACATCTTATTTAGAAAAAAGTGTCATCGCAACAGATCATCATTAATACAACTCCATAAAAAAAAAACTATCAGCAAGCTCAACCAATTCTCAATTTAGCATCCACTTTCCAATGGTATTTCCATTAAAAGAAATTGTGCTTGCACAGTTATAAGTATATCATAGTTGCCTGATTATTAGATCAAAATCATTTGCTGGGCTGCAAACAAATAATTCTTTGGTATTTGCAAATAAAAACAAACTAAATGAAAACCCTCATTGGCAGTTTGCAAATCAACTATAATTCCAATGCAGAATTAAATCTATAACAGGAAAAGGAATTACTGTTCATAAACCAACATTAATAAACTTGTTAGATTGTGCCGTTGATATGTATCATCAATTTGATCAGTTTTAGGATGGCCTGAAATTTCATGTTTATCAAACACCACCAGAACCAAAACTCGCTGAATTTGTAACAGGCAAAAAGATATTTATAAAGCTTTAAGAGTATCGAAGGGATAAATTTCGGCGTCGATAAATGAAAATAGAGAGGAATATTTTTCTGATTACAAATGAGATGGTAAAAACAAACTTCCCGTACCAGGAGCATCATCGTGATTCCACTTGTCTATGAAAACTGTTTCAGACCATATTCTAATAAAAGTAAAAATGAACATCAAACTATATTCACGACTCAACAACGGTTATTCTGGAGTTATATTCATGAGTATCCCAACGACAATCTGAAAAGGTAAATCATTGAAATTATACAACATCTAACACAGGTTGCATATGACTTTGAAAATGTCAATATAGCTATCATTGGAATGGAAATCGTCGGACCTTCAAATGATCGAACAACCCATAAACAGTTGTTTATCAATAATTATAAAATAACCGAAGCAGAATTATCAACATTTATACAGCCTGGATTTAAAACCCAACAAACTAAAGAAATCCATAAATGATGATATTAATGAATATTTTCCACAAAGTTATGGAGAAAAATAACCCCACCAGCAACTATTCTGAAGCATAGCAATGCTCCGATCAGTAGAGGTTGTCATATATCACCAGGAATTGTAAATATAACATCAACTATAGCAGTCGGTCTTATATGTGATGTCATTGATGGTAGCTATCAAGCAAATCTTAAATAATCAAATCAAGCTCATTCTTTATATATTTATACCGCAAGTACCTCTTGGATATTTGATTGTACAAGAACCAATCAATCCGAATTATCTACAATGTCATAATTCATTTTCAAGGATACATTTCACACTTACTGACCTAATTGGACACCTTAATTAAAGATGTGGAGTTTTATTTATATATATATATATATATATATATATATATAAAACTATACGTAAAATTTTAACGATTCATGAATTAATCAAAGGTATAATATTATATAATGTATCAACACATTTTTTTTTATATACAACAAAGAGGTACTTGAAAATGCAATCAGAACAATAATTACACTGCTCTCAGTCGGAGCAGAACAATTCAAAAAAATAAACGCGACTTTGATTTTGATGCTGAATTTATCATGACATTATTGTGGCAATATTCAAATAATGATCCAAGACAATTTGCCTTGGATATAATTGATAGTAGTCTTGGTTAAATGCGAAAATGTGATGCTGACCTGTCTTGAGTATAATCGAAGTTTATGCACTAGTTAAGTGAAGATGGCATTTGTTGTGTATCTTTAGGAATTACTTGTAGTTGTTTGCCTACAAATTCTCGCTGAGGAGCAGTTGAATCTATACATTGCAGGTAAATCCGCAGATCTTACATTTTAAATTTTATCTTTAGCTACACTCCACCTTCAAGTTCACATGGTTCATATACATATCTAATATATTGCCTAATAATGATTGTTATGAAAAATCATGATGTCATAGCATTTTCTTGTGATTGCATTAATGGGTTTCATAGAAATTGCATGAGTAACCTCAGCTATCACAGTTGGTAGTCTTGCAACCCATTCACGAGATCTCATACTTATCTAAATTATTTCCTTTGCATTATGATATCCAAATAACCGCTCAGCAAGTGTCTGATTAAATCGTTCAATGATTGCCTGATCATGAAGAATTGCAGTAGGTCATCATCTGCTTTTAGACTGTTTTTTCATCAGAGATGATACTGCACCATGAAATTGCCAGTAGCTTCTCGTGGGTTGGTGTTTCCTTATAGGTGTTTTCCAAGGTTCTTCCTCCACCAATAATACTGGCCGCCATGTGCTAAAAAATGGTGTTAAACCCTACAACAACAACAACTGTATGTCATAATCCAACACATAGGCACTAAATTTAAAAGTGTCCCACATAGAGTGGTCTTACAGTGCTGATAAATACTACAATGTATCCCTTGGAATGGAAACTGATCACATCTTCCGATGATGTTCCAGCTTAGAAGACCTTAGACTTTTTGTATTTTAAAAATTAAACCCTTATATACGTCAACCATAAGGCAGAGCTAACTTTGTTATGATGTCCATCCATTAGTATGTCCATCTATTACCAAGCTGATTTCTGCACAATAATTTTAGTTGTTGACCAGCTTCAGTTACTGGTACAATGGTGTGAAGACATTTGTGCTTGTGTTCTCTTGTATATTTTATGAAGTCTGGGATTGTTATAAAATGGCTTTTGAACATGAATATGTAATTTTTGAGTGAAGTTGTATAAATGAACAAAAATAGTGGCAGTTTAGTATAAATTAGTTATTGCTATAATATAACCAAGGTATTTGAACCTTAATCATCACTTTATAGCCATAATTGATCTGTCATTAAACACTATACAGATGCATGCATCCATACTCATACACATTCTAACATAACTAACTAGTTGATCCTGAGATGGTACTAGATTTTAGTTTTGAGGAAATAAGTGCTGTGTAGTAAGTAATGCATGCATTTAAAATATTTCCTAGATTTACTGAACTTTATTTCTAGAAACTCTTGAAATGAACAAGAATCTTGGGAATCAAGTACATGTACCTTGTTGGAAATGTGGCAAAGTGGACCTGTATGGTAAAATTATATTGCTCATGCTAGTGAATAAGAAATTGTATCACAGTGATTGTATAGAAGTACCTTGTCAACTAAAAAGGCAGCCTTCAAGAGAGCTGTCCAATGTGTTATGTGCTTAGGCTCGAATAAACAGTAACATAGAAAGAGTGAAAATAACAAGCTTGTAAAACTTAATAAACAATTTATTAAGCACAAATATTTTTCAGAAAAGAAAAATAAACTTACGGTTTTAAGAATCAATTCCAAAATTAATCCAAAAATAATTCAAAATATTATCCACTTCAAAATATTATCCACTAGAGAAATTGCAAAAGTTCTGGTAATAAAATGTCAAAATAATTCTAAGTTCGAATCCCAGCAAAGTATCCAATATGGAAGACGATGTCACTTGATGAAGTCAGTTCTTGTTAATAAAATTCTATGAGCACATATTCTTTTCCAGATAAAAAACAAAATAACTCCTCTTGATCCAAACGAATTGACATAATTTCCAGTACAAGGTAATTAAAATAACTCAAGACGACACAACTTAGTATTCTAACAGCCCAAATTCTTCTACTGAATAGCTCGCTCCAAAACATAGTTTATATACCTGTTTTTATGTAAACAAGAAAGGGGTCATGATCTTCTAGAATCTCTCAGAACAAATTTACGTTCAAGAAATCACGTAAACACCGTATGACCCAACTAAAAATAGAAAGATGTTTATATAAAGCTCCATAATGTCCTTGGAACCAACCAATCATTTTAAAAGCTTGTTTACAACTCTGATGCCAGGTCAGAAATGAGGTCAACTCCTGGTGTTTATTCTGTAAAGTACAGGTCACCACCACCCCCCATGAACGAATCTTTAAACTTAAAATGCCAAATTTGAATCTAACAAATATACAATAAGAATGAATATAAATGACATATCAAATATATGTAACAAATGCAAACTGAAGTTGTTTGACTCATAGCGGAGCAAGACAACATATAAAATTATCCTACGCAGTTATCAGTGACATGAGATTCTATAATGCATTGAAGGGGATAAAAAAACAACACAAACGCCGATAAACTTGTGCGACTAGTTTCGCATTTATGCTTCTTCAGGCACAAACTTTATTTGAAAGAAACTGATGACGTCTATAAAGTTATAAACAATTACGTCATTAACATAACGTCATGCTTTTGAAAGAAGCGGATGGCGTCTATATGTCAATAATTACGTAATTGACATAACATCATAATTTATATTCTTTATTATACAAATATCATATGTACAACTGGATCAGAATGATGCATGAGTCTCTAATGAAAACTGAGAGTGAGATTATAATGTAGAGACTAACAGTAATACATATAATTACATATTATATATATATATATATATATATATATATATATATATATATATATATATATATATATATATATATATATATATACATATATACACACACATACACACATACATATATATAAATACAATATATCAAATCATCCACTAAAATTCTATACAATTTTATATAATGCCTTAGTATTAAGGCCATTAGGATAAACAGTATCTAACCGATTAATCCAATAACTTTCTTTAATGAGTCTGTTCATTTCTCCGTGCACAATATCGATTGGCATGAAAGAAAAATCCCTTAAAGAGTGATTATTTGTATTAAAATGCATTGAAACATTAGAGGAGAACTGAGGATCCATATAATTTTTTATATGAAAGCGGTGATTATTCATTCTCTTAGAAACTTGTTGAAGTGTTTGTCCAACATATTGCATGTTACATTTTTTACAGGTTATCAAATAAATTACATCAGTTGATATACAATCAGTGTTATAACGTAGAGAAAACATTTCTTTAGTATTGGAGCTACTAAAATAGGTACTTTCTGTAATATTTGCACATTGAGAGCACCTACGTCTGTTGCATTTAGATGACGAAAAACATCTTTGAAAATTTTTTTTCGGTTTAGTTCTGATCAAAAGATCTTGTAAATTCCTAGGTCTTCTATAAGCAAGAATTGGCTTGCTCTTGTAAAGTGTTTTGACGCTGTTTTTTTCTGATAAGTTAAGGAGAGTCCAATATTTATTAATTATAAGGCCTATATTTGGCAAAGATGGATTATATTGTATTATGAAAGGAATTATATTTTTATCTTTCGTACATTCTGCTGTATTTAAAGCATCATTTTGGGTAAGAATACAGACTTTACTTACAGCAGACTCTATTACATGTATAGGATAATTTCTTTTTATGAAATATGTTTTTAATTCATTTAAAGAATGTTTTAATTGATGATCGTCTGAAATGATACGTCGATATCTTTTCGCCTGACTATACGGTATGCCGTTTTTACATGACCTGGGATGACAAGACGAATATTCCACATATTGGTGGATATTAGTTTCTTTTACGTGAACATTTGTAGAGATAGTATTATCAGGATTTTTCATCACATTTACATCTAGAAAGGATACATGCGTAGTGGATGCAGTGTAAGTAAATTTAATTGTGGGGTGAAAATTATTTAGGCTATTAATAAATTTGTGTAGATCTTCTTCTGAGTGGTTCCAGATCATAAATATATCATCTAAAAATCTTAGCCAAACAGTGGGCTTAAAATTCTCGTTTTCAAGAAAATCTTTTTCTAATTTACCCATGAAAAGGGAAGCATATGAAGGAGCCATAGGACTACCCATTGCCGTACCCATTATTTGAATGTAATTAGTACCATGTTCATGATAAAATTAAATTAGCTGAAGAAATTTTCAATTTTTCTAGACGCCTAAGATTAAAAGAATTTTTTTATGATAAATCAAGCAGCAACTCTAATTGTGAATCAGATTCTTATAATTAATAAATATTGGACTCTCCTTAACTTATCAGAAAAAAACAGCGTCAAAACACTTTACAAGAGCAAGCCAATTCTTGCTTATAGAAGACCTAGGAATTTACAAGATCTTTTGATCAGAACTAAACCGAAAAAAAATTTTCAAAGATGTTTTTCGTCATCTAAATGCAACAGACGTAGGTGCTCTCAATGTGCAAATATTACAGAAAGTACCTATTTTAGTAGCTCCAATACTAAAGAAATGTTTTCTCTACGTTATAACACTGATTGTATATCAACTGATGTAATTTATTTGATAACCTGTAAAAAATGTAACATGCAATATGTTGGACAAACACTTCAACAAGTTTCTAAGAGAATGAATAATCACCGCTTTCATATAAAAAATTATATGGATCCTCAGTTCTCCTCTAATGTTTCAATGCATTTTAATACAAATAATCACTCTTTAAGGGATTTTTCTTTCATGCCAATCGATATTGTGCACGGAGAAATGAACAGACTCATTAAAGAAAGTTATTGGATTAATCGGTTAGATACTGTTTATCCTAATGGCCTTAATACTAAGGCATTATATAAAATTGTATAGAATTTTAGTGGATGATTTGATATATTGTATTTATATATATGTATGTGTGTATGTGTGTGTATATATGTATATATATATATATATATGTATATATATATATATATATATATATATATATATATAATATGTAGTTATATGTATTACTGTTAGTCTCTACATTATAATCTCACTATAATGCATTGAAGATATTCTATGGGCCAGTCATCATTCTTCAATACTGAACCAGCACCACACTGCTCATTGAAAAAGAAAACATACTTCAAAGATGGACTGAACACTTCAATAACATGCAAAATCAACAGTCATCTATCAGTGTTGAGACAAGTGATTGACTGCCCTAAATAGAAATCATCATAACTTGCTGTAACTTGCTGATCCTCCAGTACTTACTGAAACTGAAAGCAATTAAGGTGATGTCAAATGGCAAAACACCTGGAGAAGATGCTATATAAAATGCTACATGGCTCTAATAAACAGCAACACAGAACATGTAAAAACAACAAGCTTTGTAAAATTTAACAAAAAAGATTGTAAAATGGAAAAAGAACTTAGTTTTAAGAATGAAATCAAAAAAGAATCCAAGACAATCCACAAATTAAATTACAAAAGTCCTAGTAATGAAATGTTCTAATAAATTCAAGTTTGAGTCCTGTTGGAAAATATGAGAAGGAAGATGAAGATGTACGCTGAAGTCTGTTGTGTACTTAATATCTACAGTTTCTTGTAGAAACAATATTTAAAACTCTGGTGTTGGAAATCCGAATACAATTTTGATAAACTGTCTTTGTACAAGAATTATGTATGAGCAAGTCAAATATTTCCACAGATATGAATTAATTCTTTAAAATTCAACTGGTCTTAAGAAATTTAACATGGATTTAAAACTGGCTACAACAAAAGAAAATGACTTAACATCAGTGATAAAAGCCCAAAACTATTTCACTAAAACAAAAGTTATATCAGATGAATGTACCAGAAGTGACCGTTTATGATCTCCTATTTACTTATGACTGTTTCCTGAATGGTAAATATGAGTAGGATGTGCAACACAGTATCAACCATTTCTCTTCAGGTTTCTGACAAATTATGTCACAATCAGTATCAAGAAGAATGGTGATGCACCAGGAAAACCTTAGAAAGTCTACCAGAATAATAATAATAATGATGAGGACTTTGTATAGCGCCTAATTTTTAGAAGCTCTAAGCACTTTACAACATCTATAATGATATGACTACAAAAAACAAGCACCATTAGAAAACAGAAAATGCTGAAATATTCAAGGTAGGAAACATTATTAGTCTTTAAGTTTGTTCTTGCAGTCGAAATAAAGTGAGTTTTAAGAGCACTCTTGAAAGGGATCACTGTGTTTTTGTGTCTAATTTCAATAGGCAATTCATTCCACGTTGCTGGGCCCTGGTATGCAAAAGAACGTTGTCCATATGACTCATCAAAGTAAATGATCAAACCTCATGGTCAAGCACACTGTCACACACAGTCCACATCTCATCCACAATGGAACCACTGAGTTTGAACAGAAGATGATTGCAGAGGCAGTACAGAAGTGTGATCAGCAGAAATGTCAAAACTGCAGCACATTCTCTATTGATCAAGCATCTCTTATCAATTGTGTCATAGAGCAAACATTGGCTTGATCAGAGCTATTTACATACAGCCATGGTCATCTTCAAACTCCAAGGATAAATAAGAATCACAATCACTTGCAAAAATTCTGTCATTTAAGCCTTTTCTTTAAAACTTGAACTACTATAGGTACCTTATGATTTGGAAGTGTGAGCATAACATTAAATATTAAAATAAACCAACAAGACAAATTTACTTAAAAATAATGTTTATTTTTCTAAAATAATTGGCCTCTTCTTGAAAACAAGTAAGTACTATTACATAAGGGTTGTACACATGCATACAAATGCAAAAGTGATTGCTATTTTAAGAGTCCACCAAGGTGGGGTCAACAAATATGGGATAAAGTCAGATTTAACAACAATAAATAATAGTGACCAATTTTAAAAACCATATATTGATAATTATAAAATTTATTCTTTCATGTGTGAAAAAAATCAGCTGTGTTTATTTGCAATACTATTATGACATTATCCTGTGATAACAGTTTTGCCACTTATATTTACAGTAGCAAAAGTGAACATAACAAATTGTCCCTTTGGTTTTGACACTTTTTTTTTTTAAAACACTTTGGTATGCAACAAAAAACAATGCAGCCTCAATGA
This sequence comes from Unio pictorum, assembly GCA_030141615.1. Classification (NCBI taxonomy): domain Eukaryota; kingdom Metazoa; phylum Mollusca; class Bivalvia; order Unionida; family Unionidae; genus Unio; species Unio pictorum. The sequence continues at coordinate 15,416,793 of JARLTB010000044.1, forward strand.
AACTGACCTCAAAAATTTATTTTGCAAATAGCATTGTGTGCACTCTTGGTATTTTTGTTATGTTTTAGAAAATTCACTCACCAGTAAATCCTCCTTAAACAAAGAAAAAATTAGTCAATAGACAGAAGTGATGAGTGACTTAATACAACAGCATGGTTAGGTGAGTCAGCAACTAATTAGTAAACTGCCAGGATATCCATTAGTCTATATCTTACAGTCATCCTATTATGTAAAGTCATTCATGCCCCAAAATTAGTTTAAGTTAACGTAACTAAAACGAAAGTAATTTTTTCAGCCCAAAAGACACTTAACGGACCACATGCATGGATTACTACACAAAGTATGATTAATAAAAGTTTATACAGAAAAGTTAGTATGAGAATATTTTTGAAGAAAACATACATGAAAAAAAATAAAAACTTAACAGTTCTATGATCTGCCATAATAATTGATCTTCGGCTGCAGTATACATTAAAACAAAATGAAAAGAGAATAAATGGGGTTTTGTATTGGTCCTACAGAAGGAATCACAGACTGCAAGATTCTACCCTTCGCCTACCAGAAATCTTATCTACACCTCAATACCAAACTGAAGATTGTCTAACATTGTTTTGAGTCCTATATATCAAGTATTTTCCATTGACATAATAAAACTGTGATGCATATTTGGAATACCAATATGTTCATGATGATAGAATACATAATATCACAATATGCAATACTTTAAAACAGAGGATAGTTATTTATCAATTCATTCACACTTGAAATTGGATAGAATTTTAATTAATATTAATTGGGTATTTTTCTTGCCTATTTTATTGATTTTCTTTTACATATTGTCACAGTAAAGTCCAGTTTGTTAATGAAATGCACTAAATATTCAAATATTTAAAAATCATGCAATACTAGGGTGGTAGTAAATTGTGTGGGCTGTCGTTTATATGATATTGGTGAGACCTGCATATCACAATACTGTGTGTTCTAGTATTTTAAACTACAATTGCACACTCAATGCCATGGTTGTTTCATTTAAACATACACTTTTTATTTTAAAAAATGCCAGGATACTTTGATTTCACAGAATTCATATTAAAATGATAAGAAAATTAGAAACTGCACCTGTGGGTGAGTACCCCACCTTACAAATGCCATCCCAGTGTCCCAGATATGTTTTAATGGAACAACCCTCTGCTAATACTGGGGTATTTCTGCAAGAATTTCATTTAAATGGCAATATCAGAGTAATAAACAAGCATCAATCAAATAGGTTACCATTTTCTATTCACAATGTAAAAACCTGTAGATGCTATATTTAGTGCTAATGAAATAGTGCTCAAAAGTCTTTATAAGGTTTTACGATAGCAATCAGCTGCCATTTTGACAGCATCATTCTTCATAGCCTGGTTTAGTAAATGTTCTATTATCAGACTAAAATCATGTTGCAGATTTTATTAAGTGAGTGAGAATAAAACAACCAGTCTGAAACAGCACAACTGTCAAAATGCTGTTGAATCGTATTAAATCATGCATCTAGAAGTTTTAAGACCTGAATATGGTAAACCTTGTCTAGTTAGGTCCTGCTTGTTACACTAATATAACCATACAAATTAAATGATCACAGACAAACTCTAGTATGACGACTCTTAAACATAACTTTAATTATAAACAAAATAAACCCAGCCATAGTATCATACTGACTGTAGACAGATCAGTGTCAAAGTTGTCTACATTGGATGTAAATTATGCACATACAAATATGGTAAATGAGAATGTCAAAATATATATTCAAGAACAGGGTTAGAAATTTGTGAAATCTATTGGAAGCTTTGTTTAAAATGTGGCAAAATGTAATCAACACTATAACAAATAATGCTTGTGAACAAAACTCATTGAATGTAAATTCTGAATGATTATTATTCATGAAAATGATCTGGACCAGATAAGGATTAAAAAAAAAATAACAAAATCTGCAACAAATGACCTCCACGTCGCCTTGAAATCTGAGCTGCTGAATTTATATTTTCAGAATGATTTCATAGTTTAGGAAAAGGTAATCTGAGAGTAAATATGTTTTATAGTAATGAAAGTGACTGAATCCTGAAAAAATACATTCTGATTGGCTGAATCCTGAAAAAATACATTTTGATCAATAGGCCATCAAATATTATCAAAAAAACTCTAGTTTACAAGTAACATCTTTGTTCATGTATAACTCATCTGCAAATTAGTTAGACCCAGTAGTGCAAAATGCACTAGCAAATCTCAGAAGACCCTGATTTTCTGTCCCATAATGCACTGGCAGATCTTCATAAACCGATATCCATTTTTCTATAATGCACTGACAGAAATGAGTAGACCAAGATCTGCTGTCACACAATGCACACACAGATCTGTCACACAATGCACACACAGATCTGTCACACAATGCACACACAGATCTCTGTCACACAATGCATACACAGATTTCTTTCACACAATGCACACAGATCTGCTGTCACACAATGCACACACAGATCTGTCACACAATGCACACAGATCTGCTGTCACACAATGCACACACAGATCTGTCACACAATGCACACACAGATCTCTGTCACACAATGCATACACAGATCTCTTTCACACAATGCACACACAGATCTCTGCCACACAATGCACACAGATCTCTGCCACACAATGCACATACAGATCTCTGTCACACAATGCACACACAGATCTGGCACACAGTGCACACACAGATCTCTGTCACACAATGCATACACAGATCTCTTTCACACAATGCACACACATCTGTCACACAATGCACACACAGATCTGCTGTCACACAATGCATACACAGATCTCTGTCACACAATGCACACACAGATCTCTTTCACACAATGCACACACAGATCTCTGTCAGTGGTGATCATGGTTTGTTACTTGTTATACATAAACAAATATACAGTATATCAGGAAAAGATTCATCAAAGTAAGCTAAATTCACTAATAAAGTCAAATCTTCTAATAACAGCAGAAGAAAAGGTTCTGTATGATGTGCTTAACTAAGCTTATTAATAAATGACCCAGTTTGAACCAAGAGACTCCATTATAACTTTGCAATATTGTGAAGATCACATCAATTCTCACTTACAAAATCTTGACAATGTGGCACCAAACAATTTATACAGATCTAAGCTGCCCTTGCATAATGCTCTGTTAGGGTCTATAATGTTCATCATCTGGTGATTTCAAGTACGCTGGCACAATGTAGTGTTCTTTCTATGATTTAATGTGAAAAAGAGTATACCCTGACCTAGCAGCACATCATGTGAAAATAGATCTGGATACAGGCTCTTTGCTTGTTATACAAATAAATACAATATCCCTAAATAACTCCCACAAGAATAAAAAGCACTTTGATGAAACTTTCAGAAACACTTCTAAAATGCAAATAATATATATAATCTGTTCCAAGCATTGAGGTCATATCAGGCTTCTTGATAAATATGGTGTGATATAAATGAAAACAATTCTTTAAACTTCAATTACAGCTGTGGCTGACTGCTCCAATGGCCTAGTAGTTAGGGCAGCTGCCGCAGAAGCGAGAGGTCGTGGGTTCAATCCACGGCCAAGTTATACAAAAGACTTTCAAAAATGGTACTAACAGCTGCCTCGTTTAGCGCTCAGCATTAAAAGGTTAGTGTTTGGACTGGTCGGCCTGGTGTCAGGATAATGTGACTGGGTGGGACATCATGCTCCATGTCTGCGGCAGAGGGTGGCAGCCGTATCTGATTGTGTATTAGCATCATCTGTATAAACATAAGAGTCTGACCAGAATGCCACTTGTAAACTTTGGTTCAAGTCCGTTCAGCAGTTTCTGAGATGATAATAGTGTTGATGAATGATGCATGGTCAAACAATGAACGAAGGGCCACACCACAATCTCACATAAGCTAATTCAGTAATGAGGATGGTGATGCAAAAACAAAAATCGTTGTGTGCATATGGGAGATGCAACTATGATCTGACTTATTGTCAGTCAAGTTCTATTACCATTTGCACTCGCTTAAAGGTCAGGTCCAACTGCAAACTGTACAGACACACATCTGCCATTACATGATGCACTAGCAGATCTGAGTCTTTGTAGTTTGTTTGGAGTAATCAGAAGAACAAACAGTATACTCTGGTCTGCAGTCACATTATGATATGGCCAATCAGGATCTTGTTTGCAATTTGACTGGACTTATAAGCAAATATATATGGTAAATATTCAGTATAAAATAAACAATGTATTACTTAAACAATACAAAACATAAATATGCATGCAGGATAAAATATGTACACCAAATAGCTACAGAGTATGTGAATAAGCTGCATAACATATGATTTGGCAGTTGAAAGACAATGGTTATTTAGACCTATCACTCCATAATATCATAATGTAGGGAGAAAGGTCTAATAAAATTCTGGTATTACATATAATACAAATCCTGCTGTTCATTTTCTGTAATCTCATCAGGATTTTTCCCCCCTTCTAATACTATAATACATTGTAAATTGGCTTCATTTTCTGATCAACAGCATTTAACTATTTTTAAATTTGTACTCGACAATGGCACCCTCTTGAAAACAGTGAAAATATATGTAAATTACATATATTTATGTTCCTTTCAAAACAATAATGAACAACTGTCACAAGGATATAGAACAGCTGTCATAATGATATTAAACAACTGTCACAATAACGCTGAACAACTGTGTAATTAGTTATATTCTTAACAATTTTAGGAAAAAATACTGGCCTTATCCATACCAATGTATGTCCCTGATGTCAATACACAGTGTACTTCCTAAGTCTGAGTTCTTTTTTCTTCACTTTCCCTAACAGCACCAATTATAGAACAAACCTTGTTGCACTCTGGCAGAGAAATTTTATCCTATAGCACTCAATATCGGACTCACTGCCAAATGACAGAATTGCATTGCAAAGTTAATAAAGTTTGTACCATATGAGCATAATCCATATTGCTATGCTCCCACATTGTCATCCAACCATTTTGGCAAGTGGAAGTTCAATTTAGTCAAAAGTTTTGAGAGAGCCAAGTTGGGCTTTGAGTAGAACTGTTTTAAGAATTCTCCAGACTTGATGTCCATGGGTGGATACTGCCTTCCTTTGCTCATCCCTAAGCACTTGTTCTGGTCATCTGTCAATACTTGACAATAAAATCCCTTCCTAGGATCAAACCTGCACAAGAAAAAAACCCACAATAAAAACAGTAGTTTTGCAAAAAAGTAAATTTTGTAGTATATAATCCTTCAAGGGAATTATGGCTGTTGTCCTCTTCTGGGGGATAATTGCTCCTGTAACATAATCCAGTACATCAGACAGTCACGTGATATGTGACATTAATGATAAACCAGTAATGAGAAATGAATGGTGTTTCTTCACTTACCAACGTTCCAGGTGAATCAAATAAAAGTCATGAACCTAGGTCTGGTGGTTTGTCTGGGCCACATATATCTTTAAAATCTATATTTTTGTATTTTCTTGCATCATTTATATGTGAACTTGTGATATGCAGCACCATTTAGCAAACTATGTAATCGGATAACGCTGGTAACCTTTATTGCCCATCCATGCAGCTCTGATGGGAACACATTGAACTGTAATTTCAGGACAGGACAAAACAAATTCTGTCCATCCTGACTGTCACACAGGGGTGTATCTGATTTGATAGATCAGCCATAGCAAAAACACCCTGTGAATTCATTAAGTACATGAGGTGACAATCTATAAATCAAGAAATCACAAAGAATAAGAGCTAAAGTACTGAGAATTTATGAGAAAACTTTTTCACTATTACAGTAAAACCTGTCTTGAGAGACCACTGCTATAAGCGACCACCTGTCTTGAGACCACAATCTCCATGGACAGATTTATTGATTATATAGTTTTATGGCCTGTCATAAGAGACCATTATGTTCTGGCAAGAGGGGTCATTCAAGACAGGTTTCACTATTTTTAAAATAACAAAATAAAAAGATTAATTAAAAAAATCTCTAAAATCTATGTTTTAAACTTTACCTTGAATGGTGTTTATCTCATATAATCATTATAATAATATTTCAATTTTGTATTAGCCTGGTCCAAATGTTTAATTACCAAAAACTACTGTAAACCTAACATGATGCATTAAAACTTAATGTGTGTGTCTTTTAGCTTGATAGTGTGTGTGTGTGTGTGTGTGTGTGTGATATATAATATTTTATGAGGTGAGTCATGATCGGATCCAAGTCTAATTCCAATTTTTGGAAACAATGAGATATTTTGGTCATCTCTTTGATCTTTATCATGATTAATATCCCTTCTACAATGGAGCAGAGATGGTGCCAGGAATTTTCATAGGTGAGGGAGGTCCCCAACAGCTACTTCCAATAGGTGGTAACAATACAGAGTAGTAGTTGATTATTATAAGGGATACAAATACATAATTTAAATCATGCATTTAATGACTTTTTACTTCACTTCTTTGACAACAAATATATAGGGGTATCCACATACCTAATTTAGTTTTCTAGCTGGTAAATATTCTTTTTTGCTTCTAATCATTCTACTTACTCAAAGCAAGCAATCACTTAGATGACCCCCTTATGTCTGAATAGTCATCTGTTTATTAATTGTTCTGATGTTTGCCTATTCCTCAGAGCAGTGAATTTGTTGTGTGAACTAAATCCCTTTAGATAATCTGCTGTTTGTAAATTCACCACTGCAATTTTGGACAATTTAAATGAATTAAGGAACTGGTTTTCATGATATTCAAAACATAATTTTTCACAAACGATAGCATCACTTTTCTGAAACTCATGTACAGCTGAAGACCAGAATTCTTTCTGCATTACACTTTCACTAAGTACTTCGACAAGATCTGCCAATTCCATTTGCCATGTCAAAGTTCATGTAAAATATGTGTGCAACCATATCTGTTATTAAATTGATTATCTTATATTCTTGACACAAAACACTCCTTCTCATTCTTTCCTTAAAGAGTTATATATACTTAACCAGTTATCTTGGAATTTCACTTCCTATTTTTCTCTTAATCTCAGCCTCCTTTTCCTCTTCCATATACCCTGTGGACAAGGTGCCTACTAATTCCATGTCACTGGTTTGTGTGACATCTCTTCCATATACCCTGTGGACAAGGTGCCTACTAATTTCATGTCATTGGTTTGTGTGACATCTTTGGGTCACATACGAACAAGAAACTTTCCTCTTGCTCTATTGTATCAACAGTAAAACAAAATATGTTATCTTCCATTTCAACACTTATAAAATGCACTGTTTGTTACACTCTATAAATCTCTGTTATATCTCTCTAAGACAAATAGATCCCTGGATAGTCTCTGCAAAATTGCAGAAGATCTCAATCATACAGATGCTTTTATTCAAACACTAAATTGACATTAGTAGAGTTTGACTGAGATCACCCACAAAATGAATAAATGAAAACTTAATTTGACAAGTCTTTATCTTCAATTTCAGGTTATTGGGGTTACTTTAAAAGTGCACACTGGGTACAATGACCCCAAAGTAATTTGATTGATTTATTGGATTTTAGAACTTCTAAGACATGTGACTGTTATTGTGAGAAACCATTGTCCTGGCAGCATCTCTGATGGTGCCTGAATATGTCAGGTATGATGGAGCAGTAACCATTGATAGTAAATAGTATCAACTTTTTTGTCCTCACAGATACAGAAAAAAAAAGTCAGCCAGGGATCAAGGAACTAAGAGGCAATTATATTGACTCTAAACCAGTCCCTGAAAATATTCCTTTTGCTCATAAGCCTTCAGAGTGGAGTGCCTTCTTGCTCTCAAGAATCTTCCCAGAACTTAAGGTCTGAATTCATTTTCTCACAGGGCTTTCCAGACATGAGCCAGGTGTAAACAAGGTGATCTAGGTGAAACACCCATGACCTTGGATATTTGTGAAGAATCAGTTTGGCTTTAATTTTATGGGTTGGTCTATTTCTATCTTGTGTAGATTAATGATACATGACATATCCCATTCCCTTTATTAATTTAAGGTCTAAGACGGAGTGGGAAAACAAAGACCCATAACATAATGGTCCAAGCTTCTGGGTCTGGGACTGGTGAGACAAAAGTTGGCAGCTTCTGGTTCCACCTTGTCACAAACATCACATGACCACAAAACAGACAAATTTGCTTAGAAATTGATAAACGAAGAAAACGCTGAGATGGATAAGTTTGGATATTTCTCCATTCACCAGAAAATCATGATGATTTAAAAGGGTTTGAAGATCTTTTCTGTCCTTCAGGTGAATAGCATTTATTACATGGTCTATTTTTTTTTTAGGAGGTCATTCCAATACATCACCCTTACTGTAGGGGATGTTGACCAGAACATGGTGACATTACAATCCATAATAGTGGTGAAGACCCAGGGCTGATATTTAGATTGGCAGGAAGGGCTCAAATTGGTAAACTTTGTCGTAGTAAGCAAACCAAGGAAACTTTTGTGACACCGTGTGAATATAGACATAGAAGCAGGCATCTGTGAGATCAAGATTGATGCATACTTATCCCTTCAGTCTGAGTCAGACAGATGTCACCATCTCCATCCTATACTTTAACAAAAGAATGAATTGAATTTGCTGAGGTCAACTCAAATAAATGATTGGCTTCAACTTGTCTTTGTCCTTTTTGACAAGGAACAACTGTTCACACGACACGGATTGTTATTTTCATACAATCTCCACCACATGTTTGTCAACGAGTGACTGTATCTTCTGCTGAAAAATTGTATCCTCCTAATCTGACGGCACACCTGTTAGATGGGGACAGGTAGAAAGAAGAGGGCATTGGATAAACAAAATCTGAAGTCCCTCCAAAATAGCTTGGGACACCAATCCATTTGGAATAAATAGGCTGATCAAATGTAGTAACAACTGCTGGAGTTTGATGCCCATTGGTAGACTGTCTACAGTAGACCTACACATACTAAAATTCACAGATGTCCAATAAAAATTAATTCTCTTGATTTTATTCACAAGAATCTGAATATTCCTTTTTATTCTTCTGTACTGATTATTAACACCTTAAGAGTCTTATTTTCACTTTTTGTCTTAAACATGTATCACTTACTAGAAACTATTTATTAAAAATTCTATAATCAGTTTGATCATGCAGATGCATTGCAGGACAAAACATGTGCAATTTAAAGCTTCTGAGGTACTAGAGTAAAATTAGACCTTTCCCTGACTAACTCCACTAAACGCTAACATGAAACCCTGATCCAAATAAAATAAGGATGAGCCAATTATCCAGATTTTACTGCAACAATCAGATTTCCATAGTTTAGTCTTTATTTTCATCAGTCTTATGGCAAAATCCTTAAAGGGTTGGCTGGTCTGCTACAGGTGGTGAGGTGTTAAATCTGCATTGGGAAGCAGAAGGTTATGGGTAAGAGAAACATTTCTTACCTCCCCTGTAAGATTTCCTTCTAGACTGATTCAACCATTGTCTGTTGGCCAGATGGCTTGTTAGGAGATTAATCAACCCAGTTGTCAGATGTGCAGAAGCCATTCTGGTTGGCTTTGGTATCAGTTGTATCAGATGCAAGGCCTGACAGATGATGTTTCTGCTACTGTCCCCTTCCTGATCTGTAACCAATGGCTTGGCTGTATGAATGGATCTTTCAGCTATAAGTGTGACTCAACAGTTCTATCACTAAGATGTCCCTCACTCCTTTGGGGTTGGGATGGTTGGATGGCCAGTAAAACTCTGGATGGAGAGATGGTGCTACATGCTGGATCCCAAAAATACCCTATACGCCTGGTCATACTTACCCAAAGACCTAGCTGGAGGGTGGGGGGTTGGGGGCTTAAGCCCAATGTGCTGCCTACAAATGCAGGAACATTCCCCATTCTTTAAAATCCAAATTGTATGTGGAAAATAAAGATGGAAAGATAATTAAAAATTGGCCTGAAATCAATAAATCCGTCACTGTCTCCTGCACCAGCCAATGCATACGTTGCTAAAAAGCTGGCATATCCAACTGTAACTGCAGTACATTCACATTGTGGCAGTGTCATAGTGGTGGAAAGTGTCATCCTTCTGATTTTAGGAGGGGAAGGTACCAGCTGTGAGCCCCACAAGGCTCACAACCAATTCTGTATTTTGGATGAATAGTTAATACACTACATCCATACTGGTCTTGCATGCTTTTCCCCTCATCTCTATGCCTTTAGCTGAAATTTTCAGCATGGACAATCAGGTGTCCCCAAACAACAAATGCACATGCTGCAAGGGGAAAAAGAGACACATTTGATATACACCAGGCAGAAGTAATGTGTCCTCTCTTGCCTTCAGTTTCTTGCATTTACAGCATTTAGAAGACATGTTTCTGAAACAATAAAATAACAATAGACAAAATTGATACATCCCTCACTAAATAATTTGCTAATAACACCTGTTATAATCAGAGTGCATCAACTAGTATGTGCAAACATTTGAAAGTCAACATGCATCAAGTCTTAAAGTTATAAATTTTACACAATATCCACCAAAATTAAAACAATAATGTACACTACCTGTTGATTAATCAATATTAATTCAAATAAATCAAAAAGTTTGAATGGATGGCTTGAATTTCACACAGAAAGATTTGGATTTAACTGGAGGTTTATTTCGTACTATGATGTGCATGTTAGCACAGCTTATAAAATGGTGACACCTAGCAGTGGCAAGGGGAGCTAACTGGTACGAGGAAATGCCATTTGTCTATATGCGAAAGACAGAAAAGATGAATTTTCATCTTTAAGTATGGATAGATGCAGGAGCTAGTAGGCTTATATTCCTAATATTAAAGTGACAAAGTCGGGAATGTATTCAAAGGAGAAATGAGAAATGCAAAACTTGCAGACAAAAACTTCAGCTGACACCCAAGGAAAGACACCACATAGTCAATGAATCTAGTTACAATACACTAGTTACACAACTAAGTGATTTAGTGCATGTGTGTAAGTAAGAGCATCATCAATTAAAGGCGCAACTCAGTGGTGTATTACAAAAAAAAATTAATGGAAAAAGTGAACAACTGATTAAGTCACAGAACAAATAAGTAGGTGATTGATTAAATTAGTGAGAGGTATGGTTGTGTGAGCATATGGATGAGTGGATGACAAGTCTGTGAATGAGTCACAGATTGAGCAAATATATGAAGAGTGAGCTAAAAATTATGTGGGTCAAAAGTGAATGACTTGGTGAGTAAAGAGTGTTTAAGTTAGTAGGTGACCAAGAAAGTATGCCAGCAGAATAATGAATTAGTGAATGAAAGTGAAAACAAAAATAAAGGAGTTTAAGTGTAAGTTTTGTACACTAGTGGGCATAAAAGTGAACAAAACTGTAAGTGAGAATGAATGTGAGCAAGTTTAACCAAAGTTTTGTAGACAAGGAATGATTTATGGGCGATAAGGTTAGGGGTGCATGTGTGAATAAAACTGGATGAGTGTGCAAATATTAGCAAGTTTTGTAAACAAGAAGTGAGTGAATAATGTGTGACAAACTCTGAGTGGGAGCAAATGCAAACTGAGTAGAGTGTGAGTAAGTGAAATTGTGCAAATTGGAACCAAGTTTGTATGAGTTCTTCCAGTAAAATATAACTGGGATCCAGGAAAGGCACTTTTGATGCAGAGTAGCATTTTTTTATGTAGTCTTGGGATAAATACCTGGCATGTATTTTGTAAAATTAAACAGCCCTAATTAAAAGTTAGTGATTAATGGGTGGATGGGTGAGTGAACAAACCAGAGAGTGTGTAGGTGAGAGAGCTTGTTTAGGCAATTAAGTAAATTTTTAAGTAACTGAGAATGTGTGGGAGAGCTTGTTTAAGTAATTAAGTAAATTTTCAAGTACCTGAGATGCTCAGTATAGTTGAAGTATGGCTCAACTGTAAGAAACTTTTGCACTTGATCCATAACAAGGACTGGATTAGCTCTAAGGAGTTCCCCATCAATTACAAAAAGCTGTAAAAACAATACCATAAATAAATATCTTGTGAACTGTAAATATTAAAGTAGGTATAAACAAATTTTGATGTGAGTTTGAGTTCATTCAACGCTGTGAATTTTATCATATCATTAGCATTATTAAATGTAGCTAAAAGTATCTTTTTCATTTAAATACTTCATGTGAAACAAAAGAGGTAGTGGCAGATAGGATAAAATTATTGATGCTGTGTGAAACAAATTTGGTACTTGAAGCTACACTTAATGAAACTGACCCAAACATTTACACAGTTACAAATAGGATAAAATTCTTGATGCTGTGTGAAAGAATGATAACACCTGAAAGTAGCAGGAATATGCAGGATTTGGTGAAGAAAAAACCATCCACAATTTCAACATCCCAGTCAAATATTTATCATTGTCTTATAATGAACAGAATATAAACTTGCAATAGTTTGTCTGCAACAACACTTTATGTGCAGAATGAAATTTACTCCCACCAAAACTAAAATGTTCAAACTTGTATTTTCAAACATTTGACATAAACGGGAGGGTGAACAGAGGAAATGAAGAACTATGTTTACCACATACTCTCACTTATAAGTCAAGTTGAACTGCATAGACCAGGTCTGCTGGCACATTATGCAACAGAAGATGAGGGTCTATGCCATGTTTAAAATCATGTGGGTATGTGAGAAAGCTTGCCAGTAGCTTCTCGTGGGTCGGTGGTTCTTTCCAGGTTCTTCCTCCACTATTAATACTGGCTGCCATGTAGAGCCTATCTTGTGCTGAAAAATGGTGTTAAACCATAAAAACAAAACAAACAATATCTTCAGGTTTGTGAGACTGAGCAGTGTGGTTGAAGAGCAATTGGCTAATTTGAAAGGTCAGCAGAGCATGCTCTCTTAGCAGTTGCTGTCAGATCTTCATAAATGATATCTGATTTTAATCAAGTTGGGATCAATGTAGTTTGTTATTAACAATTTGGAGAACAAATAACACAGACTATGATCTATTGATGCATTATCTGATGGTAAATCTGGGACTATATTGTTTGCAGTATGACTCAACTTATAAGCAAATATATATGGTACCTGCTGAGGTGGGAAGTAATCTAGCCAGTGGAGAATATGCTGAGCATACAGTCCTGGTTCCAGACAGCGATTGCGTAATCCCCGCACCCTCCGAGGTGCAGAGTCTGGAGCAGTCAATATGTCGTAGAAGGTGTAGTTTAATGCAGTGGGATCTGTATGGGCTCTCATATGCTGGAAAAAAGAATACTAACTATAACTCAAAAGAACCTGGAAAGCGGAAAGCTTTGTTGATCTTGTTCAATTTGTGTTATTTAAAGATAGTATACAATAAATTTTAAAGTTGAAATATCTTTAGTATTATTAATGTAATGCTAATGAACCTGATATTGCTGACTTACGTTTGCAAATGTGACACATTTGATGTGTTTGTGAAACAAGGGCACAATAATACTTTATAATGCAGTATAAAAGAAAACACTCCAAGCCTACAAGGCATGTGTAGATTATATTTATGTTTTCATTGTCATTACTTCTGCAACATTTGAGGTTATAAAACATAGCAATGTAAATCTGCATTTCATTATAAAGAGCTTAATTCAATCTTTGACAAATTTTGAAGTGATGAATTAGAAGAAAAGAATTTGGAATGACAAGTTAGCCATCAGACATTGTTAAGCATAAATTATGAAGAAAAAAAAAAGAGATGCTCCACTATCCAAAGTATGAAACACAGAACCAAGTTGCCCCATCAAATTATATTAACGGTTACCCATATGCAACACTTAAATAGAAGGCAAGGGTAACAATACATGACCCAACCTGTCATGGCAGGGCATAAAGATGTTCTCAAACCAGTGCACTTTAAAATGGTAAATTTATGAAATATAGTGTATGACTTCTCTAATCTACAAGATTTGGAAAGAAAAACATTAAAACTATTTTCAAGTTTCTCAATTCAAATTTTAAATGAGCACAAATGTATGATTAAACTATAAAAAAACAGCTCATGTTTTGTCCCCTAACTTTAAAACAATACTTCGCGTGACAGAATGAATATGGGGAATGTCTAACTTGTAATGTCAAAATAAAAAAATACTTGGTATCAATGATATCATATAGAAAATCATATATACAGAAATCTGCAATGGGTGGAACCATCATAATATCAATGACAATATACAAAAAAGAAAATAAAAATTAATATATAAAGAAGTATGCAAAAAACATATACAAAAATGTTATTTAAGAGACAGAAAAGTCAAATTTAAGAGAGTTTTGCTTCCTTTTCTAAATTTCAAACTTTCAATTTGTTCATGTTTCCATGTTTGGTAACAAAGTAAAGAATGATATCCACTCACCTGATACCAGGAGTATGCCCTCTTCGCTGGGTCTACCAATATAGAAATTATCTTTGTTTTTGGTACAAGAGCAAATGCCCTCATAGGTGCATCAGCATTGTCAAAATATGTAGCACTCTTCTCAAATAACAGCTCAGTGGAGTCATTGGTTAGGTTTGGAAAGTGATCCATGTACCTGAAAAACAACACATGATTGATGAAAACATACAATTTAAAGGAAAAGATTAAGCATCCCCTTTTTAGATGCTTTTGATCCTAGGTTCCAAACTGTGCAAAGGTATGTGGTAATGCATGCAAGGATGGTGACATTGTCCACATCAAAGACACTCTTACGTTAAGACCCCGCCAGAAGATTGTAAAACTCCAAACTTGAGCTTGACCTTCCATCATCATCCAATCTGAAATGACTTTTCAAAAGTACTCTCATTTATTGAAACAAAATCTTAAGTTCAAAACTTAAGCTCTAGATCTGAAAGATGTTTAGAAGAGAGCCATTGGGAATATATTACATACAATGTTAAACTCTCACAGGATATCGTCATAATGATTGGCTATATATCTCATGTGAAATAATCTCTGGACAAGATTGTTTAATGTGTCAGGACATATTACACAATCTATGTCAAATTAAGCTACAGTATTTTCCAGCCTATAAGTCAATGCAGAGTGTAAGCTGAATTTTTTTACATTTTCCTTACTTTGTCCATATATAAGTCAATTCGGAGTATAAGACAAGGCCAGGTCAATAACTTGGCTTTGAATTTTACACTTGTAACTTCCAGTTTTATGAATATTAATGGTATCACTGTATGATATTCAATATTACTGGCAATTGTGAAATTGCATCACTGATGCTAACATGCTTGTGATTTTACTCCTGTACAAGATACTGCTATATTCAAACAGTCCATGCTTGTTTTAATTATAATATCCATGGCAACAAGAGCCACATCGCTGTGCATGCTATGTACATGTTAATTAATTGTCTAAAGCTTTAACCTGATTACATGTATTCCAGTTGCAACCAGTCTTGAGTGCAAAATTGGACAGATGAGATAAACTAAGTGAGGATAACAACAGGGAAATGAGACTATACATAGGAAATCAGAAATGTGAAGAAAATTAAGAGACAGAAAACAAAAGTTATAAACGAAAAATATTTAAAAAATACTTTTTATTATACTTTAACATATCTGTGAAATGCAGTATCAAATTTACACAAATAAAAAGTTTTTTAATACAAAATATATAATATGTCAATTATAACTGAAATGATGTCAATGTTGTAATTGTATTACATATAGTAGAACTGTTCCTTAGGGGCTACAAGTGGCCAAGTGGTCTAAAGCACTCGACGTTACGGACCACTGCCATCTCACCTCTGTCTGCATGGGTTCGTAGTTATATGAGAAAGTTTGCAGGTGGCTTCTTGTGGGTCAGTGGTACTTTCCGAGGGTTTTCCCGGGTTCTTCCTCCACCAATAATACTAGCCGCCATGTATAGCCTATCGTGTGCTGAAAAATGCTGTTAAACCAAAATAACAAGAACTGTTCCACATTAATTCTAATCAAGAAATTAATCATTAAGAGTTCACTAAATCATCTCCAATATCTGAAAATTCCTATAAGTCTTTGTCCTCCATATCAGAATGAAAAATAGTGTCTATCTCAGGGCTCAGATCATTGGAAATGTTTTCATTATTGTCTGTAGCATTATGTCTGTGTCAAGACATACTTTTCTAATTTATCCTCAATATTAATCCATCTTGCTTTGCAGCTACAATTTGCTTTCTTTGTTGTTTTTCGTAGCGCATAATGCAACCTTAGCTACGCCAATCTCGGACACATTTTTTACTGACACCATATTTCCTGTGAGCAGCCATATTCCCACCTTTCTCTTGTGCGAACATTACAACTTCCAGTTTAAAAGTCATTGTGTAAGACTTGCATGATTTGGAAGGGCAACATTGTGAGATAATTTGTATGATTTGTCCAGGGATATTTATATGAATGATTATGACTGAAAAGATAAACAAAACATACCAAACTCATTAAAATGTACCAGTACTATCGCAATGAAAACAATGTCCACAGCTAAATTCAGTATTTACATCTAGAGAAGGGAGTGGGATCATTTCTTGTGGTCCTTATCCAGTTGATATTAAAAACGGGTAGCATAATTGATGCGGATTAATGATAAAGAACAATGGGGTACCGGCAATACTGTAACCAAAGCCAATATCAGGGTTTAAACAATCACGGCAACTGGCTTTGATTGTTACTGGAAAGAAAAGACCAATTTATCAACTGTCGGTATAATCAAAGAGAGACACCAAAACAACAGCTGGTTAAGAATGAATATAGGTGATGTGTTGACAATTTGCTTTAAACTAAAATGCGAAACTAAAATGGGTCATTAATGATCTATGCGTAGCGATTTTTATATATCTAATTTAAGTTTAGTTTAAACCATATTTATTTGAGAAACATTGTCAAATACAAATATAAAAATATGATTCGGGGGATTCAGTAGAAAACATAATGTATGGTATTTTAAAAATAATCATAGAATGCTCCAGTTAATACAGATTACATCCCTTTGTAGGATCAATTTGATCAATGAAAAAGCTATGCTGGTAATCCCTCGTATGTCTCCAACAGTACACTGGAAAATCAAATATCAATGGATCAGTTGATAAAATGTGATCAGGAAGAATGTGGTATGGTTAAAAAACTGAATAAAACAAAATTATTTCATATCCTTTTTAAGGTATCCCGTCATTAGCACGCAGGTCAAAAGCGCACCGACAAATGCGTGCCGACAAAAGTGTGCAAGACAAAAGCGTGCCGTCAATAGCAAAAATGATTCATACGTATAATTCATACAATAGAAAATAATCGGGCATTTAAAAAAGGTTTACTATTATTAAAATGAGTTACAGTTTAGTATGTATATCACTGTTCAAATTGCAATGTTATGTGCATAATCAATACAAACAAATAAGGCAAAAAATTAAAAAAATTAAAACGAATTTCAGTTTGTTATATCTGCCACTTTTCAAATTGCAATGTTATGTGCGATGCATAGATCCGACCTGTCAATCAAATC
Organism: Unio pictorum; assembly: GCA_030141615.1. NCBI lineage: Eukaryota > Metazoa > Mollusca > Bivalvia > Unionida > Unionidae > Unio > Unio pictorum. Next base: position 15,434,303 of record JARLTB010000044.1, read on the forward strand.
CACAGATGTTGACCAATCGGATAAAAGTGTCTGGTGCTACAGTAACATCCACCATGTTTTACCCACAAACAAACGTGTGGTGAGAATACAGCTGCATTACAGACTTTCATGATTTTTTGTATATATTTACAACATGGTTCTTCTAACTGATAACTGATAACTGCAATTAGTAAATCCTCCAAGTGACATAAATACAAATAAGAAATGTCAGATACTGCTTTTTATTTTACTTTAATGCTGCTGTCTGAGATTGCAGCTTATGTGAGCTTACCTCATCCAAATATATCCATATACATAATTTAACATTTGTTTTTGCCTGGTGTACTTCTTGAACAGTTTGTATATAATGAATTTCTAAAGGAATATGGATATATAAGGATCCAGATAAAGTGAATGCTCACCATTTAATGTATGTGAAATCAAATTGTAAAAAAGAAAGCCACATTACTTAAATAGTCGGTACCGATCGGCAACATGACCTGCATGACTTGTACTACAACAGTTGCCATTACTTCAGGGTATTAAATAGTTCAAACATAAAAAATAGTTCATAAAAAATACAAAAACATTAAATGTACATCGCTTTACATCAACAGTATGCATCTTCACACTTTTCCTCAGTAATTTCGATGTGCAGACAGTGCATTGACTGCTTCTCTTCATAGATGGACAGCATCTCACTCTACGACAATCTTATTTTCAAACTCCAAACCTTTGATATCGTGTATATATCCTTGCATAAAGTAGATCAAAGTCTTCTGCAACACTTTACTGGAAAGTTTCTCTGATCAGGAAGGCATTTAAGTGAAATGTTATTGGTAATACGCAAGAGAGAATCTGACATGGTGCCTGTATTCTGTGATGAGTCAGCCATTTTAATGGGAAACTTGGGGTTCGTAGTAACTGTCTCTAAGGGTGAGGAGCTTAACTAGTCATTTCGGATCTATCCATTCCGCATAGATATTCGATCAATGATACATTGCCATATGTTGGAACCAAAGCTAGCAGGTGTCGATTAAACAGTGATTCAAACTGTTTATTTCTACTCAATATTAAGAGCACACACTATGATGTCTGCTAAAACTGATTCAAACTTTTAGTTTATTTCTACTAAATATAAAGATTCTACACTCTTTGGTGTGTGCTCAATGGAAAATGGCATATGGGGTTTATCTATAAAAGTATCAAAGTGAAAATTAGGATTCATTCGAAACGAGACATTTATCAATCAAATTCATAAGAACAATTAAATCTTATAGCTTATGCTGCGTACTTTCGTCGGCACGCATTTGACGGGCATATTTCACTGCGCGCTTTTGTCGGTGTGCTTTTGACCTGCGCGCTAACGACAGGGTGCCCCGTTTTAAGAAACAAAGAAATTAGTACAGTGCACTACAGAGTATAGATCTTAAGTGTGCTCTGCAGCCTGGTAAAACTTGTACTGTTTATTGTTTTCTTCTATTTCATGTTTGAGAAATAAGACAATACATGCAGAATGCAAACTAAATAATGACAAAATGTATAAATATAAATGCAGTCATATTAGTTTACAACAATTTATTGACATAGTAATATAACAAGAGTTTGTACTTCTGTGTGACCTGCTTTCGATTATGCCAAATTATAGAGCAATTTTAATAGCATACCTGATACCGTAACTAGGGCTGTCAACAAGTACCCAGATAATCGGGTACCTGACCAAAGCGAAAAAACCGGGTATTGAAAATTAATGACGTTTACCTGTTCACAAAAATAAGTTGTTGACAACACTATCAAAATATCATATATCATCAGCAGTACGCTGGTGAGAGTTGCAGCTCCAGTCTACATTTAGGAGTAAGACCACCTGTTATGCATCAGCGGTCCACTACTAAATGGCTGCTGCACGCTGGGCTGTGCAAACAGCTTCACAGTTCAAAACAACACCAATATATAGACTACTCATGTTAACATATCACTTCAGTGACTGCCAGTGACACCTGTTTGCAGAATCTAGGCTGAAAAAGTGTAATCCACTCGTGCCTTCATATTTAGAGGATTGTTATTTGTTGTTGCCTTTTTTAAATCCATCTGTGACATTTTTGAAAGGAGATATTTGTGCTCTTATATACGCATGGACTAAAAAAAATATACTTTTTAGCGCCAAATACCTTTAAACTGATCCACACTAAATATTGAATTAGAAGAAAGAATCGGCGCAATAAAGATTAAAATTAGAAAACCAGTCTGTCTCCTCACTAAGCCATACAGATGCTATAAATAGAATTTGTGGTCAAAAGTAGAACAAGGTTTGCTATAATTAGCAAATGAATCTGTTAAGAAAGTGCATGCAAGTCCACAGACAAGCATACTCTTATACTGTAGTTATGTAAAGCAGTCTTTTCTAAAATATGGTCTGTGGGATTATAGGAATGTTAATAAAAACGAAATTTTTGGATGGTGGATATACCAAAAAGGTGTAATCCATATACGTTTACGCGTAACACATAATTTATTGGAAAAAAATCGTAATGATCACGCCAAAAGCATAATGGTTGGCGTTTATGCGTCTGGGTACAAAGGATAGTCTAAATAAATTAATTAATTAATATCGTGCGGTCCGATCATTTGCAGCTACCACGGTGTGGATGCCCTAACCATAATCCATATATAAGTCAAGGCAATTTCAATGACACAATCCATATATAAGTTGATTTGGAGCTTAAGATGAAGATTTGACTTTCAAGTAAAAAAGAAGGCCAGAAAATATGGTAGTTAAAAATTGAGGAAAAAAATGTCAACACATGTGAGACAAGTTTTATGACATTTAGCATGTGACAAAAGATTTTAAATCCAACAACAATAGAATATATTGCTGAATACTTTAATATAAATTCTTTTACCTGGCAAACAAGCTTCCAACATCACTGCTTCATTTATGTATCGTATATTCTCACATACAAGTTGAGTACAACTGCCAGGACCCAGATCAGCCTAATGCGCCAGCAGACGTGGATATATGCAGTTTGTTAGGAATGATCAGTAGAATAAGCAACACTGACTCTAATCTGCCAGTGCATAATATAATGGCAGATCTGGGTTGTTTGCAGCTGAACTTGACTTAAAAATGAATAGAGACTGTAGCTATAAAATAGGATTAAAAGTAACCTTTGTGTGGTACTTGAAAATCTTTAATATGTGTGTGTGTGTCTGTCTGTCTGTATATATATATATATATATATATATATATATATATATATATATATATATATATATATATAGTTTACTAATATGGCATCAATGCCAAGTGGATTACAATATGAGATGAAACAGAAAAAGAACAACTTACCAATCTAAGCCTTTTTCATAATTATTGCCATTAAAGAACTGGACTTCCTCAAAAGTTTCTGGACTGTTGTAATTACTCTTGACTGCTGGATGCATACCAAGAAATGTGTACAAAGCTGTAGTACCTGTATTATAAAGAAATATGTACAAAGCTGTAGTACCTGAATTACAAAGAATTGTGTACTTAGCAGATGTACCTGAATTACAAAGAAATGTGTACAAAGCAGTAGTACTTGAATTACAAAGAAATGTGTACTTAGCAGCTGTACCTGTATTACAAAGAAAGCAAATTTTGGTATAAATTATGTATATAAACCTTAGGAATATAAGCCTGCTACCTTTCAAATCAAACCATACTAAAACATGAAAAAACATATTTTCTACTTACATCTTATAGACAAAGGGCAGTAATTCTTGCCCATTACTTGCCCTTGCCATCACTAAGTTTTTGCCAGTTTTAAGCTGAGTGAACAAGGATGTTTGAAAAGCAGGGTGGTTTGGAGAATCTTCAAGTTATATGATATCAGGTAAATATTCTCAAAGAAACATAATCTACAAAAGAAATTTGGTTTCTCCTCTGAATACATTCCCTGATCACATTAACATTAGAAAATGATGCAATAGGTGGAGGGAATGCTGAGCATCCTACTTGTACCGTGGGTATCTTTGTAAGACAGAAAAGATTGGATTTCCCATCTGAATTATAACCCATTTTCCTGCTATTGGCAACACAGTCTATGGTCACATGATCCGTGACTGCTCTATCAGGTTAAGATGATTATTCAAGTCTTCTTACTGTCAAGATAAATGGCAAATACAAGAGGCTTGGTTTAATTAGGCCTGGTGGTCGTCATCTTGGCTCAGCCAAAGGACCTTCCAGATTCAGATTTGACCTGTGCAAAACTAACGTTGCTGAGATACAAACTCAAGATGGCTGACTCAGTATAACAGCCAACAGCTTCTATGAAGTCTTCAGTCAAAACATTGGTTTCAAATGTGAGGCTTGCAGAGACTACTCAAAACCTCATGAGGTGACTTTGATCTTTTGAAACATCAGAGTGCATTAAGCATATAACCCATTTTAGCCATGAAGACTTGGCTTCAGGGTTGATATACTGCCTTTCTACTCTCACAGAGACAAAGAGGCTTTGTCAGTTGTCACGCCTTGTCTCTATGCTCTTCAAGTAGCATTTAAGACATCTATATCCATAGATATGCCTACTAATAGTAAACAATTCTTGGTCACAAAGTCTGGTTGTGTCAATAGGATCATTGAACCATCAGATATGATCTGAAGATAGTTGGAATCAACTGAAAGGGTATATAACTCACTCACACTGCACTACATCGGAGGCCTAGTGGTTAGAGCTTCTGCCATGGAAGTGGGAGGTCATGGTTTCAATCCCCTGCCAAATCATACCAAAGACCTACAAAAACGGTACTATCAGCTGCCTTGCTTGGAGCTCAGCATTAAGAGGTTAGTGTTAGCATAGCTGCCAACCCCAGAGTACAAAAATACTGACTACTTGTGACAAATATGCTGATTTACAGCAACAAATACAAATTTTTAAAATTTTAATGCAAATGTAACTATTTACAACATATACAACCATCAGTAAAGTAGGGCAGTGCCTTACAAAATTATTTAATGTCAAAAATGCATGTGTTGCACACTTTTACCTTCTGGATGGGCACCATGTTACATTCGGATGCCCATTCAGAAGGTGCAAGACAGCAACACACTCAGACACAGGCTGTTTGTAGGAGCCTTTTCCACATCTTGTTTTTTTCTTCTTTCAATCATCGATTCCAATGTAACAACTTTCACTGATGATCTCAATTCTGTGATTTTCTTACTGAACTGTTTTTGTTCAAGCAAGAAAGTTATCCTTTGTGCCATTTTAATGTCTGGAAAACGTGTGCCAAATAGATTGCCAGCAACACTAGTTACTGAAAGAGGAAGGTTTATTTCTAAAAGAAATTTAATTAATCAACTTTTGATCAAATTACTTTAAGGTTCTCTCTGGTATTTATATACGTCATAAATTAAGGTTGAGCTGTGTGTGATGAAACAGGAAGCTGATATTTATTAACTTTTTCGTGCTCTTGTATTTCATGGGCACCTCCATGCTCAAAAGTGAAATCACATTACACCATTTGCAAAACGTTGTTTTCTCCTTTACTATATGGCTTCATAAATCTACACAAGATGGCACAATTGGCCTTCCAGTTGTTTCTTTCTCTTTTTCTTGGAGAAAATTCTTAATGTTCCGCTTTCCCATTTAACATGATTAGAATTTGAATATTATGAAGACGAGATACAGAGACAGCAGTAACTACTTGCGAAATCCAATATGGCGAATAACGACAGGCATGGTAGCCTCTATTTTGAATGAACCAATCGTATTGTATAACTGTATTCCTATATATATATGTGCTACATTCTATCACACAGAACTGAGTGGCCGATCAAAACTAAAAATTCCAAAGAAATGTTTTAATTATTTTTTTTAATTAAAAGACGAATTTTTTGCAAAAAATATGTACATTCATATTCAGGTCCAAAATACAGGACAAATACAGAAAAAAACGGGACACAGTTGGCAGCTATGTGTTAGGACTGGTAAGCCTGGTGTCAGGATAATGTGACTGGATGGGACATCATGCTACATGTCTGTGGCGTGATGCCACAGTGCTAGACATCACTATAAACTGCCTCACAAATGTGTAGCAGAAGCATATATTTTATAAGTATATATATTCATGTTGTAATTAGGCAGAAGTGGGTATTTTATTATTTTATCTAATTAATGTTCATAGATGAGTGAAATAAAATTATCAGTCGCAATTATTGTGTTATTTTCATTTTCTTCACATATATAGCTATTTAGTCAACCCTGTCCCAGGATTACCTATTGAGTTTTGTACACTATGTGCAATGAAGCTACCCTGATTGCTGTTCATGCTGGGATGTTCTATTGCATGATAAGTGGTAAGTAACTTTCTGATTGGTTAGTTTGCTACTTGTCTGTATAAAAGTAACTTTCTGATTGGTTAGTTTGCTACTTGTCTGTATAAAAGTAACTTTCTGATTGGTTAGTTTGTTACATGTCTGTATAAACAGCATAGCATGGGCAGCATATTGGTGGTGGTCATTCCATTGGAGTTTCTGAAGAGTGCTGGTCATGGGATTGAAATAAGTGCCTGCTGATTCTTTTGGCTTTAAGAAAATGTGATTCTGATTATTTTGGCTTCAAAAAAATGTGACGACCTCTGTCCCATATGATAAGGGTTTAATAAAGCAGGAGATATATATTTATCTAAAGTTACCAACCTCGTGCACAATAAACCCAACTCCTATAACATGTACTGGACTTGTCAATTGTCTATTCTAAGAGTAGACAGAAAGAATGATAACAAATGTATATATAGCTACAGGGTGGGATCTCAATAGGTTCTAGTTCATAATCAAGAGGCCATGAAGTCAACATCAATTGCATGTATAAACTTGTCTTCTCAGGGTCAGTAGGTGTTCTTAGAGGTAAAGGGTTATAATCTCAATAATTTCTATTTCACGACCCTAGAAGGATTAGGGAAAGACCCCAGGACAAGACCCTGAGGCTAAGTCAGCTACACAAAAATGGGGAAAAGACTTCATTGCATACAAAACAGAAAAAGGCAAAATTTTGGTTCTTATCTGAATTCTGAATTATTTAAAACTAATGTATTATTGTAATATAATCAAAATGTATCAAACAAGACAGAGTTTAAGATCACTCAAACCTGTTTTTTGTGGTCCAATGACCAAAAAGTTTGGCAGTCGCTTGCAAGTCTTGTTTGCTGACCAAATAGCCTGGTGACGCTTGTAGTCACAAGGATTCTGAAACAATAAATGACATCTTTAAACAAGGACTCTTTTGAAAACACATTTCCTTGCACATCTCCATTAGTACTGCCATTTCCATGTTATAACTCATATCCCTAACCAAGGATGACATTAGTGACCAAGTGTCACTTGCATATGTAAAGTAGAACCTCAAAAGTTTCCAAGTTATTACCCAGAGACTTGTCATCGCAAATTATTGGCGATAATCTGCAATGCTCCTATTTCACCCATGGCAGCCTGTGTGGAGATTTCCTCATTATTCATGAGTATGTATGAACTTGATTAACTAATCACCCTGAGTGTGAATAAATTTTATTTGCTATTGTTATCCTGCATAACCTTGCATGCGGACTAAATAAACCAATCAAACTTTCTCTTCCAAGCACGTTTTCTTACTGACTGAATAAGCTTTAACTGGTGCGTATATGACTAGTGCACTGTATTGTTGATGACATGTTTTTTATGTATATGTGCTCACAAAAAATGAAATCTTGGCACAGGCAGCCAAAGGAGTGTAGCAGAATAAGTTTTCAACAATTCCAAGGTCTAGGTCATTGGGGTCAGGAAACACCACCTGGAAAAAATTATAATCTCAAATATGAATTTATTTGTTCAAACCTTCAACTATGTCTGTGCTTACAGGTTTAGGATCTCAATTATTTCCATTCTGCTACCAGGGGGTTAACTACCCAAGATGGGGAACGAAGCAAGGGCATATGCTACCACTTATGAACTCACTTTTTCATTCCCTACAAATGCATCTAAAATTGTAATTAAGTGTGGAAAGACCTTATAGACTAATTCTGACTATACATGGGACTGACATTGTTCCTCTACATAAAATCATCTTCCCATGCCCTGCAAATGCATATAAGGTAGCTAAAGGTTGGTGATCTTGGAAGTTTCAAACATATGTCCATTTCAGTTCCACCCCTTATCAAGCCCTGCCTGCATCACAAAGGTGTGATAAAAATTCTTAACCAGAGATAAGACTGGTTTTATTGATTAACACAATTCACACTTAGCCAGATATAAGATTGGTCTTTGTTGATTAACACAATTCACACTTAGCCAGATATAAGATTGGTCTTAATGATGAACACAAATCACACTTAGCCAGAGATAAGACTGATTTTATTGATTAACACAATTCACACTTAGCCAGAGATAAGACTGATTTTATTGATTAACACAAATCACACTTTGCTAGAGACAAGATTGGTCTTAACGATGAACACAATTCCCACTTAACCTGTGATACGACAGGTATCAATGATTAACACAATTCATGCTTAACCAGAGATAAGTATCATCGTATTGATTATCATAATTCACACTTAGCCAGAGATAAGACTGGTCTTAATGATTCACACAATCCACACTTAGCCAGAGATAAGATTAGTCTTACTGATTAACACAATTTACACTAAGCAAAAGATAAGATTGGTCTTAATGATTAACACTGTGCACTTAGCGAGAGATAAGACTGGTTTTGGTCTAAATAATAAACACAATTCACATGATGCCAACAACAGATCTTAATGATTACAATTCACACCTAAACAGATATAAGATAGGGGCTGACAGCTATTGGTATGATCAGTGCTGCTTTGAAATCTGCTAATGAATTAGACAAATAAAATTAATATAAACGATGGTACCAAATACTTGACCAGGCTTTTTACCTTCCAGATTGGTGTCTTTTCCTCTGGGTACATTTCAAAGTACTTAATGGCCAGCTCCAGTGGGGGTACCTGCTTTAGCTGTAGATTTGTCCAGCACTGCACAAACTTTATGGCACTTTCAAAGGTGTATAAGGCCAACCGGTCATTGGCATAATTAGACTGATGGGTCATGAAGATGTTGATCTGAACAAAGACAAACATTAATAAAAATAATTGCATTAATATTCCAGTAAAACAAATTAAGCCATCACTAGGTAATTAAGAATTATGGGAATTGATTTAAATAGTATTTACCTGTAGAAGTCATCATGGAAAGTACATAAAGTCAAACATGAGATACAGAGAACTGTGCAACAAACATATGCTTATTTCAAGCTCTCTCCTCATGAACAATAACATTTATTTATATAATGTGGCTGTTACTAATAAAGGCATAATGTTGCAAACATTCAAACATGAAGATGAAATATTAAAAGAAAATTATACATAAAAAATTGTTATAATGTGTGACATTAACAATTTTTACTTTTATATGGAAATTGCTTCTGGTTCATGTGGAAGTGGGCTGTGCCATACTTTGATGTAATACCTACAATGTGTATTAAAATAATTATTATTTTGGTAAATTTTATGAGATTAAATCTCATCACAGTAAGTTAAAATTACCGCTGCAACATATTCACACTGGTGTCCATTTTCCATGCCAATATGGTTGTGCTGAGTAAATTCCATGTAAGATAAACTTTTCTGACTCATTTTGCCCACTAAGGCATGTGACAATGATCACACAGCAACAAGTTATCAATTACAAGAAAATTAAAATTTCCTTGTCAGGTTTTAGTAGCAGCCACACGCTTTAAAAATTAGGTATGTCAGAATCAACATATTCACTTATTTATTTTGGCCAACTGTTTTGATCCAAAGGAGTTGTGTGTGGTTAAAGCATGTCTGGGTATTTTATCAAGGATGATACATGCATATAGAAAAGATAAAATACAATTGAATGCTCTAATAATTTCTCAAAACGCAAAATCTTCAGTTGTTGAACAAGACTCTGAAAGTATCCATAAATTAAAAATTTCATGTTTAAAAGGCTGAAGAAAAAAAAAACAATGTTATAAAAGCTAACTTGCTATTATCATGGACAATTAACAAATTAGTCACTAAAGACAACAGAGGGACCTAAAAGAGAATCAAGTGAGCCTGATAGTACCGCTGATCAAAAGGATGAGGATTGGGGGTCACTCCCTCCCTAATTCAGGGTTGAGGGGATCATTGGAGGGGTGGGGGTTAACTATGCTGAATGGTTGCTAATAGTTAACTAGGTAACAGCATTAATATAAAGTGTAAAAACACAGTTTAAAACAAGCTTTTAATGCTTTTGCATTACCTCTTTTACAATAAATGTATATGCATACCTAAATGTTGCTCATCTAGCAAATATTCTTTATTGTTATTTATCACTCTTCAAAAAGCCTTTGCAAACTGAAAATCATTTACAGGAACACACATCTTTAGTTATCAGTTTATATACCATTTCAGATGTTAGCCCAATATATTAGACAGAATGGAAATTAAATCATATATACATGTATATATATATATATATATATATATATATATATATATATATATATATATATATATATATATATATATATATATATATATATATATATATATATATATATATATACATACATATATACATACATAATCTGAATCATATTTTTGTATAGTATCTGGTTTTGTTTTTTTTTTACTTTGATATTCTAAAAGTTTCTTACCACATTGATTAAGTTTCAAAGGTCTGTGGTTAGCCTATTCATTGAAGCAGTGTGAAATTTGCATTAGTAACAGAATCCCCTTTCCCAATCAGCTGTTTAAAAAAGGTAGAAATGCTGCAATTGTGGTCCACAATTCAAGTATGGTACTCCAAAGTTATTTGTGTTCAAGTATCAGATTTTCTGCAAGGCCTAAACAATAGTAAATAACACCATACACGTTATTTCTGTATTACTGTTTTCTGCTCTATGTTTGGTTAGCATCAAACCAAAATATATTTCATCCTCCAAAATGTTGCCCATAACAGATTATCTTTCCATCTTGCTGGCTTTCTCAAAGAGATAACTATCTTTTGTTTCAACATGACACACTCCTGCTGCACTTTAAACATTTCCATAGGGGCTGATTTAAACATTTATATAGGGGCTGATTTAAACATTTCCATAGGGGCTGATTTAAACATTTCCATAGGGGCTGATTTACAGATCAAATTAATTCAATCTGAATACTACCATAATATATGCCATACTCCAACAGATCTTCGTCATATTCAATTAATATTCATCCAAGAGACATGGCATGAAGGATTATGCAGAGCCATATCACATGTTAACTTTGTCATTAACCAGATGATGAATGGATTGATCGATCGAGAGTGAAGTCAAACATGTTTTTTAAAAATATTTTTCCAAATAAAAATTCCAAATGTCATAAATATAATGCCAATGAACTGTATTAATATCATATATTGTGTGAGGCATCTAAATGTGAGTTTTTTTTATATTTAAAATCCTGTCTTACCCATAACTAAACATGCATTTATTTTGATATTTCTGTTGAAATGTGTGCAATTTTAAAAAAATGACAGTAATATATTATACATTCTCCTTAAAGAGAACAGCAAATATTGAAGATTTTTTTAAAAAAACTGCATTTACACCTGAATGCAAGTTTAAAAAATCATATGTGCTCAAATATTTACTGAATGCATTCTCTCTTGGGAGGAATGTGTTACATTTTGTTACTAAGTATGCTACTTCACATAAAGATAATGTTATACTTCATTCGACAAAAATGAGTAATAATAACCTTAGTACAGTTCAAACAAAAGATTTTTTTATAAAAAAAAAAAACTATTCAGGCATATACTATTTGAGAAATATACTAACATAACGATACTGAATTAATTTTAAGAAGAAAAAAAAGAACTCGTGCACTAAATCACTGTTGTACACTGAGCATGGCATCGCCAAAATTAGGCCTTACATCTTCAACATGGGCATGCTTTTCCATCAGAAAAAATATCAAAATATGTGTCAACAATGTTTCTTAAGTGGGTGTGTGGATGTCGATTCATGTCTGTGCTGATGCTAGAAATGGCAAAAGTAGTGAAAGGTGATCAAATCTGAAAGTTGGTGATTAATATCCTTTTTAAACCAATGTATCTGGCAATGAAAATATTCACGGTTCATGAAAGTCAGCTGAATTAAAATGTTATGTGATTGATGGCTGCTAGTGTAATGTATTTTCGATGTTAAAGTCATCCCTGAAATAAGGAAGATCTCATTTATTTTAGGGTTACAATAAAGACAAAAGCAACTAAATTTATGCACACATACAATCTGTCATTTGAATAAGACTTATTAATTTCAACAGAAAAATAATTCAGAAAACATGGGTATTAGTAATACATGATTCATGGTCAGAAACAGACTTTGGCAAGGAAGTGAAACCAAGTAATAACCAGAACTGACCAGACTCACAATTAATGACAAAAGGAACAAAAATTAGATTATTTTGAACACCAATTAGTGAAATACCATGAATCTAGCTCCATCCACTTTTATGGTCAGTACTGCATTATAGGAAAATCCCGAAATAAAACTAAAACATATTTGCATGGATTACAAGTACAAATTTATTTGCAGCCAAAGTTACTGACATACACAAACTTCATGTAATTTGTTGTGATACAATGCTGTGGCAGTCTTCAACTTCCTCATTCAAGCTATGGTAAAATTTGTTTTCTAAACAGTTCAGGCTTCTTGCCTGCTTTGTTAATGTTGGTGACTAAAATTGTTGCAAATTTTTAGCACCTAAGGATGCACAAAAATATGTCTTATTTTTTTTTTTACAATGGAAATACTCTTTCACTGACACTGTTGCTGATCTCCAATTGATAAATGCAGGTTATGTTCAGCAAGAAAACACAAACAATGCTTCAGCATTGGTAGCTTGCATGACTTGAATAGGTGGCTTAAAGTACTCCAGAGCTGAAATCTGCTAGGTACTCTTGGGTACTCTTCATTTTTCCAATATTTATGTACTTTTAGCAAGCTGTGAGCTTTTTCAGGTTGAGGATATCCCTGAACCTTGATTGTAAAGGCCTACCAGAATAAGCACAGAATCACCCCAATTACTGAGAAAGGCATATGTGAATAGTCAATCCCACTTTGACTGAAGACATTCACTGACCAGTCCATCTGAACCAGTACTGGGGAGATGTAAAAATAATAATGTTCTATCTCATTGTGAACAAGTCCACCAGAGATTTCTGTACAGTCAAAAAGGTAACTGCCACAACCTGGTTTTAAGAACATTCCAAAAGGACCACACTTATCTTTTTAAACAGATTGTGCCCAAATATTCCTCTTGCAGAAAATATGGTGGACACAGCCGGTGATCTCCTTGGTAGCTGCACTTTTCTTAATGAAGGAGGGTCAAACCTTTACACAAAGCAAAAAGGGATACGAGTACCTCCTAAACCCTGAGGTACATAAATAATGGCATGCTGCTTGATAATAACAACACACAGTGACCTAACAAGAATGACACATTCCTGAAAGACTAGAACTCTCTTAACAGACCAGACCCAAGTTCTTGATGTGAAGGGATGCTTCTTCATGCAACCAAGGACCAACAAAGACCTACATCCCCTGGCTCCAGGTGTGTGCCCCTACCCAAATTTTATGTCAGAGCAAAAAAAGGAGTAGGAACTGTGTTAGTGTACTGGGACTCCAGTCCAAAACCATTCCCAACTAAGTTCCGCCCCACAATCAGTTGATAGTAAAAATATAATCCCAAGCGGCAAAGAAAGGGTCCTTCTGCGGTTCCCAGTTTGCCAAGATGGAAACTGGAAAGGGTACAAAAAAATGATCAAGTCTGTCACAGAGTACAGTGTCTTCCAGATGGTAAGGTAAAGACAACTCAACAATTATTCTTTTCTAAAAGGGCCATTATAAGAAACAGGATTATTTTTTAAACCTAACCTGGGGAATATAGACTCTGCCCAGGTTTGTGAGGAAATTGATCCTAAGTCCAGACTCAAATTTGTAGGTTTCAGACCAATAACAAGAAAATGCCAGCATACAAGCTACATATGATGGTAAGAGGTGTTTTCCTTCTTTCATGGAAAATAACTGAGTCTATCTACATATGAGAATTCAACCTAATTATGAGGGAGAGATAGGAGGAGATGGAGGCAGAGAGATCTTGGAATCATGACAATTTTCCTAATTGTTCATTTCATCAATAAATTTAATTGAGTTTAATTATAGAGGATTATCTAGTTTCTGTTGTTAATTGTTGGGCTATAATATAATTGGGACTGTTAAATACAATGGCCCAAGTTTGATGGTTTAGTGTAATATAAACAACACCATTCCCAAGCCAGAACCAGAAACTGTAATCTTCTTTTGTTTTTGATTCTTTTCAATAGTTTGTAACAATGTTCATGATGGTTACTGTGCTTAAATCATTTCCCTTAAAAAGTACACATGAAATCCCTAAAAATCAGTTGTTGTTGATTTGGGTTTAATGCCATTTCTAAGAGCAAGATAGGCTTTACATTCCAGCCAGTATAATTGGTGGATTAAGAACCTGAGAAAAGTCCAGTAAGAACCACTGACCCACTGACAAGGTTATCATATACAGACACTGGCCAAGCTTGAGACTCAAACCAACATAGACAGAGGTCAGATGGCAGTGATTGGTAAAGGCGAGTAACTTTAGACCACTTGGCCAACTGGGACCCCACCTAGTACATTAAAATCTAAATTAGCTTAAAGTTTTGTATAATGCAATCCCTGACAGTATGCACCACTATAATTGCTGCTTAAGAACCAAGCATGTTGTTTGCATTTTAGAGTAAATTCTGTTCTTTCCTTAATTTTAAAAAGCACTGGTTGCTCTTAGGAATTAAACTGTCCATATTGCAATGGATTACATTTCCTCTGTACCAATAGAATATATATATGCTGTTCAAGAGAAGCAAAAATCTGTACCTTTTGTCAAGTTTGCATTATTACATCACATTCCTTTTAAATAATCTAGAAATGACCACGATATCTGCTTTTCCTTGATGGAAAATTGGTAAGCAAAATTGTTTAAACTGAATATGGATATGTGACTTTTTTATTCTGGCAATAAAGACAAACAGAGGTCATGCACAGAAGGAGCCCAACAATTTCTAAACAGACATGTACTGACTGAGCAAGACTCTTATGAAATGATATGTACAAATTGGCCATATCTGTATACAACATTAAGACAATATTTCATTGGTACCTGATTCTGCATGACATGTTTCAGTCTTTACATGGGTGGTCTTTAGACATTGGCTATTCAACTATGAATTACATACTGTCCCTCAAACTCCTCTATGGCGTTGGTGCACAACACATTTACTTAGAGTCATAGTGGTGAGCTGATAGGTATTTATTCTTCCACCATGATAATAATCTGCACGGAATATCTTGGAGCAGATTAACCACACCACAGTGGATGGAGAAATGAAAAACTGTATGAGCTATATTGTAGTGTGTGTGTGTGTGTGTGTGTGCGTGTGCGTGCGTGCGTGCGTGCGTGCGTGCATGCATGCATGCATGTATGTATGTAAATATATGTCGGTATGTCTGTCTCTATGTATGTATGTACGCTTAATGACACATCAGCACAACAATGAAAATATACCTCCAGATAAGTTTAGGTATTCAAAAACATGCAATACAGACAAAAATACAGGCAAAAAAGGGTAAAAAATTTAAAATACAAAGTCAATAATTTGTATAAACCATTCTTTCAAAACATCCAAGATCATCTCAGCTTGATATCATCATGGAGCACAACCCATGGCAAAAAATGTAGCCTCCTTTCGTTGCCCCTTACAATATGCATGGCAATACCTTGAGCCTATCCTACATTCCAGAGTCTGCAAGGAGGGGAGTCAAGGAAGTTTAATGTAACTACACCGCTCCCCTGATAACTCGCGCACAATGGGGTCCAAAAACATCGACCACACTATAAATGAGGGCGTGAGTTACCGAGGGACCTATAAAAAAAAAAACTAATAACGAGACGGGAGATCGACAGAGAGAGGCAAAAAAGGGGGGGGGGGGCATTGTTAAATACTCGTTTTATAATGGTGCTGAAAATAACTGTGAATAAATATTTCTTTATAAAGGTGTTGTTCGTTTTTCTTTATAAATTACCTTTAATTTCTGGATAAAATATCTTGAAAAGATCGTAAAAACAAACATTATTCCACAAGGTATCAGTACTCTTAACATGTGTATCGCTAAACACATTGTGTATTACGTTACTGCTTTTTGTGTAGATTTGGAATCATTCTAGTTGTATTGTTTGCTCAAAATGAATAGAGATTTATTTTTTAAAAAAGATAACATTCATATCGAAAAATGACAATGACGAAACTTGTGTTGCTCTAAAAAATAAAATTCTGCTATCACTAGATAGATAAATAGATAGATAGATTGATTAGATAGATAGATAGAGTAAAATGTAAAAAAAAAATTTACAAAGATAAACCATTACCAACCATGAATTTAATGGGTCTAAACGTCAAACATGTAAAAAAAATATAAAAAAAAATATTTAAATCATCCGATAGCATAGACCAGCCTCATCACAATTATAAACTTGATCGTCTGTATATCCATCACAGGTCAGTATCTCTCAGAGTTGGTTGGGATAACTAGATGCGGCCGCCTGATTTGCTGAGCGTATCTCTCCCGACAACAAATTTTGTTTTATTCCATGTCGGCGCTGGAATCTCCAAAGCCATCCATGGCTTGCTATGAAATCTGAATCAGTATCCATAGTTTTTGCCATTTTCTCTGCCTGAGCCTTGAGAATTGTTCCCAAAATCGGAACACCTTGTTCACGCTACTGTGTGAACCAGGTGTACACAGCATCGTCTAATTCTGTGTCGTTTGCAGTGCGTGCCCGTTTCCGTTTAAATCCATCATCAGAATCAACTTCATGCAAATAATCCCGAAATTTCTGCTCATCCTTGAGCCAACCTCTGAGTGTCGACTCGGCAAGTTTAAGTTCACTACAAACTTTTGATCTTGATTCACCATTACGAACCCTCTCTATGACAGTAAGCTTTTCATTCACCGAGTACGCCTTTCGCTTGATTCCCTTGCTCTCCATGATCACATTTACAAATGATTAGGATAAATTACTGATTAATATATACTTTAATGACAATAAGTACATACTATTTGAAACCATGTTCGATTGGTCCAACTAACTTGATTGATGTTGAGACACGATACTGACCACAAGAGTTTATGCATGTAGGATTTGCATTCCTTTGAACTTTTGTATTGTACGTCTTTTACCTCATTGGATACAAAAAAGTTGAGTTTTACAATGCAACAAACACTTCCCCAAGTCGTCGATCAAAACGCTGCCGGCACTTAATTAGGTTCTCACAGATGTGCTCGCAGGCATCGATGTGACGGTCAATTGACTCTTTTCATGTTTGAATAGAAGAGAACATGCAACGATTATACTGCTTACACTGCAACACAATGAAAAGATTAAAATACTAATTTCCCCTGACAAGACATATTTAATTAGTGTTCATTTCATTAAGTGTTGCCACCTGTTAGCATTTACTATAATTCATTGATCGCTGTTTCGCCATATACATATATAGTATTATTATTTACATTGAACTGAGAAAATATTTATTCCGATAAAATCTAACAAGATATGTGATTCCTTATTAAAACCTGAAAATTTCACGATGTTGATTCTAACTTTTCGGGCACTAGCCGTCATTTTCATCAATAAAATGGGCGATATATCAAGGTTTCATTCACCAGTTCTGATCACGATTTTCTTCATTTTTAAAATATATTTTCTTTTTAAAAAAACGGGATCCACGCCAGACACCGCGTTATAAGCGGGTTCGCGAGTTATCAGGGGGCCAGTTAGCGAGGGAGCAGTGTATTTGCACCAAATAAAATCACTAAAAAGACAGCTAAATAATGCTGACACATAAAAAAAATCAGTCAGCAATATGTTTCAACTGCAATGGTTCAATCTGTATTAATACCAGGCAATTTAAACTGCTCACCGGATTGTACAGGAAGGACTGGAAGAGTTCTCCCCCTTTAATACTGTCATCCAGATGCTCCCGACCACCAGGGTACTCATCAATATAGATTGTGTGAGTGTACAGTCCACATGTCTGCCTAGGCAGGACCTGACAGTGTTACAAAAATAATGTACATTTTAAAAAAAAGTGATGCTCAATAATAAAGCAAGTTTTGTACATGAACGAAAGTACTGTCAACTGGTCTGTCTGGTCAGGAAATAGACACATATCTACCACCAATCCCAATTCTGAATCTGTCATAAGATCTATGTATCATAACAGTTACCTAACTATGCTCAGTACTTCAAGAAGAAACTCTGGTTTTCTATAACCCAAAAGACCAATGTACATCACCATCTGTGCTTTTAAATATCAATTTACAAATGTTTTGATAAAATTAATAGATCTTACTTAACTTTACGCTTTATTACACAAGTATTTTGTATAAGAAAACTCTTCCAACAGCATATCTTTAAAAACCTGATCAAAATATCAATTGCTGCAGAAAGATTTTCTGATGGGAATTATTTGAAGACAATAATAAGTTATATTTACATTACAGTGCAACCCTGCTATAACGCGTTCTGCTATAACGCGAATTTGAATATAATGCGGTTGTGACATGACTCCCAAAATTTTGTATATTCATTCGCACATGGAAAAATATTTTTGGGTTAAAGTTTATTTACATTATGGGAAGAGATCGCGTATGAATTCGAATGTAATACAATCGTGGCGTGGTCTCTGCAATTTTGATTACATATATGTATATTTTTCTTTTTTAAGTATGACAAATAATGTGTAAAACATTTATTGTCATTTTGGGGAAGAATTCAAGTATGAATTCGAATATAATACGATCATGGTGTAGCTTCTGAAATTTAACAATTTCACCAGATTATTGAAGTGTTATGCCAAAATAATCATTATCGGAAATGTTACTTGTTACTGATCCATAAGTAAAGCAAGTAAGCCGTCTTTGTGATTGTCTTCAATTAATTCTGTATACAATCATAGCACAAACAATAACCGACGTTTTCTTTTCACTGCATACATATACACAACAAAGCAGAAAGGACAAAAAATGAAGTGCAAAACGTTTATTCTAGGATCGCATAATGCTTCGCCAATGTCGCAAACTGCGATTTTTTTTCTTCTTATTGGCAGGAAAATATACCATCTGGCAACTTTTTTTATTGGCGTCATTGTTGGCTGTTTAAACTTGTATATACAACCATTGGTTTGAAATGGAGAAATTCATAGGCCCCATGATAGGTAACCGCAAACTTTATATAAAAAGCACTGAAATTTATCTATTGTTACATAAATGATTTCTTTGTCTATACTGACAAACCATCTTACATGTTACATCATAATCCGCTTATTCTAACATCAAGCATGAGTACTGTATGTTTTGAGATATCTGCTTTTTTTGTTGTTGATATTTCTGGTAGCGGAGATCAACTGGACTAAGCATTGTCTCGTAATCTATCTTTGTCGGATTTTCGGCCACTCACTAGTAATCAATATATTTACTTAGACTGATATTTGTACGTAGATGATAGGTAAAATTCCTCTTCTTTCCATTCATACTTAAATCCTTCAGAACACCCACATTTTTTGTAATAATCCTTGTCATCAGACCAGAGTACATGCATCTCTATCATAAGTTGACCCTTTGTTAAATTTCTGGCACATGAGTGCAAGGCAGCATCACTCCGCTACCACAAATGTAAATTTTTATTTTTTTAAAAACATCTTGTAGTCTATTTAGTAGGCAGGAGGAACTGTAACTACAATCGACCAAATGACGGCCACTTCATTTTTAAAAATGCACCCAGATAAAATAGTTGCTGAAATTTCAAAGAAAACAGATTACATTTGAAGCACCGATTGTTATCAAAACGTACTCAGCAAATGGAAAAATTTGTTTGTCTCAATCATGCAATACAATTATTTGATGTTGCCGCCAGAATAAGAAATGGGCATTTGTTTGGTTCTCCAAAGTATCCTTTAGTGGTGACTTCAATAACGCATGCACCCGTCATCAAAGAAAGCCGACAACAATCTTTCAATAAAAACAAAGAGCTTTTATTCAAAGGAACTCAGTACCAAACTTAAATAAAAGTGATGGAATCTGATGGATTTCTGTATTTTCCAATGTGACTATGTACCAATTCGTGGTTCTGTAAAAAAAGTAAATTATTATATCTGTCTTCACTAAAGGTGTATTTCTCACTTAATATGCATAAATTTAAGATGGTAACTGTGCCGATGAAGCACGTATTTTACCGCTCGCATTTATTACCTACCCCTTGAAATTTTTTGGGTACATGTATCATTTTCTTCAGCTAACTGACCTGGTTGACCTAACACGGTTCAGTCTATGACGTGGTCAGATTCTTTGGCACCCAACTACTGTTATAGCAGGGTCACAATATTTACAATTGAATAATTTTATCTCAATTTTAAAAACTAGATAAAACTAATTAAAAAATTTTCTCCCTTTTTATTCAGAGACAGCATGTAAAAACTTGTTTGTTGAATATTACCATGATACCCTGATGAATGAATCCCCTCCTGATGTAGAATGGGTGTAATTTGGGGTATTCCTCTGTGCTTGTGACACGGATATCCCAGGTCTTTTTCCAGACATTATACAAGGGTTCATGGACTGGGTAGACTCCAGAGTGATGGGGGGCAACAGCATACTGATGTATCACTGCAATCCCCTTTTCCTGAAATATGCAGATATGTGGGACTTTATGACTGTCCAGGAAAACGAGCTGAGACTTGAACATAATTGGCAAGTCAATTTTCCAAATGCATTATTATACAAGGTTAGATAGTCTTTAGTATAAGTTTATGTAAAATATGTGGCAAGTATGCAAGTGAACTAAACACATTTTATTAATCTTAGGCATCACTTCTACATTTCAGTCATGGGATAATATCCTTGGTTGTAAAAAATTTCAAAGAAATCTTAATGGTAGTAAATCTTCTTCTGCTGTTTAGGAAACATTTGGATGGATGTGTGGGGTTGTGTGTTTAATAGTACAGTAACACTTCAAAGTTTTTATTGTGTAATGGAATGTCAAAAAAAAAAGTCTCTTGCCAAAGGACATACCACAGTAATTGATCCAATGGCAGAAAGAAAACCATACTCTTCTGTCAAGTGCTTTAAAAAGGAAGTCAATGTGACTAGGAAAAAGCAACTTCAAACCTTAAGTTATTTTTCCTTTGGTTCACTTCATATTTTATGAAAAATGGAGAATGTCCTATCTTCATCAGTATGTAATGTGATGAGGACAAAACAGCTGGCAAAGATCTACAAACTTCAGTTTTCTTGTAGCAGGGTTTTCAAGGCTGCTAACTGCTCTCAAATACAAATGCAAGCTAAGTTCACCTACAGGAGGGAGCTACCAAGTATAACTTAAGATGAATTTATAAGTCTCATATTTCTTAGTATTTTATCATCAGGAGAATATGACATGAAATATTCCTCTAAAAACATCTTGAACTATGCAATAACAATAATCAAAAATCAAAACGCGTTCTGAAGTGTTGCAGTTAAAATCTGTTTTGGATAAGTCTATCATTTTTTATCATCTCTGTCAAAGAATGGCTGATTTTTATTCAAAGACCAGAGATCTTGAAAGTCATCAAGGACCACCATTCATGCCTTTATTACTGACAGCTCCTAATAAAATATGCTGCATTTCATTTTATATTTTCCATGTTACAACAATATGGTAATCAACTAATAGCTTGTTATGCGCACATTCTTAAACCAATTATTTTGCCATGCATCACTGCATTGATCATTGCGCTATAACATTTTAATTGTCCAGGAGACAGGCTCCCACTGGTTTCTGTAATTTGAGGATAGAATGTGTAAAAATACACGATGAAGAACTGGTAGATTTCAACTATACAACGGTATATGTGGTAAACAACCTCTAAAATTGAAATTCTGTCCTATTGCCAGTTGAATAACATTTATCATACCCCTACCACACAACAGTCACAAATGGGCAATAACTCCAATACTTAAAATGGAACAAAGTCTATGGACATCTTTAGATGACAGCAATAATAATAATAATAATAATAATAATAATAATAATAATAATAATAATAATAATAATAATAATAATAATAATAATATGAACCAAGTTTCACAGTGAAACAATAAAATGTGCAAGACAAAATGTGCTTACAAGATTCTATCTTACAACAAGGGTCTCTTAAAGAAATGGCTGCCCTACTGTGCAAATAGGATAACCAGGTCACTATGATGAGTCCATTTCTTTTATACTTTATAAATAATACAACAATAAATAAAAAATGTTTTATATATTATGAGAACACTCACACCCACCCTCTACCAAAGTTCCTTAAACATTCCTGGAGGTCAGACATACATTTTGACAGACTTCATAGACACACGTCATATATATTTCTTACAGAAGTATATTTCGACTCCTCTATAGATTTGTCTGTTGCTACTAGCAAACCTGAAGTCTATCATTTGCTATGGATAGGTAGATAATGTTCTTTTTAGCAAAGTGATCATAATGTTGCCGGATTTGAACAAAGCTAAATCCACTCTCCTAAACTTCATCAGAAAAATCATTCCACTTCCTGACTGCTGGCAAAGGATCATTTTTTTTTATGCCAACAGGATTTATTCTTGTAAATCTTCATGAGTACAGAGCATCAGAGCTTTATTTTAATAAATTTGGGTCGTAAACAGTGATACAATGAAGCAAACAGTAAAGTAAAAATCCTTGCTCACACAAACCTGACTGTGTAATAACATGTCAAATTTCTATGAAACAAATCCCATTTGGGTACTGTACTTTCATTTGAACTAGTTCTGTCAGTAATTTTGTTGCTGGAAATCTTCTAAAAATTTTTTACACAATATACTTAAGAACTCCTACTCATTGCTTCATCAGCATTTTTTATTCTTGGTTGACCATGATGAGCAATCAAATCAAAATGCCTATGTGATTTAACCATGCTGTCACTAACATTAACATCAGCATCATCCAGTGATGTCCGTAACATGTATTATGGTAATCCAATAAAAACTGTCAGATTAGTTGCATCCACAAGACTACAAAACATTACATCCAGCTTCTTTTTAAAAAAAGGGCAATTACTCTAACAAAGTGATTAGATGATATGCACATCTCCAGATGATGTTCATGAAATGTTTCTATGGCAATGGGCTGAAATCTGTGTAATTACCTGTATTCACATACACAGACTGCATTCAGTATCAAGTAAATATGACAATTTTTTTAAACAAAAGTCTCTTGTAGATGTTGAGATTTTATTGTCTGAAAAGAATTTCCAAGAAATCCAAAATCAGACAATGTGTTTTTTCCTTGTTTTTAGCAGCCACATTGGATGTAAGATTGGAAAATTGGCACCATTTTGATTAAGAACAAACAAGACTACACTTTTGGTGATATCCAAATGTTGATAATTCCATACATTCAGGAAGAGTAGCTGATACAGGATTGTTCATATCTCCATTTCAGCAACCATGCCAAGTCCAGATTTGTAAAATTTCATTGAAGACCAACTTGATCTCATAATTAGTCTTCTAGTGAAAAACCAATGTTGCTAAGATTGTCCATTTTATGAGCAATAGCAAACTTTTCGTGACCATGACATGTCAGATTAGCACAATGTTAATTTAGAAACAACGAGACATAAGTCGTCTGGTAAAAAAAAATGTTCAAATGACTGTCCATCCAGGAATAACAATAAAATTCCAAGATTGCTGTGTTGGCCATAATGGATATCGGATCAGAACACTTACGGCCAACCAGACATCATCTCAAGTCTTCTGGTGAAATCTCTATGCTGATGGTTTTTTTTTGTTTTTACAGTTTAACGCCATTTTTCAGCACAAGATAGGCTATACATAGTGCCCAGTATTATTGGTGTAGGAAGAACCCAATGACCATATAGGATGTCAGATCAGCATTATTTTCATTAATGACCAGCTACACATCTTAAGAAGTCTTTTAGTAAAAAAAACATATTAATACAATTATCTATTCAGGTGGAGTACAAATAATATGATTTTGCTGATAGACATATTGGATGTCTGAGGATCATGATTTTTATTTAGAAGTCATCATAAGAAACCTTCAGGTTAAAAAACATGTCGATAGGAGTTTCTATTCAGGAAGAGGAGCATGAACATGATTTATAAAACTCCCTGCTGTGATGGCCATACTGAACATTAGATTGGCTCTCTTTTCATTTAGGACCAACTAGACATCATAAAAAGTGATTCAATTATATGACAATACATTGAAAAGGAGAAGCAAAAATAACACTTTTAAGATGGCTTTCATGGTGGCCATCCATAAACAACATTAATGATTACCATCCATCTATATTACCTTCTGTTAAGAAGTATGAATATAAAATATTTAAAGACAGCTGCTGTGGCAGGCATTTTTAATAAAAGATTGGTACAACTTTTATTTAAGACCAAATCAAACATCATAAAAAGATCTTCCTGTGAAAATCTTATGTTGAGATGACTTTTAATTCAGGAGATTGTCAAAACAGATGCTGACAGAAGTGACATATTTTCAAGATGGCTGTTGTGGTGGCCATATTGGATAGGGGTAAAATGATACACCTGTGATGCTTTATCAATACACATATTAACTTGATCGTTTTTTCCGTCTTTAGAAGGTCTTTTATTGGTAGGAGGTGCTCTTTTATGTGATTTTTTTAATGTATTTCTTGTATGGAGATTACAGACAGACATATACTTAGCATCTATTTGTATGCCATTCTTGTCCATGACAAGGCAAGAAGAAAATACTTTCAAACAGAATACCTATTATTTTTCAGTGATTTGTATTCGACATTTTAGGCCATAAAAGGCTGCTTCCTTTGATCTAATGCTGAACTCCCTTCAGCCATTACACATAGGTATTTTAATCAAAATATCTTTACTTCTTAATTTCATTTTTTTCACTCTTATTTATTCGGTTTATCTTAACCACGATAGGGAATGATAGTTTTGTAGCACCTGATCCTTTTATACCTTTGCTGATTGAACAGCTACTTTAGTCCATCCAGCATGTACATCAGACTCATACTTATCACCATTTTCAGGCTCAAAATCACTCACTGGTATCTCTATTAACACTTTTTCCAGCTCCAATAATCTGATAAACTTCATAACTTTAAAAATGATTGTCACCATAACTATCATAAGCCAGTATTTGCTGAACAAAAATCCTTCAACAGACGAACATTGCTGTTTGGGGTTTCTAGCTAGCCAGTATTTTAAGCGTGCATTTGTAAAGTTTTCATTGACACAATGTGCCAATCAAATTTATTTTAATAACTATTTATGTCACACAACTAGTAATGCAAATCGTAGGTTCCAGAGCAAATTTCATCTATGATGTAGTTTCGTATTGTCTGTTGACAGATTAAAATCATACAGAAATGTTATACACGCAATTTCAGAGAAAAGAAATCATCTTCCTATCTATTTCATGCAGATATGGCCCAATGTTGGTGCGTTCAAATTTACTAGTCTGGCTAGCAAGTGGCTACCCCATGCTGACACCGCACTGTATCTATTATTTCCAACTTTCAAAAGGCAACTGGCTCAGCTCCTACACTCTAACATAAATGTCCAAATATCAAAATCAGGTCAGAAGAAACTTTAACAACTTTATGCCAAACAAGCTGTGAAGTAGCATGACACTTAATGTTAATTTGTAGATGGTGGTTGGGTCTTGTTGCATCATTGTCATTTTAACAAACAAAAATGATTGCATGTGATTGCAACAGCAGTCTCAGACAAATTATGTACTTAAATAATAGCAAGGCAAATAACAAATACAATTTTGACTACTATTGAGGATTAAAATAACCTGAATACAGTATCATTTTGTATCAATTTTCCACCACTTGTATCAACATCTGTATTGTTACAGCAAATGTATTGATGCATCGATATATCAATGAATCACTTCACCCCTAATATTGGATGTAAGATCAGCAGCATTTTCATTCAACTAAACAAATCTTGCCTTGGGATAAATGTGTGTAAATTTTCATGGCAATCTCCCATGCAGTTTAGGAGGAATAGCAATAACAAACTTGTGTTAACACATGGTCAACATACATCAGATGACAGATGATGGAATATGGATAACAGGACATCCTCCCATAAGCTCATCTGGCCTATGATGAGTAGAGAAAAGAACTGCTAGACCTGTTGCATTAATAATATACTGCATTAGGCTATAAAAAAATCAAAAGGGCCATAACTCTTGGAAATTAGAGAAGCAACGCGATATGTCACTGCATCTTCTGATCATGGCCATACTAACGACCTGTACTGGTACTGTATACCAGATCGAAGAGGTATTGTTGATATTAAAGATTTAATGCAAAAAAATTTTAAAGTAAATATAACTAATATCAGAAGTAATTACTGTATTACTTTTGGGATGGTCTACTTCTTTGACCCAAGAGCATTCCTGGTTCCCACCTAATGTGATTTAAAATATTTAAGCCTCCTCAGCATGTATTTGACAAGGTTCATACCAATCCAACATAAACTTTGGTCCTTTTCAAGCCTAGATTAAACAGATTCTATTAATGTATTAGAAATATCCTGACCTTAGCAAACTCCAGGTTGTTGCTCATACTTTTCTCCAGATAGTCCTGGTCAAACTTGTGTGGTTGCTCATGTCGCCACATGTGTCCGAACCACCAAAATTTGTCTTTCTCCTCTGAAAATATTGACACACAATTTACATTCTAGTTTTTCATAATGTTTACCTCCCTTAAAAAACATCTTTCAAATTTTCCAGATTTTATTTCATCTACATAATCAAGCACTCCTCAACAGCCACCTCCAAAACCTTGCCAAAAATCTATCCAACCCATTGGTGGCCGCTTAAGAAATGGCCTACTGTCTAAATTAATCTACAAAGTAAAATACTAACTGAAAGATTTATAAATAATAAATCCTATTGAAAAGAATTCAACTTTGATCTTCAAACTGTAACTATTATTATTATTTCACTAAATAATGGCACTCAGCATTAAGAGGTTAGTGTTAGGACTGGTCGCCCTGGTTTCAGGATAATGTGACTGGGAGGGACACCATGCTACATGTCTGCGGCATGATACCCCCGTGCTAGACATCACTATAAAATGCCTCACTGCAGACATCGTAGCAATATGACTGAAAAAAAATAAACTGTTAAAGCTACATTAAAAATCCTAATAAAAATTTCACTAAAATCACTTTTTTCAATTCATGTGAGTGATTCCACTTCACCCACTGATTTGAAAATAATTCTTAGTGAATAAAGCTTTCCCATATACATGACCCTAGTTTATGTTAACATACATTTGCAAGGTAGGTACCAATTTGTATCGGTTAGTGGTTGCCTCAGACTTGAAAGTATCAAACAAATCTCTGAATACAACACAACCTTCATCTATAATCTATAGGTACTGTTGAAAATATCATTTTTTCTTGCAAAACCACAAAACTGATACAATTCATAGTAATTTTTAAGACAGTAAAGGTGTAGTAGGGAGAAGAAGAATGCAGTAGAGACAGTGTGGGTGCAGTGGAGAGAGTAAGCATGCTGTAGAAACAGTATGGGTGCAGTAGACGAAGGAAGAATGCAAAAGAGACAGTGTGGATGCAGTATTGAGAAAACAAGCATGCAGTAGAGACAGAGTGGGTGCGTTAGTGAGAGGAAGCATGCAGTTGAGACAGTGTGAGCACAGCATAGAGAGCAAGCATGCAGTAAAGACAGTGAGGGTTCAGTAGAGAGAAAAGAAGCATGCAGTTGAGACAGTATGGATGCAATAGAGTGAATAAGCATGCAGTAGAGAAGTGTGGATGCAACAGAGTGAATAAGCATGCAGTAGATACAGAATGAATGCAATAGAGTTAATAAGCATGCAGTAGAGAAATTGTGGATGCAACAAAGTTAAAAAGCATGCAGTAGAGACAGTGTGGATGCAATGGAGTGAATAAGCATGCAGTAGATACAGTATAAATGCAATAGAGTTAATAAGCATGCAGTAGAGAGTGTGGATGCAATGGAGTGAATAAGCATGCAGTAGAGAAATTGTGGATGCAATAGAGTGAATAAGCATGCAGTAGAGACAGTGTGGATGCAATGGAGTGAATAAGCATGCAGTAGAGACAGTGTGGATGCAATGGAGTGAATAAGCATGCAGTAGAGACTGGATGCAATGGAGTGAATAAGCATGCAGTAGAGACTGGATGCAATGGAGTGAATAAGCATGCAGTAGATACAGAATGGGTTCAGTAAAGAGATTAAGTAGACTGTAAAGACAGTGTGGGTGCAGCTGAGGAAGCATGCTGTAGAGACAATGTGGGTGCAGCAGAGAGTACACATGTAGAAGTAACTGTGGGTGAGAAAGTAAGCATGAACCAATCAGTGGGATAGAAGTGAGTACTGCCAGCTTCAATATATGGTATCCCCTTCCCAACAGTTTTTATCCCACTATCAATTTTAAAAACTATTGATATTAAGGATAGAAATAATGTACAAAACTATGTCATATTATTGATTAATTTACGATTTCCAAAAGGATCAGAGTTACAGCCTCTAAATGTTTGTTTATACGAGTTGAACCTTTTTATTTTCTTTTAGGGACATATTAAAACTAGATATTGCAAATACTGAATGCAGGTGTTGTTCTTGTCGAGCTTAATGCCATTTTTTTCAGCACAAGCTAGGCTATACATGGTGGCCAGTATAAATGGTGGAGGAAGAACCCGGGAAAAATCTGGAAAGAACCATTGACCCATGAGAAATGAGAAGCTACTCACATACCCACATTGTATGAACCTGAGACTCAAACCCACGCAGACAAAGGTGAAATGGCATTGATCCATAATGGAGAGTGCTTTAGATCACTGGGCCACTCGGAACCCCCCTGAATGCAGGTAACAGATTCTATTCATAATATTAAACAGAAAAGGACAATATAAATAATACCAAGTATCTTCTTATCTCCTTCATTTTCTGCATCATCACCATGGTAGAAGTACCAGCCAGAGAATCCCAGCATGAAATGGAAGCCTTCCACTTTATGTTGAAGCCTTTCCTGAGTTTGAATCATGGCCTGCAATCAGAAATGAACAACAGAGTGTAGAGTACAAAATCTGAAAAAATAGTAAAGTGGGGAAAACAAGAAAGAGAAATGGTGTTGCAATATAAAGGAAATGTTTATTATAAAGTGGAATTCTGGGAAAGTTACAGTTATGTAATAATTCAGAAATTAAAAGTCACATTATTAAATTCTTTAATACAAGTTTTGTTGAAAAATGAATATGATTATTTTGAATATACATGCATTCAATGCTAGTAATGCTACAGATCCAGCAAAGATTTACAAAAACATTTAGATCTGTATCCAAATATGGTTAGGTAGAAATAGTGTTGTTCCGATTATGGATTATAATTGATCATCAGTTGGTTGAGCAAACCAATAAGATAATTGATTGTGAACTCCATAATCGATTGTTTGTAATGGGAGACTACTTTTTAGGTGTATGCAAAGCACAAATGTTAGTAAAACTTCCAGCCACTAAAGTTGACCTGAAATTTATTAATTCCCTTCACAACTACAAATATGAAACCTTATGATTCATAATTAGGGACATATAGTCATTATTACATGGTCAAGTTGTTAAAGTGTTGAGTTAATATAAACACATTACATATGAACGAAAATGTTTGGGGGATTGTAGCAGTATTTCAGTCACATATGACTGATCTGCCATTAAAAGTTGCATTCATTTAACAAAGTTGTAGAACAAAAGTAACACACGAGGTAATATTATTGTCAGGTTAAAGTATACATGTTATTAAAAGAGATTACTCCTGTACATTTATAAACATATTGAACTCTTGATCAAAGATATAACTGTTTAACAAACATTAAAATTTGCTCTTAGTAACCGATCATAATCGATGATCAGTTGGTGAAGGCGAACCGATTATCGATTATGAATTTCTGATCCATTCCCATCACTAGGTAGAAATACCATAATACTGTATAATAGTGTTTGATGGCAATGTGTGACCTATTACTGTAGCTCAAAAACCCTGTATGCCATTTAGCAAATGAAGAAGTCTGTACCTGGCAGGAAGTTGAACATTTCAAATGACCTGGACACACAAATCATTTGGTCACAATAAGTTACCATGTAGTTGGGTTACCTGTAGATTGAACAGATGGTAAGGGACACACATGAAACTATGTTAGGATACATAGCAACTCTTCCATCTCTGAGCTAAAATTTACCAATAGGGAACTTTAATTACAACCTTAAGTAATAATCTGTGAATCACAAAATGTCAGTATAAAACTTGGAATATAATGCAGGTATTTGAAAAGGAAAGGAAGGGAAGTCTGTATTTGTTATGAGTTAATTAGGTATGCATTTGAATCAGTGACTTCAGTAAAGTTCTGTTTTGTACAATTATGGCTGTGAATGATGTCTTCAGTTGTATACAGCAGATATGAAGTATTTTTAATAGGTCACAAACTGCAAACAATAAACAAATTTAAATATTTTTGAGTATAATATGTTTACTAAGAGAAAATATATTTTTTTTAAATTTATTCTGTACAGTATAAGGTGAACATTTAATGTGTTCTTATAATTATACAAATTCAGTGAATAAATCTGTTGTGAACAAGAATGCAGGGTTGTGAGCTAATTCCCCAGCACACAAACACAAATTACATCTTATTATTACACTGATGACTTCCCCAGCTTGCAGAGAGGCTGGTGACCCCATAAATGAATATACCATCCATTGCCACAATGGTGCTCTATTGTACACAGTAGCATAGCCATTTAAAAACTTGCTGGACTAGATGATTTCAATCTGATGCACCGTTGAATAAAGAGAAGGTGGAAAGAGGTTCTTAGAAGGCAACTTTCATAATATCCAACAAAAAAGAATATAAAAAAGACCCAAGTTGTAGCAATAATCATAACCCCAAGGGCTTTGATTCTTGATAAAGAAAGATTGATAAACTCTTTTAATAGAATAATCCACCCAATTACAGTGTCTTCTGAAATATCAATATTCTATATCAATATCAAATTTCTTCCCTGAGAGGAAGAAAGAGACATTTCCAAAGATTTATTTTCCTATTTTTGATTGAGACCAGTAGAAACATGAGGCTAGGGATTTCAATTGGTTCCAGAGCAACCAAAGGTAGCTGATTCTTGGCAAGAAACCTTCACTGGCTAAGAAATGAGACTCAGAGAGTTTCAGTTGCCAATATACTGATGAAATCTTATATAACATCTTCCTTGGGGAACTAAATTTAATGCTGTGTTTGAGGTCATCATCAGAGAGGCAGAAGTTGAGTTGACAATGCAGTTTACACAGTCTTGCTATGAGGGGAAAAATCTGTGATCCTGTCAGAAGAAACATGATCCATCTCTTGAATTCTGAAGAAACTGATCCCAAGTAAGTACAATTCTGAGAAGGAATTAGAAAAAGAGGTCTAATTTGGTACTGAAAGGGATATTTTAAAGAGGAGGCAATGGTGGGGGGGGGGTAGTGGCCAAAAGCGCTATCCGTTACCAATCACTGCCATCTCATCTCTGTCTGCGTGGGTTCGAGTCAACAGATAATCATTTGGCCAATGTGGATAAGTGAGAAAGCTTTCATCAGTTGCTTCTCGTGGGTCGTGGGTCGGTGGTTCTTTCCGGGCATTTTCCTGGCTTCTTCCTCCACAGTTAATAAGATGCCTTGAGTGGCCGAATGCACTCTTCGTTATGGATCACTGCCATCTCACCTCTGTCTGCATGGGTTTGAGTTTAAGATTCGGCTAATGTAGTTATGTGAGAAAGCTTGCCAGTAGCCTCTTGTGGGTCGGTGGTTCATTCTGGGGGTTTTCCCAGGTTCTTCCTACACCAATAATACTGGCCGCCATGTATAGCCTATAGTGTGCTGAAAAATGGTGTTAAACCCTACAATAACAACAACCACACCGTTAATACTGGCTGCCATGTATAGCCTAACAACAACAACAATGGTAAGGGATGGGGGTCTCCCTCCATACAAGTGGAATAATCCATTAACATCTTGTTCCTGCCCTTCGGACATCCCCATTTCAACAATTTAAATGAATGATGGTTGAGGAGTTCTAAAGAGGGTCTTAAGATTTTGCTGGGACCCATGCTTAAAAGTTTTAGATATAGACCCAGAGACTTCTTGCAGGTAGGGTCACTTCGTAGCTGGTTTACCCAGGCCTGGAACCACTGATGATCTGAAATCTTGAGTGTCCATTGTAGGCATTAAGGGGCCAGATAAGGACTCTGTATTCATCACCCTAACCCTAACCCTGTGTTCTTGCAAGACCTTTAAAGAATCCAAGGTGACAACTTTACACAGATAAAGAAAAAGCTGTCAAAAGAGACACAGATATCACATGCAAGTGCCTTCTCTTGGCAACAGCCTCCTGTAGTCTCTGCAAGAAGGTTACTAACAGAAATTCTTCACTCAGATAGCTGATGGAGGCTGCTGCAAACAGACTGGCAAGTGAAACTATAGTAACCAAGGTTTTTAAGGCTTAAGCTCCATATCAGCACCAGGATGCAAGTCCAGATCCCCATTGATATCCTTACCTTCAGTGACCAAGCAGGCTAATGCAACCTTGTAGCTCCCCAATGAAACACAACCTTCTGACCTATATGAACCTTACCATACCAGGGTGGGGAAGCAGCAGAAGCTCAGGTTTTTTCTAAACTCCTGAAAATGTTTCTAAACTGGAAAAGATCTTAGTGTTCTTGAGCCCAGAAGGCCTTGGACACAGATCTCAGCAGGAGGAGAGGATTGGCAGCCCCCATCCTTTTCTTTCATTAACTAAGCTGGTGAATGAAATAGAAAGTGCCTACCATCTTCCGAGTCCAATGACCAATGGAGCCATAAGTTTTACATGGTGCCATTGGGGAGGAGTGGAATGCAAACATCTCAGATTCACAACCTGGTGGTAGAAGTACCCAAGACAATTTAAATTAAAAAGAAACTAAGGTAAAGTGGTGGACTGAATTGGTCCCTTACCCTAGAGGCAGGCTGCTCTGTGGTCCTAGATGGGAAACTGATGCTGCTAGAGATTGTTCCTATCATTTCAAATAAATCGCTAAGGCTGGTAGGGATAGGACCAAAGTCTATTTTCTGACAACCAGTAATGGATGAGCAATAATCAGTGCCTGGTGACACATTAATGCTCTTTTACAGATGCCCAGTGACTGGTATGTCACTCCACCCAATGAATGCTGCCTTGTAACCAACACCTGATGATTGGTTACCAGCCACTGACCAGACAGGCAATGAAGACCATTTCACGGAATACCTATTCCATGAACTCAGATCATTCAATAATCTTGAACTCTTTGATAAGCATGTTGAAGATGACCACATATTTTATGGGCCATAAAGCAGGAATTGTTTGTTGTTGCTGTCGACTACCTTGCAATGGGTAGTGCCACTAATCCCTTCTGATATCAACATGTTGACAACTTTCATGACTGGAAAATGCCACTGGACCATCCTTGGATTTGTGTACCGCTGATTTTTTTTACATTGAGAAGTGGTATTGATCCCTCTTGGGATCAGCATGTTGGTGACCTCCTTAAATCAGGAAGTGCCACTGATCCCTCCCTTGATTGGAGAGGATCCAAGAGAGAAGAAATGAAGGAAGTGTTATCCTTTCTGCAACTATGGAAGTGGTGATCCTCTGCTTGATCTCTTACTTCATCTGATCACAAAGCACAGAATGGGAAGGTGTCCCATGCCACTTTTTACTGCTGCATTTGCCAACTTTGTGCAGCATGCTAAATAGATGAAAGAAAGTTACAAAAAGAAACATATGACTGCAACAAAACTTAAAGAGCATAATACCTACCTATCCAACATAGGTATCAACATTTGGAATAAACTTATGAAAATACCACTTTACTAAATCAAAAATCAACCATATGAAAATTGAGTACACCAATAAATATAAATAAAAACAAGGACTGGGGCAATAGTCAATGCAACACAAATATGGCAGCATATGCCTAAATTAGTGAAATTCATGAGTGAATAAGAATTTTGCAAAAAGAAGAAAATAATCCCACTGACAAAAGTGACCAAGGTAAGGGGCTGAACTGTTTGTTTTAGGTTCTCTAGGACTCAAATTAATTGGAGTGAATACATTTTATGCAAAAATTATAATTACAAACATAACCTGACTAAGTGATCTTATACATTTTGATCTTTGCGTGCTATGTGCATGTTTGCCAGTACATGTATAATTACAATTATAATACTAAATGAGGAAATCAAAGACACAAAATATTAAATCCATGTTGAATTGTTTTAATCTAGGGAGAAAACAAAAGATATGACAGTACTCAAAGAATTTTACAATCACAGGTCATGATTAGTACTTTTAATAACACTTGCCCTGACTCAGATTCTTTTTGCCCCAAAAGGCCATTCCTTTTATACCATTGTTTTAAACATAGTGTTGGAACTATTATGCTTTAAATAAAGAACGAAACATAAGTAATACTTTCAATTGAGTTTTCTTATGTTTACTTGCCTCTCAAACAAGAGAACTTCAGAAGGAAATAAAAATGCAAACTTGTATTCAAATATTTTTGATTTGATCTGATTTCATGAAAGTAGAATTTTCTTCAGGTCCTGAGTCTCCTGACACAAACCAGTACTCAGCATCAAAATAATTTATTGACCAAAAATAAATGTCCGCCTTACTGACTGGATCAGCAGAGTTGATGTTTATATTTGAAGTCTGTCCTGCTTTACAGTTTCTCTCGTCTGTATACTTTTGATACGGTTCCTGACAGTTTCTCTCACATGTATATTTTTGATACGGATCCTGACAGTTTCTCTCGCATGTATACTTTTGATACTATTCCTGAAAGTTTCTCTCATCTGTATACTTTTCATATGGTTCCTGAAAGTTTCTCTCATCTGTATACTTTTTATACTGTTCCTAACAGTTTCTCTTTTGGGACTTCTGATTATCTGTACATCTCAGATTTGTTGTCAGGTTCATCTAGTGTATTTCATCATGATCTACTCTGAACAGTATTTAGTAGACTTGAAGTATGTTGCTCTATCAAAGTTTATAACAAAATGTAAGAGAACCATGGGTCTTTTTTATTTTGATCAGTTGAAAACAACACAACTTCAATTTTTTTAATTAGGTTCTAAAGTATAACGTGTCAGTAGATGTGAACAATTACAAAACTTACCCACATTATTTTGTCAATACATGCGCTGTGGTTAAAACTCCTTGAACTACATGGAATAAAATATAATGCAACTACCTGTTTATTTAAGGTGAAAAACATTGTTCTGAATGCTGTTAGAAGTTGCTAACCCCTTAGCTTAGATTAGCTATCAAATATAACCTCACAAGCATTAAGCAGTATATTTAACTAATGATACAATACCCTATTAACATGAGCAAGTTCTTGCTCGTTTGATAAGGACAAATTAATTTTAATGACAGATAACCAATAAAATATGGAGAACATAAATAGTATTGTTCCACATTCATAAGTCACATGCTTTGCTTTGTACATGAAGTTCTAGCTGCGACACCAGAATGCAGCCTCTTCATACCGGTGAGGTTCCTAATTATGGAGCCCCAGATAGGGACTGAATTTTAAAAATTTACCAGCATCTTTAATGAAAATCAAAATAAAAATAAAAATGATGCAATTTCATCAGTACTCAATGTTTTGATGGGTAAATTCAATAACACATTTATTTTACAAGCCTGAAGAGCAACTCCATCAGAATATTAGAGGGGACTAATAATCTAGATTTAGAGTGGCCCCAAACATTGGCACATGTATAGTACTGACTAAACATATGGAAAGCAGATAAAAGTGTCATATGATGGGTTTTTTTTGGGTTTTTTTAATGGTTTAACGCCATTTTTAAGCACAATATAGGCTATACATGGCGGCCAGTATTAATGGTGGAGGAAGAACCCAGAAATCCTCGGAAAGAACCACCGACCCACAAGTAGCTACTGGCAAGCTTTCTCACATAACTACATTAGCCAAATCTTAGACTCGAACCCACACAAATAGAGGTGAGATGGCAGTGATCCGTAACGGACAGCGCTTTAGACCACTCTGCCAATCGGGGCCCCATATGATGTTTTTAGTTTCAATCATAAACAGATTTTTTTTATCTGTCCCCAAATTATCTACAATTCTTTTTTTAAAATGAAATGTCGAATGAATATAAAGATTTAAAATTATTTATCCCAAATAGTTTTGAATGTTTGACTATTTAAAGGGGTTTGAATTTGTACAGGAATTAACTGTTGAAGGCATACCATTAATATGGAAGAATATAAAGGTAAAAAGCATTATAAGTGAAATCTTACCTCTACATCTTTGGCTTTAATTCTTGTTCCAATAGCACCAACAAAAACATCATCTACATCCACCTGAATGTAGCGTTCTAGAGGTAGACTTAGCTTTCCATGGGAAAGATAGGAAATGCTGTCCAACAGCAATGGATGATGCAACCAAAATTTTAGATTATTTCCAAACAATATCTTTTTAATTCCATCTATTTTTCCTGTATCTAATAAGGCAGTGATAAGAGTTCTATTAACCATATCATATCCTGGGCTTGCATTCTTGTAGAATGGTTCAGCAATCTGTGCATAGGCCAATGGTTCAAATGCAGTGTGGTTTGGATGAAACACTGTCCAATCATCATCTGGAAACCTTTCCTCAATTAACTCTCCAGGTCTGATAATCCTCCAAACGTCAGAAACCATGTTTAGTCTATAGTTCTTAATAGCTAAATTATATTGCAAAAGAAGCGGATAATCTGGAATTCTTTCAAATTCAATCCCAAATTCGTCTGGAGAACTAACAAAAAAGATCATTCCAACATCAAAATCTCTACAGTATTTATCAACCAGCTGCCTGTTCCAATAAGCCATATTTACATATGATTGTAGATGCTCAAATATCACAACCCCGAAACGACCCTTTTCAAAATGAGTCAATGCTGGTAATTTTCCTCCCGTGTCTTCCACTTTGTACTCAAATCTCGCTGCTGATAATGCTGCCATTATCTTTTTAGCTGATTTAGTATATGGAGTTTCTAGCAAAACAAGGACACGTTTTCCAATTCGAACATTTCCTGGTGTATCGTGGTTTCGTGCCATTTGGTCAAAGAGACCAAGATCTTTATCAAGACGACATCGTATATTTGGTACTGGTGGCAATGATGGTATTTTGGTGTATTTTGAAGAATGAAAAAAACAGTAATTCAAAATCACAAATGACACAACACTGAATATTAACACAATGGCTAATACCTTCCTTAATGTGCATCTTCTTTTCAAAAGAATGCGGCAGGCCACATTCTTTATGTTTTCAAAATGGCGCCTTAGAGACATTTCTATCTCTACATAAAACTTTACTGATCTCCAGAAGGCATCATTCTATCCAGCATAATTGTTAATACCATCAAATGATCGCTGAAGTCACTACTCATACTTAAAACATAATCACAGTCTCTTATACCAATTTGACGCAAACAATTTGACAACATTTTCCGTCAAATTTTTAAACACAATAGAGATGAAGCAACCATTCTTATGAATTCATCCATGTGTAAATTAAGTCTTCAACTATACGATAACCTGAAAATGAAAAGTACAAGTAATTTAGCTCCATTATTATGAAACAACACTAAATATGCTTTTTGACTTATAAATAACAAGATTTTTAAATAAATTTGTCAGCTTTTTAGTAAAACTTCAACTATCCTGTGGTTTAAAATTCATGTCTACCATATCTTTATTACACAATTAAGGGAAATTTTCTTTTGAGAGACAAGAGTAAAAAAGAGCATCTACAACTTCACCCGAATGTTTCGATATAATATCTTCTGGAATTTTCAAGCCCTCTAATATATGAACCCCATCAATGCATAAAATCATCATTATTATTTGAACTTATTTCATCATTAACTAAACATTTTTTACTAAATCTTTTCCAATTTTTTCACTTAGGAATGAACTAAATATTTTTAAATAATAATTTGTAGATCTAAAAATACAACAAATGGACTGCCAAATAATGAAGCATAGAAAGCTGCTTCTTTTACAGGTCTCCACAATTGGTATGTCATAATTTAAAACAATTGAATTTACGATATAAATACACTTGTCTGAAATGACTTTTAAGACTCTGTCAGGCTTTGTGAGGATTTGTTAGGCTTTGCCTGGCTTTGCGTAATTAAAATATATTGAAAAAATTGCACTTTCTTTCGATAAGTTCAATTTATAAAGTGATAAACAGTTTATGTATGATTTTGTCATACTTTGTTAATTTTTGGTCATTATTCGATTTCAAACTTGTAATCTGTCGAGTGTCGTCCAACTTTTTGGTCATTTAATTTTGCAAAAATATTTTGAAAACAAGTCTTTAGGCTTTGTTAATTTATTCATTAATATAATTAACAATACAAATACGTATTTTTTTTTTATTTGACTTCGCATGCCTGTGTGGATTTGTCGGATTTTGTCAGACTTTGTTGAGCTTTGTCAGGTTTAGCAGTATTTAGTAGGACCCGAATATAACATTCTGTGACGAAAACAGTAATACATTTTCCATTATGTCACAATAAAATCTGAAAATGACACTCACACATCCGATGCATATACGTCTTTGTATCATAGCATTCAATGATTATATAGAACACCTACAGTATTTTTTCAATCTTTGAATTTTTCGAAGCTGTACCATCGAACTTGTCCTGCTTAAAAAATATCAACAACAAAATCATCCAGGAAATAATGAGATGATAATAACTACGTTTAAGTTTACCTCCCATTCCCTTCTAGTCCATGAATTAGTGACTTGGTATATTCAGCATTGACCATCTGTTGTAATCGGCGCTAAAATTTGTATTTTAGATGCCGGGGTTTGTGCCTCGAAGTACGAATAAATCACTGACAATAATTAACTCCTTTATGGACACTATTCTCGGTGCTTATGAAAGGAAAATAAACGCATTCTGTTATCTCTCAGAGTTCATTTTAGCTTTCCCAAACATTTTCCATTTCCCTCACCCACACATTTTCCGGATCCAATTAAGATCCAAAAGGTGTTTGAAAATTGTATACATTTTAAGAAGCATTTCACGACTGAGATAGCGAAGACTGACTGCTGTGTCTATCACTGTTTTAATCCAATATCTTAAAACGAACTTAAACGAATTTGTGAAATATTTGCTTTTTTATTTCGTCGAAACAGGGGAAAGACACAATTTTTATCAACGCATCCAAAATAGAGAACGTACCCAAATTTACAAGACAGGTTCACTCTCGCGAGACTATCTTTAAAAGTGAGCCACAGCTCGTGCAGTCTCTCTAAACACCCCCAGGACACCACAATATTACATATATTCGCACTAATCTCACAAAAACGTACCAAAATGCGGGAGAACAAAAGAAAACGCATACAGACGTTGTTACTATCACTGATTGATAATATTGGCTGATGGCCCTATTTCCGATAATATACGGAAACTAACTCGTGAGCATAAAATCTCTCATTGTATATATACACAATTTCCTCATCAAATGGCAATGCGCTTTACTTCACTCATTTATTTTGCTATAAACTGTTTATATGCACATTTATCTTTCAACTCGTACATCAAAATTATTGACGATTAGAATACAGGACAAGAGTTTCATCCTCCACGGGAGTGATTTCCCTTGATTTTATGTAACCCGATTCGCTCTGTAATTCCCTTGATTTTATATCAAAGACATGTTTGATGTGTCACATGTAATTTATCTATCAACCCTGCGCCAAGTTGTTGCTCTTCTTATGCTGTCATCGTCGGCATCCGTCCGTCTTCGAGAGACGATGGTGTAGCTTCTGATTTGGGTGTCCTATCTGCACCTTCGCGAGTGGCTGAAGAGTCCGACCCTTGAGTGACAGTCTCTGTTGCACTTGCTGCAGGTGTATACTGATGCTTGCTGTATATTGAAATATAAATGTATCCCTGATACTAAGACGTACTTACTGAAATAAATACAAATAGTTTGGTCTTCTACATGTTACATTCTTTATGTCAATATATGAATTACCCTGTCTCAATAGCGAATCGAGAGGACATGCCAAAACTACGAGTCTATGACACATGTTGAATAAAGATGATGCCGTTAAATTGACGAAATGGGCGTTTGTCTCTTGGTCTAAAGATGTCTTAAGTGATGCAGATGTCGTAGCTCGTATAGTCTGAATCTAGTATTTGTAGTTGAGAAGTCCAGTAAGTCTTTTCAATCACAATCACAATTACATACGTGGATTACCAAAAGGATTACATTCAACCAAGTTAGCATTACTTTCGAAATTAGGATAGAAATTAGAAAGTAGGATAGATAAATTTTGGGGCGCATATAAAGGGAATAATAAATACATAAATTCAGGGATACTAGATTTCAAACTTTCAGATCATAAACTAATATATGT
Source organism: Unio pictorum (assembly GCA_030141615.1). Taxonomy (NCBI): domain Eukaryota; kingdom Metazoa; phylum Mollusca; class Bivalvia; order Unionida; family Unionidae; genus Unio; species Unio pictorum. The sequence continues at coordinate 15,475,030 of JARLTB010000044.1, forward strand.
ATAAATATGGAAAATAAATAGAATAAAATGGGGAAGAGGACAATGGAAGATAAATAACAAGGTAATAGAGGATCAATATTTTGGGCGGGAAATTAGGGAAGAAATAGATAAATTAAAAATAAAGGGAAATTTAGACATAATAAAAGAATGGGATAAATTAAAAGGGAGATTCAAAAGCATAGCAATATACCATTCGAAGTTAAGGATAGGAAAAATAAAATTAGAAAAAGAAGCTATAATAAACCTACTAAAACATCTACACAACAGGACACAAAAAACCACTACAAGAAAGATTAATTAAATATAAAGGGGAGGAAAATAAAGGGAAGGATATTAAAGCGGGAGAATTTACTATTATATACAAAAATGTAGAGGGATTATATAAAAGGGAAGAACTGGGGGGGGGGGGAGAGAAAACATTGGAATCGTTAAATATTGAAGGGGAAGGGAAGACAAAAGACAAAATCCGAATACTGGATTACATACACAACTTTTATTTTTTTAAAAATCTATATACATCACAAAATATAGATGACGAAAAAATTGACGATTACCTATGAGAGACAGAGTGCGAGACGATATCCACAGAACATAGGGACATATTTGAGGATTTCGTCACGCAAGAAGAAATATTAGATATAATAGCAACATTAGAAAAAAAAAATAAAGCACCAGGAAGAGATGGACTCAGCGGAATTTTATACAAAAAAAATCAGCGGAGAGCTATTGCCAGTATTAGAATGGTTGTATAATAATATTGCATTAGGGAACAAGAAAATGACAAAGACAATGAGAGAGGGAATAATTACACTAATATATAAAGGGAAAGGGAATAGGGAAGAGTTAAAGAAATGGAGACCCATCTCCCTCCTCAGCATAGACTATAAAATTATAAGCAAAAGAATTAAAAAAGGATTAGATATGATAATAAATTTAAACCAGACAAGTGGGGCTCAAGGTAGGAATATACAGGACAGTATTTTAAGCATTAGAACACTAATAGAACATGTAAATATTACAGGACAGAGAAGTACTATGGTACTTATCGATCAGGAAAAAGCATTCTATAGATTGGAACAAAACTACGTATATAAAATACTGGAGAAATTCAGATTTGGAATAAATTCCCAAAACTGGACTAAAATCCTGTACAGAGACATAAACTCGTGTGTATAGGTAAATGGAGATAGAACCGGAAAAATTGAGATAAAAAGATCTGTGAGGCAGGGGTATCCATTATCTATGCTATTATACGTATTAGCGATCGAAATAATAGGCGTAAGAATAAGACTGAATAAATAATGAAAGGATTAAAAGTTCCTAATATTAAAGAAGAAATTAAAATTATACAACATGCAGATGATTACACAAGCTTTGTACAAGACAAAAACTCCTATATAAAACTCATACAGGAGTTTGAACGATTTGGAGAAGCATCAGGATCAAAACTAAATCATGACAAAACGGAATTATTACTTATAGGAAACTGGAGAGGTATAAAACATGGTTTACAACTCCACCTGATTAAAGACAAAGTAAAGGCCACGGGGGTCTTTCTTGGGAAAAATGAGGAAAAAGATAATCTGAAAGTAATAACGGGAAAAATAACGGAAAATGTGAAAATCTGGGCTCTAACGCCATTATGCCTAATGGAACGGACACATGTAACTAAAAACTATATGTATGGGCACTTAAATTATATTCTAAAAGTCTTAGACATAAAAAAACGAATAACTCAAAACAATAGATAACGAAATTATTAAATACTTATGGGGCTTTAAAACACTACATCAACAAAGAAACACTATATAAGGATGGGACAAGAGGAGGCCTAGGCCTCCCAAATCCCGTCCTAATTAAATACACCAACATCTTAAATCGATTTAAGGAAATAAATGCAGAACCAAAGATACCTTGGCATGGTTTATATATATATATATATATATATATATATATATATATATATATATATATATATATATATATATATATATATATATATATATATATATATATATATATAGGTTTTTCTATGAAGCAGAGAAAGGACATTTACACTAAGAATAAGCTGATAAAACTAATAGAAGTGCCACGCAGATTAAGGTCAATTAAAGAACTACTAAATAAATATAGCGACAGTAAGGAACTATGTGAAATTGATACAAAAACTACATACAAATGGATAACAGATAACATAATAAATAAGGATAAAAGCAAAGTTGAACAGGAAAACATAAACATAAATTGGGATAGGGTCTGTGGAAATTGGATCAAGTTAGGATCCTTAAAAATTCAAAGCCTCTGCTTCAAATACATGCACAATGCGCGGTTGACAGGAGAGGTAGCAGTGAGACAGCATATGATCAGAGTATCGCCTAAATGTCCACTGTGTAAAAAAGCTCCCTTTACAAAACAGCATGTAATGGTGGAATGTGAAGGGAACAGAATACAATGAGTGGAATTAATATTAGAAATAAGAAAGATACAACCTTAAAAAAATGGAACATACTTTATTTAGATGGAAATTATACAAAATCAATGTTATAGAAGATTACTGACTTTATCGTAAAAAAAAATATGAGGGCATGCGGACAAATAATAGTCATAGAGAGGCACTAGATAGGAAAATTTCACAAGGGGGGGGGGACAGGGTCCCTCAAGTGGAAAGTTCGAGATTATGACGTCATGAGGCTAAGTCACAGGGCGCTACGGGAAGTGGAAAGGCTCATGTATGAGTCGGAGAAAATCTGCTTGGAGGGAAACGAAGCTTGCAACAAGAAAACAAGATTAAGGTGAAAAATAGTTGGGTTTTTTTTCATGCCTCCCGACAACGCATGCCCAAAGCAAACAGTAAAAATCACTTGTGAGCTTTACTTATCTCTACAACCTAACTCTGTATAGCTCCCTAACTACACAGAGAGACCGATTAAATGGGCCAATAAACGATTTAGAATATTTTATAAGGAATTAAATATAAATAATTAGAGACGACTCAACTCGAGGCGGGGTATGTACAATGGAGAAAAGAAAAGAAAAAAAACAACAAAGGTACATAACTCGCTTCGAACACAGTCGGACTAGATACTGGGAAAATATTTTCGATAGCAAAGACGACACAGAATAAACATAAGTTATTTATTTTTTGTATAATGAACAAACAAATAGGTATTAACGCAACGATTTTTGCTTCCAAATTCAAAAAGATTTAAATAAAGTTAATTAGTAACAAGATTGATAGGTGACGATCTGTTTATAGGTCGAGATCACCAGACGACGAAATAGAAATCTGGGAAATTTGATTTAGAAATTGACCATCCAAACAAAAATACACGTTATATATATATATATATATATATATATATATATATATATATATATATATATATATATATATATATATATATATATATATATATATATATATATATATATACAAATATATACTACAGCACACATACACATAGCATAAACACAAATATCAAACACTGGATGTAGGGGACCCCTAGCCAAGGTCGACCAAACAATTAAGGAAGGAACCCAAAGTTTGGTAACAAAAGACAGACTTTGAGGAACCGCCCTATAGAAACATTAGGAAAAAGGAAGAAATAACCCTTTCAAAATTTTTTGATATAATCCCGATGGGAAAAATAAAGTTAGAAGTAATTAAATGAAAATAAAATAAAACAGAACAACACATCCGGGGGGACACATCACACATAAAACACAACTTTATAGTTTTTTTAAATGGGGGTCATCTGTCTGGTGCCCCCCCCCCCCCCCCCCCAAAAAAAAAAAGTATAGTTTGAATCCAATTTATAAAGGGTGTTTTTATGTATTAGTACCTTCACTGTTTGTTTCAAAAGCGGTATTTATTTTTAAACACAACTAAAAATTTGCCTCCCCTCCTCAGCTTTGCCGCTCTATGTATCAGGCTGATTCTGGTAATGGCTGATTGGGACCATGCTTATTCAGCGCAAATTATATGCTGATTCATCTCAAATTACAGACTGATTAAAAAAGACAAAATACAAACACACATACCTGGTTAACTTTAGAAGTTATTAATGTTTTCGCAAGCATACTAAGAGTGTATAAAAGGTCGATTTTCATCGTTTTACGTTAATTTAATATATCCAGGTTCAAGCTTAAATCAGAAACGAGATATGAGCTATAGCATTACGTTTATTTTTACCAAAATAACTTTCCAATGTTTCAATATATAAAAAATGAAGTTAACTTTTTCATAAATTAGGCCATTATCAACACTATCAAACAAAAAATGCATATAATTTGATTACGTATCAAACAGTTATTGATGAGTAAGGGGAAAGTATAACGTATCAAACAGTTATTGACGAGTAAGGGGAAAGTATAACGTATCAAACAGTTATTGACGAGTAAGGGGAAAGTATAACGCATCAAACAGTTATTGACGAGTAAGGGGAAAGTATAACGTATCAAACAGTTATTGACGAGTAAGGGGAAAGTATAACGTATCAAACATTTATTGACGAGTAAGGGGAAAGTATAACTTATCAAACAGTTATTGACGAGTAAGGGGAAAGTATAACGTATCAAACAGTTATTGACGAGTAAGGGGAAAGTATAACGTATCAAACATTTATTGACGAGTAAGGGGAAAGTATAACGTATCAAACAGCTATTGACGAGTAAGGGGAAAGTATAACGTATCAAACAGTTATTGACGAGTAAGGGGAAAGTATAACGTATCAAACAGTTATTGACGAGTAAGGGGAAAGTATAACGTATCAAACAGTTATTGACGAGTAAGGGGAAAGTATAACGTATCAAACAGTTATTGACGAGTAAGGGGAAAGTATAACGTATCAAACAGTTATTGACGAGTAAGGGGAAAGTATAACGTATCAAACAGTTATTGACGAGTAAGGGGAAAGTATAACGTATCAAACAGTTATTGATGAGTAAAACGATCTAACATATCAAAGAGTTTTCGAAAACAGTACGAAAGAACATCTGATATGTATGGATCCTGTCCTTCTGCACACACACGCTTCTTACATAATTTACAAGAGCTTTCTGGAGCATATTGCTACATATCTAGCTGAAAGTACATACTATGTGTTTTCTTTCTTTTTTTGGGGTGGGAAGGGGAACCAGATAAATTCCCCTCCCCATTTCGAAAAAACTGAAAAAGTGTGTTTATGTATGAGTGTGTTCCCCCTGATGTGTTGTTTATGTGTTGTTTTTTCTTTTTCCGTAAGTTAACCCTGGCAGTGGTTCCCTGTATCCTATGTATGATATATGTGTTGTGCTATTTGTATGTTCCTATATGTAACGAACTGCCCATTGAAATTAGACACAAAGACACAGTGGTCCCTTTTAAGAGTGCTCTTAAGACTCACCTGTTTCGACTGCAGGGACAAACTTAGAGACCTAATCATGTTTTGTATCTTATATGTTTTCAGCATGTTTTTATGTTTTCCAATTTCATTGTTTTTGTCATTTGTTCTTCTGTAGTGTAGACATATCATCATTGATGGTGTAAAGCGCTTAGAGCTTCGAAAGATTAGGCGCTATACAAAGTCATTATTATTATTATTATTATTATTATTATTATTATTATTATTATTATTATTATATGTATATGTATATATACATTGTGTTTTTGTTATGATAGCCATTTTTTGGGGTCAGATTTTCCCAGTTGTCTATCAGTGACTTGGACCTACAAACAGATCGTCACTTGTTTGTTATTTATTCCATTCCATCCGTTTATTTTTAAGATTTTTTTGAAATTTTGTGCAGAGTTCGGTGCATCTATCCTTTTTTATTTAAGTTCAGTTATTTATTTGTAACGTATTACCTTCCTAATACTCTGATCATATGCAGTCTCACTGCAAACTCCTGTTAACCACGCATCATGCATGTATTTGAATAGGAGACTTTTTATTTTTAAACATCCTAGTTTGACCCAGTGTCCCCAGGCCCTATCCCAATTTATGTTTATGTTTTCTTTCTCTACTTTGTTGTTTTTTTTTCTCTCCTTATTTATATTGTTGTCTGTAATCCATTTGTATGTTGTCTTAGTGTCTATCTCCCATAGTTCCCTGTTGTCTTTATATTTATTTAGTAATTCAAATGTGTTAAGTTACTTTTTTTTTATCCGGGGATACCGGATCATCCCCTTTTGTTTGATTAGTATTTTTTAGATATGTAAAAATCATTGGTAACCTGCTAAGTGTATAAAGTTTCTTTTTCTTCATCCTTGAGGCCTGTGACTCTTGTCCCCTCAGAGGCACTATCATAATTTGTTTCGTTATCTTCCTCGTCACTTGTATTTGTCTCACTTTCTGTTTCTTGTCTTTTGTTATCTCTTTTTGTTGTTTCTCCTTACTTTTCACTGTTTCCTCCATTTCTTGTATTCATTGGACTATGTCCAATAGTGATGTCGATAGCATGCTCGCCTTCCTCATTTTTTAGTATTTTTTTATTGGGGTTGAGCTGGATAGGGGTATTAGTTAACTTCCTGTGAGTTCCTGTATTGCTGTATCCTTCACACCCTCTCCTTCTATCGTCAGTCCGTCATATTTGTTGCTTGTTGTTATTAAGTTTTCCTTGACTGGTGCTTTGTTACTTTTTTTTTTTTTTTGGGGGGGGTCACCTGCCAGTTGTTTGTTTTCTCTGGTGTTTTTTTTTTCTCCATGTTCTGTTCATCTCTTATTTCATGGATCATTTCCCCTATGAAATAAGAGATGAGCGGTTTTTTGTTCGTTTTGGGTTTTGTGTGCTGTTGTTGAAATTTAAAGTAGGTATTATGTAACGTTTATGGTGTTCTTGGAGAGTCTTGGGGTGTTTAGTATCACAGTTTTTAAGTAGTAATTGTAACTTTCGTCACAATCGTACTTGGAAGCGATAAATAAATTAGGTGTTGATTAGTATTGATTGTAAACTGAAATTAAGTGACAATCCAAAACTGGAAACGGCCCCTGTTACCAAGCAATACACTTCAAGCTTGCCAAGGTCACGCAAAAATTCTCATTTTAATGTATAGATAAAGAAGTTCAATAATAAAATAAATCTTGAATGTAAATTTACAATCATTCAATCATTTTTTAAAAACAATAATATAACGCTCTGTATAGTGTCAAATACAACCGTTGTAATTTTTCCAGTTACTCCATCACAACAGTATCGCGCATGAAATGTATTATCAACTATAAAAATGCCTTTTTATTCTCATACAAATACATTCATAATTTTGACAAAATACAACTTTTGAAACATGTCATGAACAAGCTTAATTTATATAACATCGTCCTTGAGATTTACTGAAATTTAGCTTCCTTACTTCAAGGAATTCACTAGTATAAAGAGAAATAAAAAACAACTACCTCTTCTCACTCGATCGATCGATGTGAGTGTGGATGTGAGTACCAAAATGTCTTGGGATAAAAGGAAAGGGTGTTCATTTAAATACTCAGACCAATACTTGTCACTGTTCAGTATATACTGTAGTAATAAAAATGGTACAATATATAACATAATGATTGCCAATTAACGCTCTAAATAGTATGTCTGCTCTGCATACGCTAGCGCCTAGACAATAATTTGGTAACATAACCTTAGAACAAATAAATGCATCACTCATCATCAGCGATTTCACGGGCTTGGTTTATTTTCTTACCTTGTTCGCTTCAGTATCATTTCACTCATGAGATAGAACGTGTTTTTCTGTGTCTCACCTTTAGACAATTTACAGTTAAAAAAAAATGTTTAAAATATTAAATTAACACACGAACAATCGTATGATGAGAGGTCCCATGGAAATTGTGTCAGTCTTGTTACAAAATACATTACGGTTTGTTTGGATGAACTATGTGTGTATGTGTAAGTGTGTATGTGGGCACTTTTAAGTCGTCTACATCTTTGGTTCACTCTTGTGATATTTTAAAAATGGTGGATTTTACTTTTGGATGTGATTATAGTAGTGGAATGTGCGTTTCTTTGAATTTTTCTTAAGGAAAATATACTCTCTCTCTCTCTCTCTCTCTCTCTCTCTCTCTCTCTCTCTCTCTCTCTCTCTCTCTCTCATGATAACTTTGTTTGAAATCCTAATCCCCGTTTAAGAAAATTTTCAAAAAATGTGATCAGTAGTCGCAATAATTACTTGATCTGTTCCGTTTTTCTTGCATTTTATTTCTCCCCCCCCCCAAAAAAAAAAAAATTGTAGAACGATTTCTTTTCATAAGTAAATCGTTGAATGCTATACAATCTTGAATTTACTTGAACTTGTACACATTATGTATCTTAATTGGAACTGGCATATGTCACAGATTTTTTTCTTCTAACATTAGATTACCATTTTTCAGAAAGGAAACAAACACAGCTTTTCGACATGAATAACACTGCACTCCGTGACTTCGCATATGATAAATTCTCATTCTAAAACCAAAACATTGAATGTAGCAATGTCCTATTTTTCCCCTCTCCGTTCAGTAGTACCAGACTTTGTTTTTGTGGTGTTCGTCATTTTGTTGGAAACTTCGTCACATTGTGTGTAGCGTGTGCTGCCAAACATGACATTTAAATTTGGATATCCAACAAATGTTATGATAGAATGAAAACAAATTGTTTATAACATTTGTCACATAGAATATATCATTGTTTTAATTATCATCGTCATATAATACCATTTTTAAAACTAAAAAAAATAAAAACAACGCAAAATAATTATCCTATATTTCTGTCTTTTTCCTATATTTCTGTCCATCTCTCAAACCATTAGTCCCTGTTCTGCTGTCAACCAATGCAGTAACAAGCATGTGCGTGTGTGTATTTGTGTTAGCTTTCGTTTGGACCAAAATTAATATGAACGTTACATATAAACACATAGCAGCCATTGACTTAAACCGTTTAATTTCTCCGTGTAGGTGTATATCATCGTTCTCAATTTTGTTGTTGTTGTTGTTTTTTTTTCTTTTCTTTCTGGAAGTCACTTTTGGGCTACTAGATTGTAAAACATAATCTTCATTAGGCACTAAACGAATTTCTTTCTTCAATGGTCTTGTTGGTTCTGTCATCTTATCAAATTTACCTCTCTCTCTCTCTCTCTCTCTCTCTCTCTCTCTCTCTCTCTCTCTCTCTCTCTCTCTCTCTCTCTCTCTCTCTCTCTCTCTCCGCAGTGGATGCAGATGGTGTTGAATATGAGATAATCCTTTCATCTTCAAGATCGCCAGCACAAACGTTTACTGACATTTAGAAATTATTGTGTTACATGGATTACTATTGTTGCTTGGTGTCTTCTTTTTCCTTGAAATGGTGCCATCGTTTCATCTCAGTTACAAACTTGAAGATGCAAACCTTCATTCTTAATTTTCTTGAACTATGTCATTTATTAAAATTATAATTTTTTTGCGTTTATTAAATGTGACAGTAATTTTTGGGAGACCAACTAATTTCTTAGGAGCTGAATCGGGACTATATTGGTTTTGTGACAGAAGTGGAGCTCACTCATGTCGTTGTTTGAATCACTGGCATGAATTCGAGCTAATATTTCAGCTCGGTGTGGGTGGGTGGGGGTGGATATAAATGGTGTGATGAATACTATTGTTTGTATTTTAAGGGATAGTATATTTATCTTCTTTTACCTTTTAAGTTAACACCGGATACTTGTGACTATATATATGTGATGTTCGATAGTGAAGGTGATATTGTATGGTATAGGTGGTGTGATGAATATTATTTTAGAGATAAGGGACACGGGTTTTTCTTCTTGTTTTTTCTTTCTTTCAGTTCCTCTTGAACTATAAACTAAGACTGAGCGGTTTCTTTATGGCACAGTGTGTGGGGAAAGGGATATAAGGTATGTGAGAGTATGTTTTGTCGGATTTCGTCTCCTTCACTTACATTCTAAGCGACCACGTGATGTTTTTGGATAATGAGTATCATATAGTAGAATTGGTATGTTGGGTTTGATGGATAATATATTTTGTAATGTAATCAATCAATCAATCAATCCTCTCTGCGCCGTCTGGTGCTTGAGGCAACAGCAAGGGAGCACCATTTCCGTCTATCGGCAGCTATTGCAGGGGCGGTCTGATAGGTGAGGCCTCTGGTCTTAAGGTCTCACTCCACTGTTCGTCGCCAGGTCTCTTTGGGTCTGCCACGGTTCCTTTTCCCCTGTGGGGTCCATCTCAGTGCCACCCTTGGTAGTGAGTCAGGAGGCATTCTGCAGACATGTCCGAGCCATCTCCATCGCCGAGTTGAAATGATCTCAGAGATGGTGCTTGTACCCGCTCTGTGCCGAAGCTCCTCATTTGAGATCGTGTTTGGCCAGAAGATCCTCATGATGCGTATAATTAGTGAGATTTTATCTCCTCTTAAATTCGAAGCTAACACAGGACGCTTGTGATAGTGTGTATGTCTGGCGTTGGATGGTTTTTTATGGTATAGGTGGTGTGGTGAATAACATTTTTTAAGGTTAAAGGAATAGCATATTTTTTGTTTTCTTTCAGTTCCTTCTCTTACAATGTAAGCTAACACAGGATATGTTATGGGATAGTGTCTGGGCAGATGGTATAAAAGGTATGTGAGAGTATGTTTGGTGGAATTTCATCTCCTCCTTTTACATTATAGCAAATGCAGAATGTTTTTTCTTTTGGGGTGGGGGTGGGGGTGAGGGGTAGTGAGTGTGAAATAGTTGGATGGTATAATGGGTGTGATGGACTTTTTTGTGCGAGGTAGTATAGTTTGTAAGATTGTATCTCCTCTTACATTTCAAGCTAAAATTAGGCAATTGGATAGCGAGTATGATGTACTGGATGGTACTGTTTGTGTGATGGATATTATGTTTGTGCTGTAAGGTATAATTATTTTGTGAGATTTCATCTCCTTATTTCACATTCTAAGAGAACACAATGCATTTTTTATAGTGAGTATGATATGCTAGATGGTATAGCTGGTGTGATGGAAAGTATTGTTGTGGTTTAAGGGATGTTATATTTTGCGAGATTTCATCGCTTTCTCTGACACCCTAAGCAAACACAGTCTTTTTTTTTTAATGATGTCCTAGGTGATACGTGGTGTTGATTATTATTATTATTATATGAATTAAGGTCGCATGCGCAACTATGTGCTTTCGCGACCAGTTAATGCCCGAGGGTCGGGCTATTTGATTGGTCGGGACCAAAGGTAACTTTAACTACACTAGGCTGTGTTGTCGCAGTCTCCCCGGCACCCGCGTTAAATGTCAGTCTCGCCTTAGAGTAACATGTCGGGTCACGGCAAAGCAGGAAGGCAGAACAAATACCAATATTGTGTAAGCCACCTGTGCAATTATATCAAATCCATATAGTCATAGAATTTTTCATCTTTCCTATCAATAAATATTTCTAGTACATAGTGTACATGTTGTAGGTCCTTAACAAATTTAATTGCTAAAATGTCTTAGCGACATAAATGAGTGTAGTCACTGTTAGGTATTTTAGCTTGTTAATTTTGAGCGGTGGTCAAAATTGATCAAGTTAGATTTCGAGAAAGAGATTGTTCGAAAAGGGTTCTCGTACCAAATTAGAACCCTGGAAAGAAAAATAAAATAAAATAAATAAAATAAAATAAAATTAAATTAAAGAATTTAAAAAAAATTAAAATAAAAAATAAAATAAAATAAAAAATTAAAAATTAAAAATAATAAAAAAAAATAAATAAAAAATTTGGAGTTGGAGTGGGGGGTGTTTAGTGTTATTTCATTTCTTCCTTCTTCTTTTTTCTTCTTTTCCCTTTTATCTTTCCCACTTTCTTCCTACTCCCTTCTTCCCTCTTTCTTTCTTTTTCCTTCTTCCATCCTTCTTTTCCCTTTCCTTTTACCTTTTCTTGTTGGTTGATTGGTGTTATGTTTCCTTGAGCTATCACTATTTGATCCCGGTGTTCTCATCACACTTATCTTGCCACTTGTCGGTTGACTGGTTTTACTGTACCTACATTGTGCCACTACTTAGTGTAATGTTCTCTTTTTTTTTTCTCTTCCCCTTCTCCTTCTTCCCTTTCTCTCCTTTCTTCCTTTCTTCCTCGCATTGCAATGTTTATATTATCCCCCTCCCCTTTCCCTTCCTTTCCCCTTTTCTCTTTTATTTTATATATTTATTTTAGGGTAATGTTAAGTGGTTCTGCTTTTTTAAGCTAGCGGTATTACTATCCGCTCTGGCCCCTTTAACCGATATAGCATCGTTAATTATTTATTTATTTGGTAGTTATAATATTTATTTATTGTCTGTTTATTTAAGGCACTGTTACGTGGGTCTGCTTTTGAGCTAGCGATATTGTTATCTGCTCTGGCCCCTTGATTGATAAATATTAACTCTATGGCTATGTTTATGTTTATTTATTTATTTGATGATTTTGATATTTATATTTTGTGTTTTATGTCTATTGATTTTAGGTAATTAAGTATATTTATATAGATAGTATTTACGTTTTTGTTATACCTTTTATCTAGAATTTGGGGGAATGATGTAACTGAGTCAAGTTTTCTTTGTTGTAGTTGGAGGACGGTACGTTGTCGATGGTATTTGTGACATATGTTGAATACATATTCCAATGTTTCAGTTTCTGGACAGTGTGGACATTTATCCGGCGTGGGTCCTGTACTTATATGTTTCATAAAGCTGCCATTTAGTAGTGTTTTACCTGTTCTGATTCTGTTGATGATTTTAATAGCAATGGCTGCCAGGCTTTTTGGTAAACGTTGGGTTCTAGTGACCTCTTTTTGTAGTTGGTATAGATGTCTACCCTTTGTGGAGTTTTCCCATTGTTGCTGTCATTTGTTATTAATTCTGTCCCTGACTTGACTATATAGTTCTTGAGTGTTGTACTGTACCGGTTCAATTTGGTCTTTCATCAGACTGCTTTTTGCTGCTTGGTCTGCTTTTTCATTTCCAGGCAAATTGATGTGAGATGGCACCCACAAGAAGTGTATGGTTTGGTGTGATTTATCTGCTTCCCTGATGGTCAGCATAGTGTCCTCTAGCATGTTTTGTCTACTTTTGGAATTACCTGTCTCAATACTTTCAAGTACACTAAGTGAGTCTGTTATGATGACGTACTGTTTTTGATTTTGTGTTACTATCCATTTTAGGGCTCGGTTAATGGCCCAGAATTCCGCTGTATATATGGAACAGTCATCTGGTAGTCTTGTCGTAAATGTGATCTGATGTTCTGGGATCATTACTGCTGCAGCCGTTCTATGTAGTTCTTTAGATTTTGAGCCGTCAGTATAGATTTTTACATATCCATCATAGTTGTTGTTGACGAGGCTTTGTACTTGTGTTAATGTGATATTGGGGTTGTCACACTTATGTACCAGTTGGAGTGCTGTTAGGTTGATGTTAGTTTGGTTATTTCTCCAAGGTGTGGGGTCCTTGGTAAGTAGTTGTTCTGCTTGGAGTTCTATTTGATTGAGTTCTTTGCAGAGTGTGTGTAATTTGTTAGCTGCTGGAGGATGTGGTACCAGTCTAGAGTTAAAGGTGGTTTGACATTTACTTATTATATTTCTGGTGGGATTGATCTCCTTATGTATTTTTATTCTACAGGCGTATCTAAGTATGTGTTCTTCTCTTCTCAGTTGTAATGGTGGTTCACATGCGAGGATTTGTAGTTCTTCCAGGGAGGTATTCGGTAATGCACCGGTGCAGAGTCTAAGTGCTCTATATTGGATGCTGTCTAGTTGTCTAAGTGTTTCCTTGTTTGCTGAGGAATAGATCTGGCAGCAATAGTCTATCTTAGCTCGGATTCAAGATTTGTAGATCATTAGCATAGTTTGCTGATCAGCTCCCCATGTAGTACCTTTGATGTTTTTAAGTATGTTTAGATCTTTTTGACATTTTTGAATAGTTTGTTGTATGTGTGGTTTCCAGTTGATTGTTTCATTTAGTAGCATTCCCAGGAAGTGGGTCTCTTTTTGGAATTGGATGGGCTGATTCTGTATATATAGTTTAGGGTATTTAGGTAGTTTGTTAGTTGGGGAGAAGAGCATGGCAACCGTTTTTACTTGGGATATTTTGAAACCCCAGTTGTTGGCCCATATGCCGATGATGTCTAGTCCTTTCTGAATTTGAGTGATGTTCTTTTGACTATTGGGGTTTCCTGCTTTCCAGATACTACTGTCATCGGCAAATTGTGACAGATCAACTGGGCAATTTTTTAGATAGTTGGTTCGCTTGTTGACCATTAGATTGAATAGAGTTGGGCTAATCACACTTCCTTGTGGGGTTCCATTATCCAGTGTATATGTTTGGGACAAGGCCTCTCTTACTCTGGTTTTAAAGGTTCTTCCCGTAAAGAAGTTTGCTATCCAGCGGTGCATTCTTCCTGTTATGCCAAATTGGTTGAGTTGAGAGATGAGGCCATTGGTCCAGACTAGGTCGAAGGCTTTCTCTAGGTCTAGAAATATTGCTATTAGGTGTCAATCTCTTTTCCTTTTGGCATTAAATGCTAATTTGATGTTGGCTTCCAGACGGATTAATTGATCAAGTGTAGATCGTTTATTCCTAAATCCACTTTGGGTTTCAGCCAGTAGTTGATTTTGTTCTAGGTGGTATTTTAATCTATTGTTGACCATTGTTACCATTACCTTACAGATTGTGTTTGTTAGTGAAATAGGTCTGTAGGTGGTTACATTAGTAGGGTCTTTGCCTGGTTTTGGGATGGCTATGATTATGGCTCGCTTCCATAGTGTGGGGATGCGACCTGTTCTCCATATCAGATTTATTAAGTCTAAGGTAATGCTCTGCATATTGGGTGGTAATTGTTTGTATATTTCATAGCCTAGATTATCCTCTCCTGGTGATGTACTTTTTTGTGCTGAGGGCTTGTCTCCATTTTTTCAGATTAAAAGGGTCATTCAGTGGCGAATCTCTGTTGTCTCGATCTTTGAAAATGTGGGGAAATTCTTTTTCTAATGTTGATTTTTGCTGTAAGAACTCGTGTTTGTGATTGTTATTGCTGCTGGAGTTAGCGAAGTGTTGGGCTAACTTCTCTGCTACTTCCATGTTGTTTTTTGATCCCTGGATTTTCGGCGCTGTTGTGGGTGTTTTGCCTTTCATGGCTTTTATTTTATTCCAGATTTCTTTAGTATTTGTGTTATGATTGAGCGTTGTGCAGTATCTTCTCCATGAGTCCTTTTTTTGCCTCATTTATTACCATCCTAGTGATGATTTCTGTTTGTTTGTATATAAGAAAGTCAGAGGCGGTTTTTGTGTGTTTAAAGCGATTTAAGGCTGTTTTTTTTCTTCTGAATGGCAATTCTGCAATTTTCTGTCCACCAGGGGATTGCAGTCTGTTTATAATGGAAACCTGTTGTTTTGGGTATACTCTTATTTGCCGCTTCGTTTATAATTTGTATGAGATTGTCATAATATTTATTTGTATCCTCATCTTGGATTTCCGCAAGGTTTACTAATTTAAGTTGGTCTATAAAGCTGTTCCAGTTTGCATTTTTGAGTTTCCATCTTTGTTGTGTTTTTTGTTGCTCCGTTGGGCACGAGACGTATATGGTGGTACATAGGGGGAAGTGGTCGCTGCCTAATGTAGAATGTTGCATCACTTCCCATTGGGTAGTTACAGCCAGGCTAGGCGTCACAATGGTGAGGTCAATGGTAGAGAGTTTGCCTTGGCTGGGGTCTATACGTGTTGGGGTTCCGTTGTTCAAAAGTTCTAATTGTTCTTCTGTTATGTATTTTATGATGTTTTTCCCTCTCGTATCTGTGTGGTCACTACCCCATTCTGTGTGATGTGCATTGAAGTCGCCGCAGATAATAGTGTTTGTGCCCCTTTTCTTGAATATTTGTTGAAAATGTTGGTTGTTGGTTTGGCTATTTTGTCCTGGATCATATATGTTGTACAGATGTATAGTTTTGGTTGCTACTGTGAAGACAATTTTTTGAAATTCAACTGGTGTTTCTGTTGAGTTCACATTAATAACTTCCTCTACTGCGTCTGTGATGGTGTCATGTACATATATGGCTAGGCCTCCTCCTTTTTTGCCGGTACTTCTGTGTTTTAAGAATGTAGTTAGATAGCGTGTTATTTTAGGAATGTTTGTACTAGTTTCCTTAAGTAGAGTATCTTGAAAACAGATGATCTTGGGCTTGGTAATGGTTCCGTGGATTGCTGCGATTAGTTCTCCATGGTTTTTATTTAGCCCTCTGCAATTCCATTGCCATATAAGTAACTTGTCTGGGGTCTTGTTTTTTTTTGTGTGTGTGTGTTAGCCGAAGCATTATGGTGTTATGGATAGTAGTTTATAGGTTGTTGGGTGGTACATAAGGTATGTTTTGTTTAATTTCATCTCATTCTTTTTTATTATAAGCTAACACAACGTGTTGTGTTTGTAAGTGGTGATGGGTGGTATTGGTGATATTTTGAGTATAATGTTCGTGAGATTTCTTCTCCTTCTCTTACATTTAAACCAACAGATGGCGTTTTTTTTAATAGAGTGTATATGTTGAACGGTATATAGGGTATGTGAGAGTATTTTTGTGAGATTTCATCTTCTTTTAAACTATAAACTAAAAATGGTCACTTGTGATAGTGTGTACACGGGGTGTTGAAGAGAATAGGGATGTTGAATGATATAGTAGTGTGATGGATAGTGTTTTGTGGTGTAAGGGATAGTATATTTTGTGAGATTTCATCCCCTCCTCTAACATTCTAAGCGAACACATGGCTTTGGATAGTGATTGTGATATGCTAGATATCATAGTAGTGTAATGGATAGTATTGTTGTGGTGTAATGGATAGTCTTTTTTGTGGGATTTAACTTGCCTCGTTACATTCTAACCTGAAGTACAAGAATTTTGGGATAGTGTGTTTAGGGGAAAATAAATGGTTTTGGAGGGGGGTGTACGTGATGATCGATTGTACTTTTTAACAAGGTGTCCCCTTTATTCGGTTCTCGTTATTAGAGGATGATCGCTGTTGGTGTTATTGCCCAGATCGAGTAATATTAATAGAAAGTGTGGAACATACAGGTGGAATAAATACTCTTGGTGTATCAAAATGTGATCCTCCCATGGCGCGGTAATACGAATACATAAACATTTTTTCAATCGCAGGCCTATTTATCAATGATGAATTTATACCCATTCATTATTTTTAAATGTCATATGAAGAAGAAAAACGATATAAAGTATCAATAGTCCTAGTTTTCTAAGTGATTTTAAAATGGTACAAAATTTCATCGGAATCCTTTTATATTTTTTCCGTCCCCTTTCATGCATAAATGACACAAAAGAGCAAATCTAGAGTGAGAGAGAAAAACAATGCGCAAAACAAAAACATTAAAACATAAACTTGTACCAAGTAACCTACAGTAATCTAGTTCGTCATCACGGTATGTTTACGTTTTCCTTGGGATCTATCTGCATGTACATAATATCAATGATACATAGTTGCAATAGCCAGTGACACTAGGCATATATGTTAAATTTGTCGGTTACGAGGCCACACATCCTGTATTGTGTTTGAATATTTTGTTGTTGTTTCTTACACAAGTGCTCGACGCGAGCATGATGTGAAATAATAATATTAAAAAAAAACAATCTAAAGGAAATGAATCATGCAGAGTGATAACAATACCTTAGAAGGCTTAGATTACCCCCATGACACATTTTGACATAGGACCTCTCTAGCATACTTTTATATGGTATGATAGAGAGGTCCTATGTCAAAAAGTGTCATGGGGGGTAATCTAAGGTATTTTTATCACTCTGCATGATTTTTTTCCCCCTTTAGATTATTGTTTCTTTTATTTCACATCAAGCTCGTGTCGAGCATCTGTGGTTTCTTAAACCTATTTTAAATTCTAAAATCGACTATTCATTTTTAAATATAACAATGTCCAAATAGTTGCTCCCCCCCCCCTCTATCTCTCTGGGTTATGGGAGCCCGATAGGTCGAACATACACAAAGATACGAGCATTTAAGATTTTCGCTTTCGTCGTGCAACGATGTCTCTTGAAATATAATGCTGATGGTAATGTTGATCAAGCCGTCCAAGAGAGAGAGAGAGAGAGAGAGAGAGAGAGAGAGAGAGAGAGAGAGAGAGAGAGAGAGAGAGAGAGAGAGATCTTAATTAAAGCAGAATAATGACTTAGTTGAACTGTCAACATAATACAATATTTTAATTACCTCATGTTGATTCGTCATTTCACTTAGTTTTTATTACAAGCTAATTTCCAAACGCCAGTGCGTTTATACCTGACAGTGACAGTACAGGTTCAGTGTACAAGAAGCTAACCGGGTTTGCAGTGCACCACTTTCTTCATAAAAAAAATATATTTCATGTGTCTTTTATGAATTTAATAAATGTGAATAACAATAAAAATTGAAAAGGAAAACAGTTGCTTATTATCAATTTGCATATGTGCTTATGAACAAGAAGAAATATGGTAGAACTACATTTTGTAGCGGACACACTCGCAGGGATGTGAGGAATTCATTCATTCGGTCAATACACAGTTGCCAGGAGCTTATCATAACTCCACCTAAAGTTGCAAATATGTTTATTTATATGTAATATAAATAAAATATATGTTTAGTATGTACGCCGTATCAATGATTTACCACTCGTATACATTTTTCACTAAAAGGAAACTTGGACAAGCCTCGTTTCCTTTTAATGAAAAATTTACACATCATGTTATATCATTGATACAGCACACACGCACACACACACACACACACACACACACACACATATATATATATATATATATATATATATATATATATATATATATATATATATATATATATATATATATATATATATATATATATATATATATATATATATATATATATATAACAGAAAGTACATGAAATTGTTATGTAAGAAAAGATGTTGTTATTGTAATAAAGGTTGTTGTACGGCTACATCTTTGAGAGAGAGAGAGAGAGAAAGAGAGAAAGCTCTCTTAACCTCGTGCCGTCACAATGTTAAAACAGCTACATCTGCATAATTATTTTACCTGTAAAAAGAAGACAAAACATCTATTTCCTCTGTCGGTACGGAACTGACCTTTTTATTTAATTAAACAACACAAATATATTGACTACATTCTAGAAACACATCTAAAAACTTTATAATAAAAGTTCATGCAATACATATTATATTTTCCCTTTTTCAAGCTTTCCAACTTCATTTATTCGTATAACTTCTGCATTTTAGAATATTATACAAATAGTTAATTCTCAATCAATTTCAAGGTAGCCAAAAGTGTAAGATGTAATTACTGTAGTTAATGTAACAATTAATTTAAAGAAATGTATTTTACTAATTTTAAAATAGAATATTGATTTAGAATATATTGCTAGATAATATTCTTTCTTACTTAAAGAATACTTTATTTCAATATTAAATCTAACATGAAGTTGGTAGCAATCTTAACCTTACAATAAAAAGTACATAAATATAATTAAATATAAATTATTTAGAACATTTAAACATTCCGTTACAATATATTATCAATAAAAGAATTCAGTAGCAATGTTGCACACAAAACAGTTTTACTATTAAAATCTCAATCATTAAAAATACTTATTCCTAAAATGAGTTATAACATATACAATTATTTTACCTGTAAAAAGAAGACAAAACATCTATTTCCTCTGTCGGTACGGAACTGACCTGACCCTTAAATGCGTGGTCTTTTATATGCATCCTGTGTCAGGTTAACGTACCCTTGGAAATAGATGTTTATTCTCTCATCAAGTAAAAGTCAGTTTTTCCTGGTCCAAACCAGCTTAATTTGACGTCATCTGACATAAGGTACAACTCAGATTTGTAGTTCGTTTGGCATTAGTTACGTCCGAACATGATAATCCCTAAATATTCTAAATCAGCAACATGTTTAATATATTAAGCCAGCAGTAATGTCCGTCAAACATTAGATACTGTCCAACATTTAGACATGAACCATTTTGTATTTACGTCAGTACGGAAGTTTGTTCTGTGTTTTACCGATAAGACTTTAGGGGTTGACTAACTTCAGTAAGATTTCTGCCAATGCCTGGTTTTACAAAATATATGTCTCACTGATAAACTTAAGAGCTGACTGATTTTTGCTTTATAACCTATTTTCACACAATACTGTATATTCGTATAGCTAATGATTTGCGTTGCCAACTTATGCTTCGTATATCAACTATTTTCCTTCAATTAATATATAGTTGTGCTTTGGAAATAAATGAAATTAATCTTAACACACTTTTAGAACTTACTTAATATAAACAAATAAAACATACTTTAGTACAATTTAAAGAAAATATCAATGTTATTAATTTTACTAAAAATTTAATCCTAACAAAATAAAATAACTTAATCAATGACGTAAGCAACTGTGAGAATACATCACATTAAGAAGATACACTTCTTTTGAAATAAAACATTTACCGAATTTCAAAAAAAAATGTATTTATATAAATAATCTTGTGCTTCTTCCGACCAAATTGTGTCTATCGAGCTTTCAGACATTGGTCCCACGGACAAAATGATTTATTAGAGAATTTCTTCCAAATTTCTCTCTGAGTAAGTTAATTAAACTCTTGCAGGATAAAACATGGACTAACAGGTTTTCCAATGGGTCTTACTTAGAAGAATGTAGTCATTATGCAACAAGTACATATCCCGTGTGTAATGTGTTCAGCCACTTCTTGCAATATTATTATGTAGCCCTATTTGAGGTCAGCCACTTGTAACACTATCATTGCCGTGACGTCTTGAAGACTTGGATTTCAATGGTCCCATCCATGTTTATTTCCCCTTGCGGCTAGACAGTTCCACCATATTCAGTCCCTATTTGCATCAATACATACCCACCGTGTTCAATCCCACAATTACTCTAGAGTCTATGCACCCACCATGGCAGACGAGTGACTTGCAGTTAACGCGAAATTGTTGAAGTGAAGAATTTTACCGGGCTTGACAGTTCCTTATCGATCTATACATTTTAAAAAGTTTTTATTATTTGCCAAAGTTTACCCAAAACTAGTTGTTCGAGGATATCTAGAAAGTGAAAAATTGAAGATGAATGCAGTTCGTTTAACATCAGTAAAGAAATACTGACAAGTATTAATTTACTGATTTGGAGTTATTCTGTTTATGTTACTCTGTTTATCAGATAAATTTGCTTGTTTTTAAGTTTAATTTTTCGAATATTGATAACATATTAACAACTAAAAATTAATTATGATGTTATTTAGAAAAAACTTTTGTTTTTGCTATTTCAAATATTAAATATTTTATTTAATGAACTATGCGGCCCGATAAAGTTGTAAATTTTGTATGCGGCCCTTGCACTGGAAAGTTTGCCCACTTCTCTTTTAGACAGTCCCAACCCATGTTAAATTTCAATATTGCCCTGGACAAAAACAACCCCATGTTGGTTTCTTCAATGATTTTTTTTAAGTCCTCGAAAACTAATAACGATACTCAATATAAAATGGACTATTTAGAAAGAAATATAACTGATAGAACCAAACAAAAAGTACATGAATTCGTATAAACAGTTTGAGTATATATAATACTCATAAATGGTACTAAAACAGTGCGATCTTATTACTAATCTACGAAAACTGATAACGGTTACAAATGTGTTTGGTATATAATATTAATAATAATTGAAACAATCCACGAAAATTGATAACGTGACCAATGCTATTCCCAATTAAAATTTTGTTAAATAGTGTACTAGTAAACAAACAAAAAAATGTATTTAGCAGCGCTGAAATGAAACGTGAAATGAATTATTAGTAGTGGTTAAAGTATATAGACTACGAGCCGGATAATAATATTATATTTCTAGTATCACATGTCTCAATGGCGAAAGAAACTAGGATTTTATTTTAAACCACCATATCCAATGAAAACCGTCGTTTGGACCAAACTCATCTGCATATTGACTGGCTGGATATCTCCAATATCCCAAGTGACACCACTAAATATAATAATCGAAGTTGTTATATTTGATTTTCGTATTTAAATTAAGACCATGCACACATTAATATCCAGTGTCCATTACTGTAATTTCTTTGACATTCCGGTATCTCCGCACATTACTGATAATAACGATTTTAAATCATACTTAGAAAGAAAAAAATACTATGTTTTCATTGTTTCGAAGGACCTCTTTTGTATGTAATTTCTTTCCATCGATTGTGCGCCTCCTTTTTTATTTAGTAGTAGTCAAATGCATGTCACAGAGACGCACTCAAGTCAATGTCTCGCAGGGCGCTTATTAGTGTAGTGTTTTGGGCAATTACAAACTGAAAGTGACCGTTGCGCAACATTCTGACGTTTCCCATTTTCCCTACAGGTCCCATTGACAGAACCCAATAACATTTTGGTGGCTCATCCGAGATTTCTCAAGATAGATGACGATACCTAACTTGTTGTGTGAAGGCTGATAAAGAAAGCAAGCTTGAAAGCATCAGATCAATTGATGGAAATACTAAAAGAAAATTATATCACCAGTCCAGGCAGAGGAACTTAGTAGATCCTAGCTACGATGTCGTAGCCTCAACTTGATTTGTTGTTGTGGTCTATACGAGATACGAGTATGGGTACTAATATTAGTACTAAGTAGATCCAAGCTGCTGGAATTGGTATAAGGATATATGCGACTCTTGGATGAAGAAGTGATCAATAATCTTCTTTGATACCTAGAGAAGAAACTGGAAGGCTATTCGACCAGCAGATTAAAAGACTAGGCCATGAAAATAGAACCCGTAGTGTGAAATCTGAGTCTGGTCAGACTAGAAAACTGCCTCCATTAAGAACCGAACATGACCAAATGGAAAAGAAAGATCCCCCCAATCTTTTGGAGAAAGGACTTTAAGATAGGTTGCCCTGATGGCTTCCGCGTTGGGATCGTAATTCAACAGATAGAATTTGGGCTGTAGAACTTATTTTTTTCAGCCTCAGAAGTGGTGAATAGTGTCATAAAACCTATCCAGCAAGGACAGAAACTGAGAAAATATTTTGAATGAAGAAACTTTGCGAACGTAAACACTTTGAGGAGTATTATTCGTGCACATTATCAAGAGAAGTCGACAACAGATGCACCAAACATTGTGCAGTGCACCAAACATTGTGCAGTGCCAGTCAGAGTTCGAAAAAAGAGCCAATGCAGTTCTTGATGAGTGTTCATGAGCTGCGCCAGAAAGTCTTGTTTGCGGCTATGGAAAAGAACAGTATAAATTATTGGCGTGAAATTATTGCAAAGTACGTTTATACATGCAATTTATACGGACCTAAGAAGTGATGTGATCCGACATGAATTGCTAGCCATCCTAACGAAACATGGAGTTGAAGATAAAGAGCTTATAGAGGTGTTACATAGCATTTTGTGGAAGGAGACTGAAAACCAAGCCTAGTTAGAAAAGCATACAATGTGAATGGTATAAGCAGCAACCTAGACATGACAGTCGAGACACGAACTAACCTAGACATGACAGTCGAGACATGAACTAACATGATGGGTATGTTTTGGAGTCTGAAGTAAAAGAGTTGAAGGCCCTAGTAGCTGAGCTGAAGGACATTCTGTCCAAAAGTGACAAAATAGTGCTTGCAGAAGAGCATAGACACAGAATAAAAAAAGTTGGGAGGCAATAACTATTATACTGAGGCTTATGGTTATCCTGTAAGCATTGTTGGAGACATGGTAGTTCAGAAAACTTTACAAGAGGGTGCATGGTCAATAGGAAACAGGAAAGGGCCATACTGACGGGACGAGCGGCGACCACGGACAATCATTGTCCCCAAAAGTGTATACATTGTGCCAAACAAATTGTTAAGCTCTTGAGGTGTAAAGATTGTTATATGGTACCGCTCATAGATGTGTCAAAAGAGTCATAGTTTGCTGCATATGTAAAGTCATAGAGGTGTCAAAAGAGTCATAGTTTGCTGCATATGTAAAGTCATACAATATAGTAAGACTGGGGAATGAGCTATAAGGCAGAATATCAGTGAACTAATGGGTAATGTTTATAAAATAAAAATAATCGACTTGTTGGGACATTTGTTTTGTCCTTTGGAAATTAAGTCGTGTGGCTTCAATGCTTTTTTGAGATACTGGCGCACATGTTTCATTGATTCATGCGTGCTGGCTGTTAGCACATTTTCCTTATATCGAATTAAAGTCAATAGAGAAATTTGTAAAAGTTGCCCTAATGTTTTTTCTTTTCTTTCGAGAAATGGGCCAGCACCATGATTCGAAGGATGGCTGCAATTAGCTGTTCAGTTAGGAAATTAGGAGAAGTTAATAATAACCGTAAATACCCTAACAGTGATCACACAGTAGATAGTGTTGAAGAATGGAATCGCCCCTTTGAATTTTCAGTGTGTTAGATCATATGCAGTTCGACGGATGTGGAAGGAAGAGTGCAGGGCATTCTTTCGAAACGAGGACGACAATGGTTGTGCTGCTTGCTTACATATGGGTATCTGCCTCATCGATAACAAGCCTGTCCAGATTTCCTAGGTCAAGAGGTCAAATATTCCATTTAAGACCTGACTGGATTCGTAAGTCACGATTACCATGTTATATGCCAGCCCCGTGGTTCGTGTTCGGAAAGTGGTAATGTATTTATTAAAATGACAGGTATCACTTTTCATCCATTGAATTAGAGAATAATTAAATGCAGTTATATTTGTATTTTCTCTATTGCCTCGTTTTCAGATTGGCGACTAAATATTCAATGTTTTTCTTAAGGAGTTCATTTTTGATTTTGGAATGGAAGGTGTTTAGCTGTAACTTTTATCTTAAATTGCGAGTTTTGCCTTATTTTCTAGCATGTAAAAGCTCATTGAGATATAATGCAGCTATGTTGTTTGAAACTTTGGAAACAAATCTACCCTTTTTCAACATTATTCGTTCGTTTACTGTTAATAATTTAATAGCATTAATTGCATTTGTTGTTTTTTTTAGCATTATGTAGGATGAGTCTTCAAGCTCTTTACTGCAAGCGGAATACTTTGTAAATATTTTTGTCAAATGTATTCCACAGATAACGTTACAATATGGTTGTATATAACATTTGTAATAGATTTATATATGTTTAGTTGTTAGATAATGGCCTTATCTTCATTAATAGCCACACGTATGAATTAAATTTATGACATATGTCATCAATATGCTCATTCCATCCATTGCAAATTATTGTCAGGTTTGCACTCTTTTGTGTAGCAGTAATCAATTTTATTTTATTATTATCTGTGTTTACTTTCATGTCATTTTCCATACACCCGGAATCTATTATAAATATGACAATCTGAAAGGAGACGTCAAAATCTGATTTTAGCTGTTTGGAATTTGATAGTGTGGTATCATCTGCATACAAGTCGGTACATGAAATACAATTGCCTGTTTTCAGTGGCAGATCATTTATGAAAAAAAGAAAGAGAAGTGGGCGTAGGATTGATCCCATAGGTAATCCATACGCATTTTTGTCTTTAGAAACACTGTCTTTATGTTGACAATGTAATGTTTTCTCGTTTTGTATGATGTAACCAATCAATCATTAAATTGTCACTTGTTTATAAGACTATCATAATCAACTGGGTCAAAAGCTTTTCTAAGATCAACTTGTATTGATCCAACTAATTTTCCTTGATCTGAGGCAATAATTAATGTATCTATCCTAGAGACCAATGCTGTCTCACAGTAGTGATTTTCTCTGAATCCTGATTGTTTGTTTAGTTTGACAGGTGTATCAAAAGACTGACATGGGCATGTTGTTTAAGCGTTTGTATAGAGTTAGTACAATAGCTATGGGTCTGCAAATATTGACATATTTGCTGTGAATTGGTGATAACTTGTCAATTTCTCTATGTCTGTTAAAAACACTGAGTTGGGTATGTTTTTACTGCAAATGTGATCCAATAATAACTAGGCATGTTGATTTCTTTGTTGCAATATATTGCAGAAATGTCAAAATGTTTTCAAATGTTATTGCAGAGATTTAAAACCAATTGTGTCAGTGAAACCTTTTCTGAACAAAAATTTCTTTGTTTGTTGTGACTAGAATTTGCAACATGATCTAAGGACTGTTGACAAAAAATTCCGTTGCTATTTCAACGTCCTCATTAATAATTGGCCTTTCTGTCTAAGTTGTTGGATTTTGGATGATCTTATGGAACCTGCACTTAGTTTGTTAAATACTTTTCACTTAGAATTCTTATTGCAGTTAATTATTTTCTAAAGCCGACTTAAAGTAATTCTTCTTTGCCCGATTAATCATTTTGGTTACTTTATTTCTCCATGTATTGACCAACATTTCATTCCAAAGATCAGTGATGCATTCGATGAAATGGTAGACAGTAAATGGTTCTCACTGATGAATCAGGGCAAAGCACGCCACCAGGGTATTATTAAAGAAGAATGCAGATCGTATATTGCTTTTCTGTCATCTTAGGGTTTGTATGAGTGGAACAGAGTTCCATTTGGTTTAACCGAAGCCCCCGGAACTTAAGAAAACAAACATTTGAATGAGTGCTTGGAAGGACTGCGTGATTAAATATTTTTACCTCACTTTGATGATGCACTTTCGTAGTGCCACATTTGACGAACGACTGAGGACAGAGTTTTTGTTAATAATGTCCTACACATGGTAGGTCATGGCAAATTAAGATCATCATGGGAGGAACATGTATATGTCGACCTACGCAGGTGATGGGAATTCCGCATCATGTGAAGTAAAGAGGGAAGATAGTCGATGGGTAATTCGTCGATTTCATTGTAAACTGATGTTGCAATGCAACCGTTTACCTGTTGTGCACCCTGTCCCTAACCGATGCTCACAGAACATCATGTACAAGCAATGTAACCCATCTTCCAACAGGACCACTTGGTCTGGATCTGAATTTTTTTAAACCAGCGATTCAGAGTTTGATTTTGTGCCAGTTATTGGAACTGTGTTAAATCCGCAGGCGGAACACTTCATTTCACATCGCGCAACATAGAAATCAGAAGGACTTTCTTCTTTGGAACTTTGGGAATTGAGTTCAAGAATAACAGTCAGACTAGTGAAATGAGCGAGACGGATATGTATGGATACGATCATGAGACGACATCCATCGAGTTCCCAGTTTGGAGGTGTCAGACATGGAGGTTGTAACATCCCCCCAAAGCGTTTCACTTACAATACTCTATGAGTATACGGGAATTTGGGATCTTAACAGGGATACCTTTTACTCCCGTTGGTCAACCTGTTTTCCTTATTTTGTCTCCGTGAAATTAATTAGATATCTAGACATCATTAAATTCAATGAAATGTTCTTACATGTAACCATTAGGATGTATATCCATGTTTTTATTGTAAGCATGCACATTCTGCTTTTCTTCGTGAGAGACGTTTTATCATGTACTGAAGTTTATGTATTTTATGTTGAATTCACTTACATATGCTACTGCATCTTTTAGTGATGCCTAAGGACAAGGTTCCTAAAACGCGAAGGTAGCTGCAATAAACGGGGTCTATATGGGTGTTATAATATTTGATAACTTATTCGAAGTGTAGAAAGATCGTATTGTCAATGTAGCAAATGTAGCTAGGGTGGCCAACTTTTTACTTACAGCCATTACTGTTTAATTCATGCCTAATAAAACTTTAAAAAAATCCGAATTCGTTTTAAATACTTTGTGTGAAACCAACTAGGTACTTTAACCTACAATGACGCTAATCTGAACATTTTATTGATTTATGGATAGGGTAAAATTCACGTTGACGTGTTGAACGAACTACTGTTGTTAACTTTTAACCACCGCGAGTCTATATAGTATTCGCCCCCACCCCTATCCTTTTATATTTACAATCTACCGATTTTAAAAACGAAAAGCATCAAGGATTTTTTTTTTAAATATGCACAAAACTTAATCGTCGCTGATTTATAATTTCTAACCTGTTTGTCGCCAAGGAGTCCATAACATGGTCGGCTTAATTGGCGTTCAAATCAACCGGAAGCTCTCTATGTAAACAAGCAGACATCCTGTTCTGACAGTCCAATAAATCAAACTCCCATATCTATGTTGATACTGATGTACGATGTGACCTTCAGTCAGTATTATTACAGGAGTAGTGCTGATTTATCAACTCTTCTGGTTTCTAGAATAATTAGTTAAAATGGTTTCGTCTGCGTTCATTATTTGTAATGCCTAGATTTATTATTTCTAAAACAAACTGAACAAGTATAAAGGAGAAACTCTTTTATACGTTTGTTCGGAGGGATTGAAATCCAAACTTTACGGAAGTATTGAAATTATCAAACACGGCAAACTAAATCACATCTGTTGCTTGGAAAAATAGACTGGCTTATGCAACCAGGAAAACGGTGTTGCTAAGATAATTCCCATTTGATTCGAAACACCAATAAGTTGACAGTGTTTGGGATCCCATGATGACACTCTGATTTGAATGTATAAATCAAGGAATGAAATGACTTTTATGTGTCTTTTTGTATCAATGATGCCTCTTGTTTTTTTTTTTTAAAATCGGTCCAAACAAACGGGATGGTTTGAGAATACCACATGTATTGAAATGGAGGTCATTTATTTAAAGATTATTTGTGTTCCATTGAGATCGCCATTTTTGCAATCTCGAGACAACATTTATTTTGGCGGTGAGAGTGTGACAAGTTGTCACTGTTTCCGGGGACCCTCATTTAAAAAAAAAAGAAAAAAAGTTTTCCTTCTATCCATCGTGCGCCTCTTTTGTACTTAGTAGAGGCCAAATACATGTCACAGAGATGCACTAAAGTCGGTTGGACTAAAGACCCCAAGGCACCGAAGACAATCCCATTGCAAAGGATACTTGCATACAATTAACTAAAATCAAACCAACCAACCAACAAACAAACAAACCCCAATGATCAGTTCTACATGACAAATTTAGTACAAATTCTGCACTGTATGCTTATCCAGTAAAATAGGTTCATCCCCCCCCCTCCCTTAGGGAAAGAAACGGACAGACAAGATATGAGAAATTTAAAGAAATAATTTAAAATAAAATAAAATAACAAACACAGAGATACGAGTAATGTTCATGTCTGAAAAGTTTTCTATAACCTTATTAAATATGCTAGTTTCACGCAGAGGCGTAGTTTGGGGGCAGAGGCGGACAGATGTCCCCGGGTGCTAGACTAGTGGGGGCGCCAAAATGGGCTTTGAAATAGGATGTATGTGGAATTTTCGTTTGGGGGGGGGGGGGAGAAGGGCGCAAAAATGAATCTTGTCCCCGTAAAAATGAATATTGTCCCAGGTCTCCAAACACTCTAGCCACGCCTCTGGTTTCACGGCATTCTCTCTCTCTCTCTCTCTCTCTCTCTCTCTCTCTCTCTCTCTCTCTGTGGAAAAGGACACAAGCACTCTAGAAAATTACAACAGATTCCAAGCAAACCAGTTAATAAGCGGTACACTTAATAAGTCAGAATCACGGGTCGCTACAATAGTATTTTTAAACTTCTTCAAAATCATATGACAAAGAGTGTTTTATAAATTCTACACATAATGTATGTTAACTCTTTTTACATGACTAAAAGCGATACGCGAAACAAGAATCACAAAGCCAACATTAAATTTTGATTTCTTTTAATTTTGTTTTATTTTATTTATTAAACCTCGTGATGTGGTATGGATATATACCGAAAAATGAGAAACAGGACCGGATTAGGTTAAGTGCTAGGGGTGGGTGTTTCCAAATTATTACAAAAGGACCCTGACTTTCCTGTAAAGGGCAACAAAAAAAGTATGTGTGTCTATTTACTCAATGTGTACGTAATATCCAATAAACGTGCGCAAGAATAGAAATATTGTTACATGATTTACATTTCAAGTGACAAGTGTCTACGCGCGCGTGTCGGTGTGTTTGTGATTATAGTTTTATTCATTTTTAACCTGGGGGATAGTCCCGAGTCACACACACACACACACACACACACACACACACACACACACTTTCCCAATCCGGTCCTAAAAAAGGTGTGTATTCAATTACTTTGAATCGAAATTGGTATTCATTTAACCAATATCAGATGCACAGGCAACTCTTTCATCGATGTGAAGTACTAGACAATCAGCATAAAAAATACTTAGATATTTTTAATTAAAAAGAGGGGTATCTAAGATTAAATAAAATCATTTCTGTTCGAATGTGTTAAAAATTTCAACTGTAAAACATAATTTGAGATGTCTTATGGTGTTTATAAGGGTCTTGTGGTGTTTACAAGGGTCTTGGGGGGTAATTAGTCGCTCCTCAATTTATGAAGTCAAGGTTCCACAAGGCGCTCATTACAATAGTGCTTAAGTTAAGACCATAATTACACAACATCCCCGCTACAAGAGTTAGCAGTTTTTACTTTTTCGTTTTCCCTACTGGTCCCACTGAAAGAACCAAGGTGACATATGTCAACTAACCATACATACATACATACACACTAGTTTCCTCTGGTATCGCGATATTCGAAGTTTTGGGTAGTTTGGGCCATAGCGCTACATAGACCAACAGGTAGCCTAGGTCTTCTATCCTTTTCTTCTTTCTAACAGCTTGGTCTAAGCGTCACATAATCTGCTTATATTTACTAGATGACTATAAGTTATTAGTTCTGGATCACCAGTTGATTTCGAGAAAATGTCAGAATTGCTAGCGAGTATACTGTTTTAAGCATGCACCCATGAAATATCGGCTTCCAAAAATTAACGACCTTAAACTAAGTAATACAAGAGAGTGAAAGCCAACAAGTTTTGTAAATTCAACAAATAATTTATTTCCAAAGGATAAAATGTGACAATTTAATTTTTTAAAAAGAGTAATGCAAATTAAATCCCAAATAGACCAAAAAGTTAAATCACGAGTCCTAATGAATAAAGTTTTCGTTAAATTCCAGTGGTGTTTGAAATAAGATCCAGTGCTAAAGGTGTTGATGGACCTGTATAACTTACAATCGAGGAGTGAAACACAAATACAAATTAAATTACATAACACATACATGACCTTACCCCATTTTCACAAAGAGAATCTATATCATCATAAAATTTATATCTCTAACAAAATTGTTAACCAGTTTGTTGGCTTATAATATCCAGTGATGTTATGTGAGTGTCAGATCATAAGCAAGTGATTAAATTTATGGTAGCACATTAGAGTCCAAATGTGAAGTATATTAATGTTGTTGTTTTCTGGTGGCTTTTGCAATTGATAGGTGTTGACTTAAAACCTTGTCTTACATGATTTATTACTTCTTGTTGGAACACCTGGAGTTGTTTAAGTAGTCTAAGGTTGACGTGTACTTTCATGCTCATTAGCACTTTAATGCTCATGTTGGTGCGCTTAATCTTCCCAACAATCCTTGTCACAAGTAGGTAACAGATTCATTGCTTTGATTCTCTCAGATAAGTTTGTGTTTTTGGAGGGCACAGGTAGCAGAATAGAGTGCCATGAAAGGAGCATCCATTTTTCAAGCTGATTTACACTGACAACAGGACAAGATCTATCATCATACAGATATATTTTCAGTATCAGAGTAACTCCATTCACCACCCTGGAATCTACATGGTTCTGTTGTCAATTGTTTCCCCCAATCATTGTTCATTTTTAAATGCACATGTATTTAAAAGTACAAGGACAATGATTTGAACAAGACAATGCACATGTATACAGAATGCATGTGTGTGTGTATATATATATATATATATATATATATATATATACCAGTGTATATATATATATATATATATATATATATATATATATATATATATATATATATATATATATATATATATATATACATGGTACTTTAAAATTAAAATGGTTTTTAAAGTGTTGGTATAAAGCAATTTGATATACAGATACTGTTGTAAATGAAATAGTGATCCCAGTTGATCTATGTTGTGGTATTCGACAGGGATCTGTTATTGGACGTGTTCTCTTCATTGTGTATTTCACAGGGGTCTGTTCTTGGACCTGTTCTCTTCAATCTATACACTCAGCCACTCTCGAGTGTAATTGATCATCAACCATTGTCTCACCGATTGTACACTGATGACACCCAAATATACAAGTCTAGCCACCCTTTTGAAGTTGATGCTGCCATTCAAGGAGTGGAGAATGGTGCATTTCTGATGTGAAATCATGGATGACATGTAGCAAGCTACAGATAAATGATGATAAAACTGAGGCCATTCTGATCACAACACAAATACTTTCTCATTTACATCCTTTACCTTACACAATAAATATCAGCAAAATCAACATTAAATTCACACAGTCAGTACGAAACCTAGGTGTTACTCTGGACAGTACTCTCACATTGCATCAACATGTTATGAACATATGCAAGGCTGCATATCTTGAGCTGTGACGCATCAGCTGCGTTTGCAGTTATCTTTCAGTTGATGCCACTAAAACACTTGTGTGTTCATTAGTATTTTCAAGTCTTGACTATTGTAACTCAATTATGTCTGGTTCATCTTAAAATCTACTCCAGAAACTTCAAAAAGTTCAAACACAGCTGCTCAGATCATCTTTAGAGTACCACAATCAGAGCACACCTTGTTACTGCTCTGTATCCCTACACTGGCTGCTATCCATTTGATCCAGAATCAAACACAAAATTTGTTTTCTGTGCAACGTTTCACTGATGGACTACAGTCCAGCATACCTATCTGACCTCACCTATGTGTACACACCAGCAAGATACTTGCACTCCTCTTCTGACAATAATAAACTCATTATTCCCACTATGAAAACGAAGTCATATTTACAGTGTTCATTTGCATACCAGGGCCCAGCAACATGGAATTAATTACTCATTGAAGTTAGACACAGACACAGTGATCCCTTTCAAGAGTGCTCTTATAACTCATCTTTTTCAACTGCAAAAACAAACTTTAAGACCTAAAAATGTTCCTACCTTAAATATTTTCAGCATTTTTTGTTTTCCAATTTCATGGTGTTTTTTTGTTTTGTTTTTTGTATTCATATCATTAGAGATGTTGTAAAGCACCGAGAGCTTCTAATGATTTAGGCGCTGTACAAAGTCCTCACTATTACTATTATTATTATTATTATTATTATTATTATTATTATTATTATTTATCCTCTCATCCATAAACATTCTTGGTACTTTTTGCTGTTGGTCTATTACTACAGATCAGTGATGAATTCTCACTCATTAATCATTACTGAGGTATGAAAATAATGATAAAAAATAATAATAATCCCTGTTTTATAAATGACTTTTACATGATTAACAGTTTAATCTCAATCTCTTCTTTTTCATTTTCCCCTCCCCTCTCATGCACAAAGTGACAAAATATGCAGATATCTGGTTTGAGAGAGAAACAATAATTGGGCTAGATTTAAAAAAAACTTGAAACTGAAATTGCACCAAGTAAACTACAATATCGTTCTTCATAACGATATGTTTACACTTCCCTTGGGACCTATCTAAAGTGTTTATATAGTCAATGATATAAAGTTATGGGGCACACATATTTAAAGCTTTGTTGATGTTGTTGTCATTTCTTAAACCTATTAAAAGGTTCTAAAAATCGATTATTATTAATTAAATATGAAAATATCCAAATACTTCTCCCCTCTCTTTTACTCTTTCTCTCTCTGTTGACCATGATATCAAGATGAGGGTGAAAATCCATGAAAAGATGAGTTTAGAGGATTTGTGATACCACATTTCTGGACCTATGAAGAATGATGGTAAATGGTAAGTCAAACTGACTCAAGGGAGAGAGAAGGAGAGAGAGAAACAAATTTATGGTTGCTAGTATAGTAGTAATGTTAATTAAAGCAGAATAATGACTTAGATCAACTTAAGATATATTAAAATATTTTAATTACCTCTTGTTGGTTTGTCATTTTGCTAAGATTCTATTCCATGCTAATTTACATGCGTCTGTATGTCTTTGCATTGATGAACTTTCTTCAGTATTCATTTCAAGAATCAATATGTCGGTAGGCCTTGCATGCTCTACTTTCTTCATTAAAACCATCTTTCATGTATAAATCATAAGTGTAAGTTATATTGATTTAATCAATGTGAATAAAATAAGACACTCAAAGATGAAAACAATCAACTTATCAATATGAAAAGGTGATTGTAAATAGGCACAAAAAACAAAAAGACAGTTACATTTTGTAGCGAACACACTCAGCATGGATGTGAATCAATTCGCCCAGTCAATACATGTACACAGTTTCCTCTCATCAATCTAACTTCATTCAAATGGCAAATATATGTATTTGTATGTGATATAAATAAAAAATATATATAATATATGTACACCACTGTGTGAATGATATACCACTCGATTACAATTTTCATTAAAAGGAAACTACAACTCTCGTTTCCTTTTAATGAAAAACGTATACGTCACGTAGTAAATCATTGATACAGCGCACATACTAAAACCTATTGGCAAACCTACAGAGCTTATATCTTAAAATACTTCATGAGCATCAGAAGAAATCTAATACATGTACATATACAAAAACTAAACCACTCTACATGAAGCAGACTATGGATTACTTGTGTCTGTACATGGAACCTTTACACAGTATGCTTCAAGATGTGGTCTTAAGATATAAAATTGTTAAAATATGAGGTTGAAAATTAATGGGAGTGAAGTTATAAGTTGCTAAATC
This sequence comes from Unio pictorum, assembly GCA_030141615.1. Taxonomy (NCBI): domain Eukaryota; kingdom Metazoa; phylum Mollusca; class Bivalvia; order Unionida; family Unionidae; genus Unio; species Unio pictorum. The sequence continues at coordinate 15,509,722 of JARLTB010000044.1, forward strand.
ATTGTAAACCTTACCTGTATGTAGTACATTTAGAACCAGCAAGGTATTTTCCTACCTAAAAGAGTAAAAAGAATTTTTTACAACTGTCATATCATTTAATTATGTTGGACATTACTTAACTGTAATTAGGAAAACTTGGAGTGTAATAATCATTTATTGTCTATTGTGGAGAGGTGGCACCTTTGCCAAACCTGTGAGTTCAGTGTAAGGTTTCTTCCATTCATTAAAGAAAAGTTTTTTTTCATGGAGTTTTTCAAGTTCTAAAAATGAAACTACTAATGAGCATGGTTGGGAGACTGCTTATTTTGTCACAGGATGAAAGAGTGATACACTGCCAGCAGTCTATCACTACTACGGTATTTTGCACTTCATTTGCCTATATTTACATTTTTAGATCCTTTTTGACAGATCATTGTTATTTGCTTAAAGGTTAGCATAAAGTTCAAAGTGATCCAAAGAGTTTTACTAAATCTGTACAAGGGATATTCCCTGGCAGTCTAATTGACAGAAGGAGGTCTCCAGACATTATTTAGTTAAGTTTAAATTCATGATGAGCATAAGTCATCACCACAATTATACTTATCCGAATGATTTATGAAAAAACATAATTAATAAAAATAATGAAAACTAGGAGTTCAAGAATTGATTATTGAGATACATCATTATAGAAGTTTCCCCCATGAACTAATGGAGTTCTCAGTTTTGACACATTGTCGTTTGCTAAATCTGGAAGCTAAGGCCAGTTTCTGAGTGAATTGTGTGATAAGCAGTAAATACTTTCAAAAAATCTATAAAAATTGTTGCAGCATACTTATTTTCATATAGGGTCAGTGCAAGACATAGTAGTCAAATTAAGGTAGCTGAAACCCTTTCTGAAATCAGAAAGGTGTGGGTGTATTCGCATAGCACAAAAATAACATTAAATTAAGCAAAGTGCCATGTGGTACACCAAAATCAGATATGCATATTCAAAGTAATCACAGTTGATTACAACTTTCTTATGTGCAAAATTGTTGATGTTTTAGGGTTTAATGCCATTTTTCAGCACATGATAGGCTATACATGGCAACCATTGATTTTGGTGGAGGAAAAACGTGGGAAAACCCCCGGAAAGAACCACCGACCCACAAGAAGCTACTGGCAAGCTTTCTCACATATCCACATTAGCCGAATCTGAGACTCGAACCCACGCAGACAGAGGTGAGATGGCAGTGAACCATAATGGAAAGTGCTTTTGACCACTCAACCATTCTGGGCTCCTATGTGAAAATTACATAGCTACTTTAAATTTCTTTGATAATGCCATAGTGCTGAGATTTATACAACGATTGATAATTTAATACTGTCATATACAGTAGAACCTGTATTGAAAGACCACCCTTTCTGCCATAATATTATGGTCACTCAAGACAGGTGGTTTCTCACAACAGGTCACAATGCTATATACATGTAATCATTAAATTTGTGCATTGAGAATATGGTCTCTCAAGACAGGTAATCTCACATAGCAGTGGACTTTCGAGGCAGATTTCACTGTATTTGATATCTTTGTGAAACTTTCCCAGGAGATCATAGTGATAAAATTGCTTGGTTTTTAATACAAAATTATGAACAGAAACCAAGATTTAGTGTTGTTAATACTTTCTTTTTAAATGGTCCAAAATATTTTCAATGTTTTAAAATTTTAGAATTTCACTTAAAGTCTTGTTAGTTGTTAAAACTGCAATTTTTCAGAAGAGCTGCAAAAAAAATGTAATAAAATATGACATAAAAAAAGTTTAATCTTGCCTGTAGTAGCCATTTTGTCTCATATTTTTAAAATATTTTTTCCATTTGCTGCCATTTGTAAAATAATGTGATTGCATTAATGGTTGTCTTACCTTTTTCTTGCAGATATCATCATGAATGAATCTGGACCAAGGACCAAGCCAGTTCTTGCTTTTGGAGTAATTACTGATTTACATTATGCTGATAAAGAGGATAGGCAAAATCATGACAAAACTGCAACACGATACTATAGACATGCTCTTCAGCATTTAAAGAACATGCTGGAAACCTGGGAGAGTGACCCACTATGTAAACCAGCCTTTGTTTTGCAATTAGGAGATGTTATTGATGGTGTCAATAAAAGCATGGAAGCATCTGAATCTGCTTTACAAAGGGTTCTGGCAGAAATGAAATCTTTTTCTGGCCCATGTTACCACATATGGGGAAATCATGAGTTTTATAATTTCACAAGAGAGTTCTTGATGAAATCCGGTTTATTTTCAGGGAATGAATTGCAGTGCTCTGTTATGCCTGGTAATGCATATTATGCAATTGAACCCCATCCACAGTTAAGAATTCTTTCCTTGGACACATATGAGATCAGTCTTTTAGGGTACCCTGAAGAAGCACCACAGTATCAAACAGCTATGAAGATCATGAGTATAAACTCCAATAAGAACCTGAATTCAGCTGTTGGGCTGGGATATGAAGACCTCATGTTTCTGAAGTGTAATGGTGGTTTAGATATGGGTCAGCTTAACTGGATGGAGACAAACCTTCAGGAAGCCATGGTGAAGAAACAAAACATTGTTGTTATTGGTAAGTAGAACTTGTCTTGAAAAAATATTCAGAAAGCCATGAAAAATTAGAAAGTATGTACATGTAAGTGATATGTAGATTTTGCACAAGAAAATAGATTTTCTTGTACAAATGAAGATATTTTGATTGGGATTCAATTTGAATACTTATAGAGAGAATTAATAAGAGACCACGGCTAAAAATAATGTCAAAATTCTGCTGCATGCCTTTCTCTGTGACTTATAGTTCAGTTGTTGCAGACCTCAAAGACCACCTAGCTCTTCCTGCAGATGAATAAATTATCTCCCACTAAAACACTTATTCTTCATCTACTCCATACAGTTTTTATTTTTCTTTTATGTTGTCAAAGCTAATGTAATTTTGCATGTCATTAGAAGCCAGTCAGAAAAATGGCACCAAAACATGGCCAAACTTATAAAAGATATATCTTTTACCCATCCCTGTATTGGATTTATAGTTGGTCAACTCTCTGTTAATGAAAGTATGCATTGCTGATGACAAGATGAAAAGCATTTGTAAAGAGTTCACAGTGATGTTATATTGATAGGAATTGTTTTAAAATACATGCAGTAATGTTAGAGTGGCATTATTGTGAAGAATACAGTATATCAGCATCCTTTTTTTTCTTCAAAACATTAATTTATTTTCATCATGGTACCAATCTCCATGGTTTTGCTAAAATTAATTTTCACTGGCACCTAATATTTGGGGATAGCAGTTGGGGGCATAGAAATTCCAGGATTGGATCTCTTTGATTGCTGGGTCTTTGATATTCATCATTCTAGACAATAACAAAATCCATAAAAGTTTTATGCACAAATTATGAGATGTTCAAAGTAAGTTTTTGAGTCATTTAATACACAGCATAGCAAGGTTTGTAGGCCATTCCCAAGCAAGGTTTGTAATCCATGCCCAGGCAAGGTTTGTAGGCTATGTCCAAGCAAGATTTGTAGACCATGCCCAGGCCCACACCTGGGGGGGGGGGGCAACCATGGCACTTGTCAGGGGCCCGAGCTAGATAGGCACATATGCGCACATATTTGAAACATGAAAGGGACCCAAACTCTGTCAGCTGCCTGGGGCCCAGTATTTCCTAGGTGCAGGCCTGCCATGCCCAAGTGTGGTTAATAAAATGCTCTTATACTCACATTCTACCATAGTTGGATTAACCTGCAAACAGCATAATCCAGTTCTGCCATCACACAATGCACATGGCATATGCAGCTTGTTAGTAATGTTTATCAGAACAAACACAGACTTTGATCTGCCAATGCATTATGCAATAGCAGATCAGGGTCTTTGTTGTTTGCAGTTTGATCCAACTTGGCATAGGTAAATGATTATCCATTTTTGCCTTCTTTTTGATTTTGTAGGCCATGGACCTGTGAACCCAGATAGTACTGATAGGACTTGTTTATGCTGGAATTACCAGGCAGTTTTGTCTGTACTTCAGCAGTATGCATCCTGTGTTCTGTGTTACCTGGCAGGTCATGACCATTCTGGAGGCAGCGCCATTGATTCAACTGGGATCCTTTACGTTACACTGAATGGAGTGATTGAGAACAAAAATGCATGTGATGCTGCAACAGTTTATTTGTACCAAGATAGGTTAGAGATTGTAGGTAATGGTAGAGTAAGAAACTATTCAGTAGGTCTTAAATATCCTTTGGCAAAAATTTAACATACAATTTGGAGAAATGAAGGACAACTCTTTGAGACCATTTTAGTCACAAAGGTCTCTACCACATTCATGACTTTGGGTTATCTGAACAGTATGTAGTCTCTGGTGGTCAACTCTGTGAAAGGCCTTACATAAGGTTTATGTGCCCATCTTGGTTATTGCCCCTTGATTTCTGATCACATGACTTCACTTGAACATCACAGAAACTATACACTATAGTTTAATTCAAGCTGATAAGGATATATAGATTACATTTTTATATAATTACAGATAGGTATAATTATCTAATCAACTGCCACAAGCAGTTTTAAGCAGTTTTAGTTTACAAACATAACCAAAAGTTTAAAAACTACAAAATATTCATATTTTTTTAATTAATACCATAAACATGTAGTTGTAATGCTGAGGTGACCCTTCTATATCATCAGTGATTACGGTTTGAATAGATGAACACCATGGTGTGAAAACACCTGGGCACATATGTACTTAAATTAATTTTAGAGGCACTGTATCAAAATGATTTTTAAATATTTTTTTACTTAGCCATTTTAAGTTGCATCTACTATATATACTCGCCTATAATTAAAGTACAGCTGTAAAAAAGCATAGACCCAGATCTTCTCTCTCATAGTACTTAAGCAGATCAGGATCTTTGTTGTTTGCAGTTTGACTCAACTTATAAGCATGTGTGTGTGTGTTATTTGGATTTTTAACATAAGTTGATGCAACTTTTCAGTCATATCGCAACAATGTCTGCAGTGAGGCAGTTTATAGTGATGTCTACTACTGGGGCATCATGCCACAGACATGTAGCATGATGTCCCACCCAGTCACATTATCCTGACACCAGGCCAACAAGTCCTAACACTAACCTCATAATGCTGAGCGCCATGTGAGGCAGCTGTTAGTACCATTTGTATTAGTCTTTGGTATGACATGGCCAGGTGGTCTTATAAGCATGTATGTATGGTAATTACAAAGTTTTTATCATCTAGTAATAATAATACTGTAATCTTGGGTGCTTCTATGAGCTAAAGTTAATTACACTATATAATTTCTTCTCTGTTCATGTAATTATGGAATGTTTCAAGAATTGTTTATGATTTCTCTTTATTTTGCTTGAATAGAGCTGTATTTTAATATACCCCCTCCCCAATGCTTTTTTTAAAACAGGAAATGTGTATCAGTTATCTCACTTTAATATTTGGTTAAAGTAGCAACAATATGCCGTTTGTTTTTGTTATTACTGCTACAATACAGATTAAAACTGTTTGATATACATGGTTATTAAATTAATTTAGTAATAAAAAAAAGATTCATACAAAGAATTTGTGTTATATCTTAAGCAGATTTGGTTGTTTTCTGCTATAATAAGGTGCCCGCCTCCCTCCTCAGAGCTAATTATCTTTGCCTGTTAATACTGTTCATCCACCTTCATAAGCATCTTCATTTGTCCGTGTTTTTCTCTTTATATCACCCATTTAAAAATAATTTCATATTCTTATACCCAAAAATATCAAAGCAAAAGAAAACTGGCAAAAAACAACATAATTACAACTGAAAAATTATATACAATATTGTATTGAAAAATAAATATTTTATGCAAACCTAGAATCATAAAATGAATATTAATCAAGGAAGTTGTCTAATATATTTCTTATAGCTTTTTGCACTTTCATATAACTAAACATGAATAATGGTATTTATTATTTTTTATTTTAATGTTGGTTTTATCATTGCTGTCTACTATTTTTGAAAAGATAAAAGTGGTTGTTATCCTTATATTTTACAGTATTGTCTCAAACATGTAAAACTACTTATATACTAAATAAATTCTGCCTCAAAAATAGTCTGGTTTTATTCAATACTAACTACTTGATGAATGAATAACAAACCACACTCTTGTACCTGATTACCTTATTCATATATTTGTATGCAATAAAATAATATGGCATTTATTATGAACAAAAACCATGAAAAGGATAATAATCTATTTATTAATTTGTAAATTTTTACTTTACACAAATATCACATTTATGAACAAAGAGGAAATTTGAAATTTGGTCTGGTATGCTTACAGATCATCTCATTTCATTTAAAATCATGGTTAGCATGCAAAAACAAGAGTCTTTATTACATAAAATATAGCAATCTTTTGTAAAGAAAACAGCAATAAACTTTATATTATGTCACAAAAAAGTCTGAAAGTGCATATGTATATAATGATAATAGATATAAAACACCTACAGTTTCAATCTTTGATTCCTTCCAAGTGGTACCATTGTAAGTTTCCATGTTTAAAAAAATACTTCCTTGTTTCTCAAATCCTAGAATTAATGAGGCAATACCATATCTCATCCCAAATAATGACTTCAGGAATATATTTCTCACCCATTCGATCAGGAGTCCATTCGTCATCTTTCACCCCTCGCTCTTTCAACTCTCTGGCAAGTCTGTGGGTCGGTGTTAGCACAATCATGTTTGATTTCCCACGAAATAATTCAATCGCACGAGTCGTATTTCCTGACCCGCCACAGCCGTTTAAGTAAACGGTTTTATATCTGCATATTGGATCAGATATCTGCGGTGCATTAGATAGTTCTGATATATGATTATTTTTCAAGTAATTTTCTTCAATCGTAACATCTGCTGATTTAGAATAATCACGTAGTATTTCCTTTTTAATTCTCCATGATCCCCAACTCTCATCAGAGTGTTTCGCGTTTATGTAAAATGAATCAGTGGCTACTCTAACTGTGGTGTCAGAAAATTTATTTATCATTGAAAATAAATTAATAGAAACATAAACCAGCATAGACGCCCTCAAATGTGTATACTGAAGATTGTATCCATCGTTGTAAGTAACAATTGTACCCAATTTGGGTTCCATTGGACAAGAAAGTGTCTTTACGATTGACGTATATACCCTTAGATGTTACATCCACGATTATAAAATAGTACTCAACGCCATCTATAATCAACCGCGAAGAATATCTTGTATTGTATTTTCCACCCTGAGTGAATTTACCGATTATTCTTCTACCGAGTTCTTTTGCGTCTTTATTTCTAACTTCAAATAGCTGTTTGGACCATTTCACGATATATTCTTCGTCGAGATCGGGAAATTGTTTTTTGTTTTCGCTCATTACTATCTAGACTATGTTGTGGAAACCAAATTTCAGTCTGCGTTCGATATGATATAATTGCTTCACTGACAATCAACGATATCAGCATACTACAATCAATCATATATCGTAATAGCACTATTGGCATCCAGTGTTTTTCAGAGATGTGTCTACCAATCCAAACATAACAGCACGGATGAAGTCCTGTAGCCAATTCAAATGATACCAAACGAGCGAATCCGGTTAAATCAAAATCAGACAGTGGTCCATTAATCGCAACACGGGCCATCTCATGTGTGGGATGTCCAAATTGCTTGAAGTACCCAGCGCATTCTCCGTATCCGAGAAAACTCCCGGGATAACACGCGATCATATCAACTGAAATAATATTTTCGCGGTCATATTGTGTATTCCATAATCCGCCGTTGTTATATTCGATGCAGCTTGATTTGATATCTGATAGAAATTCAGCTCTTGTTGGTTTCCACGTGTTTCTCTTTCTCGCAAAAAATAGCTGCAACTGACGGAATTGTAAAACAGTTTGTTAGTAATTTTTCGTCATGTTCTGTTGAAAAACTACTAGCTAGTTTTTTCATCGCATCATGGAGGGCCTCAGTGCGGTATAATTCTCCACTGGGTCTTACAAATTGATCAAATTTGCCCTCTTCTTGTTCAAAACTGTGAAGTAACCACACTGAAACAGGATCGTTTTTACTCAACTGGTAAATAAAATAAAATAATTTCTCCTCCGGGGAGAATTCTGGAGAGAACTCCGCGGGTATATATTTTATTGTTCTATCCAGTGGAAATATTGTTACTGCAGATGTCCATGCGTGTTCGTTATGATCAATAATTTTGATTGGAGCTCCTCTCGATTTATATTTCGGTTCATATAATACTTCTCCGGTTATTGTTGTTACCGATATTGGGAATTTTAGTATTCGTTCTAACTCTGCCACATTTTGAATTGTTGCCCCTCGTTCCTTTACTGTTAGTCCCCATTCATTTATATTTTTGCGTCTTAAATCAGTCAGTTTATTTCCACGCAGCGCATTTGTGAAGTGTTCTATTATTCGTTCTGCTACACAATTCAACAATGATAGTTTCATTCGTTTTAGTTTTTCAATACTTGGTTTATCATTTAACGGATATATCCCATAAACAACTGCTGTTACAGGATAAGATCTTTCGTAGTATGGTTTGTCAATTCCAGTCAGAATTCCTGGTTTGAAATCTCGACTCACAGTGACAGTTCTTTTATCCTTCAAGATTGGTTCAAATTTATCCCTGACAATCCAATCTCGGTTTTCCGAATGAATAATGAATTTCAGTCTAAAAAAATACTTTTTCTTGTCAAGATGTGAGATTATCGCGGCTGCTCTTTCGTCATTCATGGTAGCATCAACGCTACCATCAATTCGAAATGTTGACCAACAGTAAGATGCTCCATCACGCTTGAATTCATTAAAACAATCACGGATTTTACCTATTATGGTTCTATCACTTATTAGACTTTTGGGTGCTATGGTGACTCTATTGAGATTAAATTTAGCATTTTTCCAAGGCGCAATTTTCGATAATCTCTCGAACTCCTTCATATTATAATTAAAACAAGTATTTAAATAAGAAATTTATATATAATGAATCATTGCAAATGGCTTATGATTGGACCAGTAACACCGTGTAACAAATCATGCAGACAGGAATTCTGTGGATATCATATGCAAAGCGTTCGTAACGGAAGTCTTGGCCCGGTCCCTTGCCTACGATGTGGGGTAGGGGTGAGAGGAAAATCACAGATGTGTCTTGGTTGTGGTGGCAAACGACACAGAGAGTTGAAGCGTTATTATGATAAACGAGTCAATAACTCCATTAAGAACTCCATTAAGAGTTCCATCAATGACTCTGACTGTACCCCTGACAGAGTCATAAGAACTCCTCAAGATTATATTGATAGATTCTCAAGTAATGTTTTCATTAGACCAAATAATAAATTGTGGTGGTAAGCGATACAGAGAGCGAAAGGGCAATTATGATAATAGAGTTAAAAACTCCATCAAAGATTCCGTTAAGAACTCCATCAAAGATTCTGTTAAAAACTCCATCAATGACTCTGACGCCATCCCTGACAGTCAGGGACAAAATTATAAGAACACCTCAAGACTACATTGAAAGATTCTCAAGTAATAATTAAACCAAATAATGAATTAGACAATTAATATTATAGTATAAAAATGAACCAAGAATTTCAACCACATCCTGTGATTGCAAACTATGAGGCATCCCGTGATGGTATTGTCAGACACCGCAGACTGAAGAACCCAGTCAGTGTTGTGAGTAATCAGGGGTATTTGAGGTTTTGTGGAAAGAAGAAATATCTTAATCATCGTTTCGTATATGAATGTTTCCATGGATTGATCGAGGATGGTTTTGTTATTGATCACATAAATGGTATTAAGACTGATAATTCTTTATCGAATTTACAAGCTGTTACACAAAGTGAGAATACCAAACGAGGAAGAACTGGTACTTATAAAACAATTGCAAGAAGACCTGAAAAATCATTTAATACAGCAACTAACGAAGAAATAGTATTTAAACCTATGAATAAAGCCGGAAAATATTTTGATATTTGTATACCCTCAGTACAAAGAGTAGCAGAACGAGTACAAAATTCGGCTTTTTAAAAAAAGACTGGACAAAAAATTCAATTCATTTACATCTAGATTTCATTTTGCATTATATGTATATAACACCAAGGGAGATAAATCGTACGGGTATGTGTACGGCTTATGAAAGAGTTACAGATCTCAATAGTTTTTGTTTTTTTTTAATGCTGTGTCATCTGATTTCTGATTGGCTGGTCATAATTGTAATGATTCTCAGCGGAGATAATCAATTATCTGTTTTTTGTAAGAAAAATCAAATACGCAGTGTTTACAAACAATTATGTTCTTTTTTTTGTGTTTTTTTTCAATTATTCGGTTCTGCTTCAGTGTTGTCAATAATCAGTATTAAGTACACGAAAGGTATGTGGATTCATTCATTCATTCAGTCCATCTCTACAGGCTGTTGTGGCCTGTGATCGATAACAATACCACACCATTGACGTCATTCATTGTAATCCATTCATTGTACATTCGCACCTGTTCGCTATTGACTGTATAAACTCACATATATATTATATTCAAAATCATATACATGTAATAAGAACAATTAGCTCAAACGTAACGCGTTGCGGTTTCGTCCAGATGCCATGGTTCAAACCCCGTAACAGGCATATTGTTGACGGTACCGACAGATGGTTTTAATTGGGGGGGGGGGGTAAACCTCTGAAATTCAAATCGTGAATCCACTATACCCAACCACACCATCATTCAACCGGGGATGATTTTGTGGAGGGGTATAGTGGTTCAGTTTGAATATAGGAGCGTACTATCATCCATTGTCATTGTATATATCATATCATTCATTGTCATATGTCGTATTGTCCTGTGCTGTCCCTTATCATCCATTCATTTATTGTATATATCTATCCATTCATTCATTGTATATATCCATCGATTCATTCATTTTATATATCCATCCATTCATTCATTGTATATATCCATCCATTCATAATACCACGCCATTGACGTCATTCTTTATACAACTGCCATAAATTCGATTTGGAGTTGTGTGTGTGTGTGTATATATATTGATATATATATATATATATATATATATATATATATATATATATATATATATATATATATATATATATATATATATATATATATATATATATATATATATGTGTGTGTGTGTGTGTGTGTGTGTGTGTGTGTGTGTGTGTGTGTGTGTGTGTGTGTGTCGTCTGTTGTCGTATATATGTAACCTCTGGGCACCTCCGATGTAAATAGCACCGAAGGGGTTCCAAATGGGGTTAAATCATATATAATCGCATAATATCTCTGGGCGTGCTAAGATGATAAAACACCTTACCACGGACGGGGTTCATCATCATATATAATCGCATAATATCTCTGGACGTGCTAAGATGATAAAACACCTTACTACGGACGGGGTTCATCATCATATATAATCGCATAATATCTCTGGACGTGCTAAGATGATCAACACCTTAACACTGATGGGGTTCATTTTTTTTAAAAATACATATATTTTTTTGTATTAGATATATATATATATATATATATATATATATATATATATATATATATATATATATATATAATATGAACTCTGAAAATATCAATGAAATCATAACTGAAATTACTGAAATTTCAAATTTGAAATCTCAAAAAATACAATTGTCAGATGGTTTAAACTGCGATAGAATCCTCTCTGATTATCAAGATATTGAATTCGCTGCTATAAGCAACAAATATGTATTGCCAAAGAAGTATGCATTGATAAAAAGAATCCAGAATTCTATCCGTGACTCCCTTATATTCTGTAACGACATTAGTGTGTTTGTCTCGTTATTTTCCATCGTGGAAAGGATAAGGGGACTGTGGCAGGAATATGATATTAAACGAGAGGTTAATTCAAAAATTAGGAATATAAGAGCGCTAATTGAACAAAATGAAATTTCCCCGCTGGATACCCCCGGTTGTATAACTAACGATTTGACATGTATATAGCGTTAGTAATATTCTCGCTATAAATACTTTACTGCATGGACAGATGTTGCGCATACAATGGACAGGTATGTGCCCTCAACTGAAAAGGTAATCAATACCGGCTTTGAAATTCTATTACTATCAATAAACGCGTTGCTGCAAGGAAGTAAATTGCCTATAGTGAAACTGATAAATATTTTAGAAAATTGTTTTTTTTTTTGGTCATTTTTGGGTGATTTTTCATTAATGCTTGTCTATTTTTTATTAATTTTTGTCTACCTGAGTCGGGTCAAATGGTCAATTCTCTCTAAATGAATCAATTAGACTCTTTCCATTTGAAATTTTCGATTTTCCAATCATTTTATGATGACAAAATCACTACATCGTACATTAATTGGAAAATTGTTTACGATTTCAATAATGGTAAAGGAATCATTAACGAATAGACTAGCGCGTGAAAGACTGGCTGCGATTCGAAAGTATATACCCGTACGCAACTCTGTCAGAAGTAAGCTACAAGCTCGACAGAGTCTTCAGACCAATTTTCTGAAGGAAGTGAAGAGTTGTTTAAACCGATAACCACGGCAACGAAGGGGGTAATATCAGCCACTGAAAGAGCTATATATGGAGATATCCCTAAGAAGGATCAAGGAAAGAAGTTCCTCTTCTTCCTGTACTTGAAAAAATAGAACGATCCAAACAAACAAAAAAATCTTTAAAAACACTTCCTGGTGATATATCTTCCGTGGTAAGACAACAACAACAACAACAACAACAACAATAAGAACGAGAACGAGAACAACTTCAAGAAGTTGAACGACTAGCTGATATTGGATCCATACCACCTGAAAATATATTTACATCCGCAATGATGAATATAATTAGAAGATCCGATACGGATGATGAATTAGCTGATTTTGCTAGAAAAAAATTTCAAAAGGGTACACGAGAAAATTATTTAAGAGAATATGAGAACTCTATAAACCGCAAAGTCACCTGGGCAGAAAAAATATATTTAGCGAAACACGGCGGAACTAGAATCACAGAAGAATAACACCCTGGGTTTCCTAGATTTCTAGCTATTGTAAAGGGTGGTTTACAACCACCACCGTATACAGACCCAATCACAGATGAAATACAAATAATGGCAGAAGCTGATTCTGAAAAAGGTGCAACTGGTACTACTAAAAAAATCAGCCGGGAAGGGATTTTCCAGTGGGGTTTCAGGTAGTAGTTTAGCTAGCTGTCCTGGTAATATTCTCAGTGATATAGCACGATTAGAAGTACTCATCGGAGGGAAACGAGCTGGAAATAACTCACCGGAAATAATTAATGAAGCAGCTGATATCTGTAGGCGGTTATTTCAAGGCGGCATCATGGACATTGAAATATATCGAGATTTCATTAACGAGTTAGCCGAGCATCATGGTTATCACAATGACTGAAAATCCTTTGGAATTTTCATCACCACATTAGATAAATATCATTTAAATAAGAATGATCATACACTACAACCATGATAAACCGACCAGCGTCTATGTAGTAAACTCACGATTACCAGTTTATAGCGCGTACTATAGTGATGGTCTCGGTGATACCATTGCAGGGTTATTCGCAAGAATGGCTCCAAAAGTGGCGTCGCTAGCAAAACAATTATCGATGAAAACCATTGATGTTATTCGTGATAAGGGTATTAGCGCTGTTGGAGATGTTGCCGGGAAGGCATTTTCAACCGCAAAGGATAAACTAACAGCGCTAGTTCGACGGCGAAGGAAACCAATAGCGTCATTGGGGACACTACCATCTACACAAGTAATGCCTGCAAGTGTTAGTAAAATAATAAATAACGCAGTGGATCAGAAATTAGCGTCATTGACAGCAAGTGACCAAGATAATATTACCGCAAATATGATAGCGCGAAGTGGCTTAAAACCACGAAGGGGTCGACGATGATGAAAATCGAAGATTTTCCAATCATGATTTAGATCAACGAATATATAATAAAATGTTCAAACAGATACTTGATCCAGCGTTTGATATCGACACCCCAGTGCGCAAGGATGATTCTGTACGCGATTATCAATTTTATTCCTATCACGCAGTACAACCAAATAGTTTATCAAGAATCGAGCTTCAAGTTCATGATACCAGTAAATACTTTCTACCCGCTGCAGCTTTTATCGAAATAGGAGAAATTGTAACAACTGCTACTGATGCTCATCTTGTACCAATACCATATGCAAATGACCCAAATGTCCGAGTTGGTTTTGTCAATAATGGTATCATGGCGTTATTCAGTAGCGCTAGATATCTCATTGATGGAAGAGAAATTGAAGCCATAGAACATGATGTTGACGTTGCCACAACAATAATAGGGTTAGCAAGATATTCTGACGATTATACAAGATCAGCAGGCCCATCTATGATGTTCGCTAAGGATATCACTGATAACGATGATCATATTCAATATATTAAACTACGGACAGAACAAGATACTGCATCTAATCCACAAATAGTTGGTTCCTTTGAACACGAGGTAAGACCAAATGCCGCCTTTGATGTTATAAAAAGTGTTAATCCTAATTACAACCTAGGGTTTGCAACACGCGTATCAATGTTGAAGAGACCACGTCGACTGTTTTCATGTGCGATTCCACTACATCATATATTTGGATTCTGTAGAAACGTTAGAAAAGTTATTTATGGAGCGAAGCATACAGTAGTACTCGTGCGAAGACCAGATGATAATGATGCAATCTGGCGTGGTACTGGCCCCCTTGTCGACCCACTTCCTATACTTCCAGTCGCTGCTGGTGTTGTAAATATAACAAAACTATCATTATGGATGCCTGTAATGACTCCATCAATCACCGCAGAAGAACGATTACTATCATTTATGGATCATGGAGGAAAATCGTAGCTGAGTTGGCTAACAACAACAACAGATACTTTTGATTCTTCAGTTAATTATATATTTACATGGCACCTGGCATGAAAACAAGGAGTTGCTGTTCCACGGCATATATTTATTGCGTTACAGGATAAAACTCGGGTTGGTTCACAATTACGCAGCCATATGATATTTGATCAACTTGGTGTTTCTGAAGTTTCATTGAGGATCAATGGCCAACAGGAACCATCTGATGATATACTACTTGATTGCAACACCAACCAAATAGCACGCATGTATCATCGTCTTTTGTCATATATGGGACGCGATCAAAATGTCGACACTGGTCTGCAAATATCACAGTCGGATTTCAAAAATTTATATCCGATTTATTACTTTTCGCTGGAACATCTTGACTTAACAAGACAATCCGTCGTTGATATACACTTTAGAGCTCGTGTATCTCTTCCGACTAATGCTTCAGGCGTTATCACTATCCCGAATTACAGAGCGGTTGCTGTCATTCTCAGCGACAAATCAATGTTACTCGAAGGTGTTGGTGGAAGAATGAGAGTAGTCGATGCACCAGTAGAAAATCTGTAACAATTAAATCAATCTGTTGTTGTATAATGTCATATAGTCATATTAGTGTTGCGTTAACTCAAGGTCAGAATAAAACATTGCAATCGAAATCAGCTAAAAAATGTGGAACCACAATAACGCTGAAACACAATTAGATGTCTGGTGGTCAGAATAAATTGTCGTTGACAACTCGTCAGATGCTTTCAAAGATAAAAAAGGCGTTCAGATCACTCTCTCTGCAGCTGCGATCAAAAACATGATAAAATCAGGTGGTATATTCCCGTTGTTAGCTGCGATTCCAGCGTTGATTGCGGCAGCGGCCCCAGCAGTGGCTAAAGCGGCGGCGTTAGGAGCAGTTGGTACCGCGGCAGGAATGGCACTAAAGAAAGGAACCGGACGAGGATATAAAAACAGGGAAAGGGTCTAAGACTACCAGGAACCCTGCATTCATGGTACAGCGGAAAAGGCCTGAGAACAGGACCGGTTTATTAACACCGATAGTTCTAATGTCAAATTTTGATTTACTCGATGCTGCTAAAAAATTGGCGATTAAAAACTTCAGAGGTGTCTTTATGAAAGATCAGTTACCGGCACAACCAAACAGCATTGAAACTGGTATCATTAATCTCGATAACAGCACCGGACCTGGTACTCACTGGGTTGCATACGCGATTGATCCGCGTGTGATTCTTTATTTCGATTCATATGGATTAGCGCCGCCTAAAGAATTTATGCGCTATATAAACCGCTTAAACACCCCTCGCTGGTATTCTACGCTACCAACACAACAAATGAATGACCCACCAATATGCGTCAACGAAGTATTAAATGTCCTTGACGCTATTTCAACATCTGGAAAAACACCTCATCAGGTCGTTAATGAATATACCAGCAATCGCTGGCAACGACAGAGTCGTCAACGAAGATTTTAGAGAGAAATTATATAAAATAACATGATTGATATTTTGGGGAGATATTTGGAAGAAACCCGATACCGATGGCACTGCAACCGGTGATATAAAAAAAATAATCGAAGATGAAATAGCTGGGATGTTGAACCTAGCAGGTGTTGATCCCAATATAATAGTTTTATTTCAAAATCGTCAGGGTAAATTGAAAACTAGTAATGTTTCCATAGATGATATTTTAGTTAAACAACGCAGCGCAGTAGAAGATACTATCGCGCTGTTTTCCAATCAGGGTAAACTCAAAGCAGGCGTCCTCATGTCAACAATCACAGATAAAATATTAACACTCGATAACAATTATATATCCTCGACCAATTCATTGAAATCACTCACTAATAAGTATGACGATCATATAACTGAATTCGATCAGTTTTCTAAATTACAAAGATATATAATTGCCAATATTGACAAGCCTCTATTAGATTTCCTTGGAAATCCACCAGTGACCACACCGAAGCTCGCGGAGATAAAAACTTCTATGTTAGAGCTTACAACACTTCAATCTAGATATGAAGATCACGTTGAAAAGTTTACATCATTCCGTAGAAATATCATTGATAGATTTTTTGCAACCACGCTGGATAAACTCGACATAAAACTCCCGGATATTAGAAAATCCATCGATGAAATACCCGCAATTAATCGACAAATAAACTCTTCGAGAAGATATTAAAACGACCAACGATGTCATCAAGGGCGACCTGCCGAAGATGATAGAAATACTTGAAAAAAAAAACAAAAATTCCTCATGAAAAAATCAATAACTTAGTATACACGATTCAATGGGGATCATTTGCGTGGACTCCTACAAACAATACATTAAGTATCACCGCAGCCGTCATAGGTATTTATCGATTAACACTAGTGACACCGACTCAATTTAATATTTCGTCAACGAGTTCATCTGGGGTCAACAATACGATATCAACGATCATCGATAAGGATACAACTGAACGATTTACGATAACAACCACGGATAATAATTTGGCTAGGGTTTCAGTAACATGGTACGTGGAATTCGTAGCGGATTTAAATAAACAACTAAATTGAATTCTGTTGTAATAAATAAGATGTGATCACAGCAATATCGCTATGATCAGGTCAGAGAATTTCAAACTAAACTCAAAATCCTCACCGAGAAGTACCAAACAAAAATAAATAAATACCGACAAAGAATCACCGTAGTGGATGTTACTGTATACTCGGTGAGTGGTGTAATCACCGGAGCTGGTATTATACTTTCATCGGTGATAATGATCGCTCTGATAGCTGTTCCAATGTGTATATCAGCGGCGACAACAATCGCGTGAATTATTTCAATAATAACAAAAAAAGTATCATCATGCAGCCAGCGGAAACTACAAAATTACACAGTTAAATTCCATATTGTGTCAACTGTATACTCACAATTATCATCGATGATATCGTCGTCACTCGATGACACATTAATATCCGATAGCGAGTTTTACGCGATGGTACGTGTTTATGATTCCGCGATATCGAAATTAAAGCAGGATAATAATAATAATAATGACAACACCGCAAGAACTACTTCAACAAATAGCGGAAAATACCACACCGGTGAAAACCAGCATGATCTCAATAACATCAACCAATCCTGAATTCAGTGTGAATTTCCCTACTTCGATTCCCGTGAAGGAGATCTCGTTAGTGAAACTACGAGTATACCATAGTTGGCCTAACATTTGATCGGTAGAATTTGGCGGTCAACAACCGAATAATTCCTTGGTGTTTGCGAGTAAGAATAAAGAAGACGGGACTCCAGACTGGAACGTTGTTTCGCTGCCATCTGGGTCATACCAAATCGAACAAATCAATGCTGAATTACATCGTAGAATAAAATCTATTACTGGAAAAGAATCGAAAATCGCTATAACTGTTCATGAACCACCATTATCATCTGCCATTGAAATAAACTCACCCGGGTATGTCGTAGATATCTATCAGAGTTCTATAAGAACAATACTGGGTTGGCCTGAAAATCCACCTCGACAAGAAAAAAACTGTTAATATACCCGAACCTAAAAAGTCTGATTATATTACCGACAGAATAAAACCTGAAAATCCAGTAAAAAGTTACAACGAATACACCAAGTTGAATTTTTTCATTGGAATGATAGAAGATCGCGTTAACAGAAGATACTACACAACTCGACAGGATAAAATCACTGAAAATTTCACAGCGATGAATAGCGATTTTTCACTGTTGTTAATATCTCTTAAATCAGGCACTCTCACCCGAGATGAATTTATCAGCGTCGTAGAAACATGTAACAAAATCATCAATGACATGGAAACATTTCATTCGCAAATTATTGAAATGGTACTAGGTGACATTAATCCTAAAACGAGAACAGAGTTTGCGACAGTATATAATATACGCGTAGAAGATATTCCCACGATCAAACTACACTGATATAATATCTCAGAACTACAAAAATCTCTTACTGATGCCATCGACGTTGGTTTCAAAAGAATCCACGACGCATGGAAAAAATGCCACAACCACAAACAACAATTCTCAAATATAATAACGACCCAGACGGCGGTGGTAGGCATATTGCGCCGCTCAATGTAAATATATCCTCGGTGATATCATTGAATTTAGTATGTGATGTTATCGAAGGCAGCTATCAAATAAATCTCGAGCGATCAAATCAAGCTCAGCAGGGATATATTTTATATTCTTTTGCACCAACACCTCCTCCAGGGTTTCTAATCATTGAGGATCCAACTAATTCAGTCTATATGCGATGTCATAATAATTCATTAACGAGAATTAATTTCAAATTCACTGATCAGTCCAATAATCTAATTGGTTCACGAGGTGAGGTTTTACAAATTAGTCTGTTTGTGAAATCGTAGTGATTTTTATCGTAAAAAAATTGTCAACCCATAGCAGCAGAGGTGTGTGTGTGTGTGTGTGTGTGTGTGTGTGTGTGTGTGTGTGTGTGTGTGTGCCAACAACATTGGCGTCTTTTTTTTTAATGATATGCTAGCAATTTCGAGAAAGCGTTAGTTAACCGAATGGACGCTTCCATTAAGTATTTTTACGATGAAGCCTTAGTTTGCCAAATCGACCCTTCTATTAAGTATTTACGAGGAGGAAGCCAAATTGACGCCTATAAAGTTGGTCTGTCCGCCCCCTCTGCTGCTTTACCTTTTGTTTTTCTTGTTGTTTCTGTTTTTGTTGTTGATTTCTTGTCTCTAGTTTCTGTGTGTTACTTTCTTACCCTTGTTGCTTCTCTACCGGTGTTGTTGTTTTTACTTTAGTTTTCCATCGATGTTGCAGCTGATTTAGTTATTGTTTTTGTTTTTGTTGTTCTTGTTGTTGTTGTTGTTGTTTCCCTATTTGTTCCTGTGGTTTTTTTGTGGGAAGATGCATGGGATATTTTCCTGACTTGGGTTAATTTGTTTCTTGGTAATTTCTTGGTTTCTCTGTTGTGGGGCTTCATGTCTCTGTTGTTTGCTCCACTCTTCCATCATATCATTAGGTTGATTTTTATTATCCTTTTCTGTTTAACTCTCTTGAGTGTTGGGTCATTAGGGGGGTATGTCTAGTCTTCTCGCACATATAACACTTTCTATGGTGAATACTCCCTTTATACCGGGTTTTCATTAGAAATCCGTTTAGGTAAAATGCTGTTTTGATCCCTTGTAATCTGCTATTTTCTATTTCGAGCACTCTGGCCCCATTATATATCGTGGTTTTTGGTATTGTTGCAAGTCTGGCTTTTCCAACTTTTATTCCTATTTTCTTTTCTAAGCATGCCACTGTGGCTTCGAATGGTATTTATAGAGGTATGTCTGATAGATGTAGTTCTCCGTTTGTTTGTTTTTATTTTCTTTAGGATGGGTGTTGGCTCTCTAACTGTGACTATTTATCTCCCCGTATGGAATTATCGGCTTATTTCCTTTAGGGCGAAGTATGTATCCTTTGTATCCATTTCTGTTAATGGAGTATATTTGGCTAATATATTATGGGTTCATTTGTTTAAGAACTATCATCACCGTTAAAATTCTCGGTATTGTCTCTTGGCGTTGATGTCATATCCAATTCCTTTGTTTCTTTTTTTGTATAAACATTCAAGGTATGATCATTCACCATTCTCTATTCTCCTTAGCTGGAACAATTTTTCTAGGTCCCTTATTTGTTGGGGGTTTTTTTTGTTGCCATTTTTCCTTGCTTTCCCTTCTTTGTCCGTGTTTTTGACTACAGTTCACTTCGTTTGGTTCAGTTTTGTTTCTTTTCGTTTCTTCTTCTATGTTATTTTTGTTTTGGTTTTGAATCAATACATTATTCTTGTGGCATTAGTTTTCCAGATTAATCCAAAGCTCCTTTGTTGAATTTGTGGAATTCCACTTAGTCTGTTTCGTGCTTGCCATTGCTATTATAAACAGTTACTTTGCTTCTCAACAACAAGTATTACAAAGCGTCATTTTTACATTCAATGGAACAAATAATACATGTATATTGATCAATCCTTGTGGCGTATGTTTGTGTATGTGATATCATCAGTATTGTATAACGCTTTTTTAACAAAATATTTACTTTTCATTTATGAAATGTGTGCATAATCAAAGTCGGGCGTGATTTCTTTAAGTGCGTAATTAACGAATAATGAGACTGTTGAGCGAAAAGGTGCCTTTTCTTTAATGTGCGCGACATTTGATTTTGACTTGTAATATTCGAAAATTAATTAAGCGACTTAAAAGATGAATTAAACCGACTTTCACTTTCCGTTCCTAATTAAGCGACTTCCAAAATAAAAGTTGTTTTCTTAATTGAATAAGAAATTAAATTAAAGGCAGAACAATAAATCTATGTGCAGTGCAGTCAATTAGAACATTAATTAAGCAAATTGAAACAATATGAATTAAGCCAATTTACACCGTCCGTTCCGGAGATTACCTTCGTTCCGGAACGATCAATCGTTAGCCTATCACCATCGATTTGGAACGATCAACCTTATGGGCAGCCGTCGCCGCCAAAATTACATTAATCAAATGATCTAGTATGAAATCAAATGATTTAACCTAGCAAATGAAATGATCAATCCAGATTCCAAATGATGTGGTGTCACATGGAATGATTTAACGAACAAAACCGAATGATGCTTTTAAGTTTCAAATGACGTGGTATTAAATAAAATGATTAAGTGTGAAATAAAATGATTTAACCCAACAAACGGAATGATCAATTCAGATTCCAAAGGATGTTGTGTGATATGAAATGATGTAGCATGAAATGAAATGATTGAACCCCAAAAATGAAATAATGAATTCAGATTTTAAATTATGTGGCGTTAAATGAAATGATCTGGTATTAAATAAAATGATTTAAAGAACAAAACGGAATGATGATATATGCTTCCAAATGACGTGCTATTAGATAAAATGATGTAGTCTAACATGAAATGATTTAACTCAACAAAAGAATTCATGATGTTAAATTCCAAATGATCTGTTATTAAATAAAATGATTTAAAGAACAAAACGGATTAATGAAATCTGGTTGCAAACGATATATTATTAAACGAAAGTACGTAGTATGAAATAAAATGATTTAACTCAACAAATGAAATGATGAATTCAGATTCCAAATGATTATGAATTCATTATTTCATTTTTGGGGTTCAATCATTTCATTTCATGCTACATCATTTCATATCACACAACATCCTTTGAAATCTGAATTGATCATTCCGTTTGTTGGGTTAAATCATTTTATTTCACACTTAATCATTTCATTTAATACCACGTCATTTGAAACTTAAAAGCATCATTCGGTTTTGTTCGTTAAATCATTCCATGTGACACCACATCATTTGGAATCTGGATTGATCATTTCATTTGCTAGGTTAAATCATTTGATTTCATACTAGATCATTTGATTAATTTAATTTTGGCGGCGACGGCTGCCCATACAACCTATCCAATAAATTACGACCAATTTAGGCGAGCTATAACTAGGAAAGAGTAAATAATTCGTATCAAAATCACATAAATCATATTTTATTTTGCTTTATATTATTATTATTATTATTATTATTATTATTATTATTATTAAAAACAAAATTAAATAACAATTTGTGTGTGGAAACATAGAACTTGTACAGCGAGACCATGTAATACATGTGTGTTTCGGTTTTTCAGTGCATTTCGGTGTTTATAGTAACCGGGGAAAAGTAAATAATTCGTATCAAAATCACATAAGTCATATTTTATTTTGCTTTATATTATTATTCAAATAAAAACAAATAATTTGTGGGTTGAAACCGATATATACTGAGTGAACACGTAAATACAAGTGTATTGAGCTGTTTCTATAATAGTAACCGGTCTACATTCACATCTGGTTGGACAACTTAGGTCGACATCAAAATTTAGACAGTAAAAAAGTCTCATCACCCCGGAGAACAAAAATATCGGGTGATGTGTCTTACTTTGTAGGACTAATAACAGGGTATACTGAGCACAAAAGATTGATATTATCCAGCTTTCTAAGTTGTACAGATCTGTTCGACGGTTCTTGAATGTTGGATTTATTCGAAGGTCTAGATTGGTTCGAACATCGACTGAAGATTCGTTGATACGAAAATTATATTTTTTATTATCATTTTGTTACTTTCTCGTAGCTGCTGTATTTTGATATAAACCTATTACTGAAACTACCGAATTTAAAAACTATCGGCTATATGACCAGCAGAAAAGAAATATGTTAACTAATAGTAATACATCAGAACGGTCTCTCTAAACACCCCAAGACCACCCCAAGACACCCCAATATTGCATATATTAGCACCAAATCTAGTAATAACGTATGAAGAAGCGGAAAAAAAGAAATTAAAACACACATACAGACATTGTTACTATCAATGATTTATAGTATTGGTAGATGGCCCTATTTCTGATAATCTACGGAAACGAACTCTATGCATCACATATCTTTATATATATATATATATATATATATATATATATATATATATATATATATATATATATATATATATATATATATAACAATTTCCTCATTAAATGGCGATGTTCCATACTTCTCTCATTTATTTGAATTGTTGAATAGTTTAGGCTCCATGTTAATATTTGTCAAAAAAAAAAGGAATGAAGGAATAGTTAAATTGTTATTGAGCTAAACAATTTTTTTTATATACAATAAATTTGCCAATTTTTAATTTTTTTTTAACGACTTATTTGTGGTATTGCTAATAATTAAATGTAGATTAATATTCACGTTACTGTATACGAAACCCTCTTCATCAAAACGGGAGTTGTTTCCCTTGGCAACTCGCGACCTTACTAATTTTACTGTTACACAAAATATTGCTAAATATTCGCAGTTTTTATTTGTTTGTTTGTTTGTTTTTGTTTTTTTGTGCTGTTGTTGAAATTTTAAGTGAGTATTATGTAAGTTTAAGGTGTTCTTGGAGAGTCTTGGGGTGTCTTGGGGTGTTTAGAGAGACCCTACATCAGAAGACTGAAGTGTGGAGGAAAGTGTAAGCAATACAGGCCACACCCTGGGCAACCAAGACCGTTATGCAAATGTACAAAAACTAAAACACTTCACACGTGTAAGAAATACAGACCACATCTAGGGAAACTAAGACCGTTATGCAAATGTGCAAAAACCTAAAGGGGCCCCGGAGTGGCCGAGTGGTCTAAAGCGCTTTCCGTTATCTCACCTCAGCCTGCGTGGGTTTGCGCCTAGGATTCGACGGTAGGGTCGCTGGGGGTGGGGTGGGGTGGGGTGCGGACCGCACCGGGTGACACCAAAATGAAAAATTGCAAATTTTACAGAGCACACACTGCTCGGTCTAGTCGGAGTTGACTAGTTGACACAATGAGTTTACCACACTGGGTGACACCAACCCTAGCGACGCCACTGAGATTCGGCAAATGTAGTTATGTGAGAAAGCTTGCCAGTAGCTTCTCGTGGGTCGGTGGTTCTTTCCGGGGTTTTCCTTCACTAATAATACTGGCCGCCATGTATGTGTAGTCTATCGTGTGCTGAAAAATGGCGTTAAACCCTACAACAACAACAAAAACGAAACCACTTTTCATGTGTAAGCAATACAGGCCACGCCTGGGGCAACTAAGACCTTTATGCAAATGTACAAAAACTAAAACACTTCACATATCTAACCAATACAGGTCACACCATGGGCAACTAAGATCTTTATGCAAAATGTACAAAAACTAAAACACTTCACATGAAACAGATTATGAATTACATACGTTGGTACTTAAAGTATTTTTACATTATGATCCCAGATGAGGTCTTTAACAGATTAAAAATTGTTAAAATCTGAAATTATTAGGGATATAATTCCAGAATTTAGTTGCTGCATAACTAAATGATTGTAGACTACTACTATATGTCTTACATTTAGAAACAGCATACTGTGATTGCATTAATTGTTATTTTACATTTTCTTTGCAGATATCATTATGAGTGAATCAGCAAAGACTGAGCCAGTTCTTGCTTTTGGAGTAATTGCTGATTTACATTATGCTGATAAAGATGATGGGACAAATTATAGTAAAACTGCAACACGATACTATAGACATGCTCTTCAGCATTTAAAGAACATGCTGGAAACCTGGGAGAGTGACACACTATGTAAACCAGCCTTTGTTTTGCAATTAGGAGATGTTATTGATGGTGTCAATAAAAGCACGGAAGCATCTGAATCTGCGTTACAAAGGGTTCTGGCAGAAATGAAATCGTTTTCTGGCCCATGTTACCACATATGGGGAAATCATGAGTTTTATAATTTCACAAGAGAGTTCTTGATGAAATCCGGTTTATTTTCAGGGAATGAATTGCAGTGCTCTGTTATGCCTGGTAATGCATATTATGCAATTGAACCCCATCCACAGTTAAGAATTCTTTCCTTGGACACATATGAGATCAGTCTTTTAGGGTACCCTGAAGAAGCACCACAGTATCAAACAGCTATGAAGATCATGAGTATAAACTCCAATGGAGACCAGAACTCGCCTATTGGGCTGAAATATGAAGATCTCATGTTTGTGAAGTATAATGGTGGTTTAGATATGGGTCAGCTAATCTGGTTGGATACCAACCTTCAGGAAGCCATGGCAAAGAGACAAAACGTTGTTGTTATTGGTAAGTAGATCTTGTCTTGAAAAAATATTCTGAAAGCAATGAAAAGTTCCGATGTACAGACTTACATGTACAAAAAAAACCACTGTGGGATGTGAAAGGGGACACAGTTGAAAAACTCAGTAAAATGTCATAGAGTGAATCGTCCTTTATTTGCTGCATTGGTCCTTTCTGTCTTATAGTTTCATCATTACAGCTTTCTAAGACCACCTACCTCTTTCTGCAGATCACTAAATTATCACTCAATAGAACTATGTTATTTTTTAGGGGTGCAACAATATCAATATACCGGTATATTGAGGTTCACTGTTCTGACAATATATATTGCAACAAGAATTTGTGCATCACGATTTTTTTCATGGTCTTGCTTTCATTTTACAAATCTTTGTATTCCACACAATTTGTCAAATTTAATTTAAGAGCTATATTTTCTTTTTCACTTAAGTTAGATGCTTACCATGAGATTGCAGGAGACTGGAATGCAATGCACAGTACTGTTATTTGGTATCCAGGCAAAGTTGAATGGCATGAGGGGGCAAGACAAGACTAGGATATATATTTCTAATTAAAAATAAACATTTATAAACATCAATTTGCCTCATGTTTATGTCCTGTTCATAATGAAACTAAATGAAACATACTCAATCCAGATTTGAGTGAAGCATGAGGTTGATTTCTTCAGGAATGATGTTGTTGTTGTTGTAGGGTTTAATGCCATTTTTCAACACATGATAGGCTGCCAGTATTAATGGTGGAGGAAGACTCTCGGAAAGAACCAGCGACCCACGAGAAGCTACTAGCAAGCTTTCTCACATACCCACACTGGCCGAATCTGAGACTTGAACCCTCCCAGACAGGTGAGGCAGCAGTGATCCATAACGGAGAGTGCTTTAGACCACTCAGTCACTTGGGGCCCCCTTCGGGAATGAAACCCAAATAATATTGGATGAGATCCTTTGAAACAGCAGAAAGCTCAACAGTACAAGTTTCCCTTCCTTGCACAAGTAGCCAGGAAAAGGCTATGCATTCCTGCAACTTCTGTGCCATCTGATAGTTTTATTACAGCAGGAAATACTACAGCTTTACACAGGGCAGTGAGTATAGGCAATCAATATGTTAATTTTCCTCAAGAAAATATGCATAGACGTATTTGACTTATTGCTATAGAAAATAAAAAGATATTTCAAATGTGTGACATTTAAAACAATGATCCTGTACAATTTAGACGAGGTGATAATTTTACTGCTTTAAGGTGTTTGTAGACTTTTTTCTATTTTATGCAAATTATATATCTTCATTTGACTACCATTAAAGTCTTGCATAGCTACATCACTTAAAGATCTTGTATTTTTCAAGTAGTTATTATTGTTTTCATGAAGTGTTACTACATTGTAATATGTATTGCAGTATGGTTTGTTTATATTGCAATGTATCACAATATTCAGAGGTCTTGCCAGGATTTTAACACTAGGAGACAAGGAAACCTAGTTTGGTTAAACTAGGAGTCCCACCAGCAAAAGTTTCAGTCCGCTCCCAGAAAATGTAGAACTTTGCAGATTAGAAGAACTCTTTGGTTGCCATTGAGTGTAATTTCCACATTCTTTATAATACTGACATGTACAACCGTGTCAGTCTATTCAACACGTCTGGTAAGTCTGCACAACAATATGTCATTTCTGTAAACATATGCTGTTTTGGTTGAAAATTCAATTTTTGGCTGAAATGCCAACAGTAATAGTCCAAAGTAATGTATTTCATTTCCATAGCCTGATGCATAAACATTGCATCTTTTCAAAGCCATGCACAGAATAGGCCACCATATCTCGAGTCATGAAAAAATTGGGTTGGTATCTCTTTTGTTCATAATTAGTATTATTATAATAGTCTGGTGACAATTGCTGCTTTTCAATTGGTAAGTGTTGCCGACTTTTATTTTTTTTAATTGAATTCTGTATGGGTTTTGCGCCAATATTGGTGACTGTAGATGTGCAGAATAGCCTTACATCGGTGTAACTCTTTTAAATCCTTTGGGGTGAGACTGAATTTTGTAAATCCAAGGAATGGTTTTATTCCAAACACTAAGCCAGGCATCACACACATTCTTACACTTGGCTTCTATCCATCCAAACTATGTTTTATCAACTTTAGCACTCTTCTGAATCTCATTAAAATCATTGTTAGTTTGCCATTTAACCCCAAAATACTTATCCAAATTTGCAAATGACGTTTTGTCCAAGTCTTGATATGTCTTGACTTCAAGGTCACATGCACTATTTACTTTGTTACAATCAGAAATGAACACAATAATGGAAGCTAATGTTCTGATGTACTCTTATAATAACCACATGAACATCTTGGGTTTTTCTGCCTCTGAATTCAATCATTGTAAATATCAGCACATTTTCCCAACCAAGCTGCCAGTCAAAATCTTTGAACTTGCCACCTAGCTATGGAATCATGTTCTTTTGATGTAGTCATATAAACACAGCAGGCACATCTGGGTGTATTTTATCCACTGAATTCTGTCATTGTAAATATCAGCACAGCTAAAATGATCAAATAATCAACACATTCTCCAACTCAGTAGGTTGTTGATGTAGGACTGGCAAGCCTTTTAGTTTGCCGCCCAACTATTTGCTTGTGTATGGAGGACTCGTGTGTAACTTTATGCGTCCCAGATAAAACAGTTGCATCCAAATATGTGTAATTAAGCGTTTCCGAGACTTGTATGGTTTTGGGTATATTGTTGGACCCCTATAATTTTCCATTTGCTCCATACATTTGTCATATTTATGTTATGTTTTCAAAGCTAATGTCATTTTATATGTTGTCACCAAACAATGTTTTAAATTATCTCATCAGAAGCCTGTCAGAAAAATGATACCGAACCGTTGCCACAATTATAAAATATCCCTTTTACCCATCCATCTGTTGGATTTGAAGTGGTCTGAGCTGTTAATAAAAGTATGTATTATTGATTATCCATTCATGCCTTTTTCTTTTGTAGGCCACGTACCTGTGCATCCTGATAGTACTGATATGACATGTTTATGCTGGAATTACCAGGCAGTTTTGTCTGTACTTGAGCAGTATGCATCCTGTGTTCTGTGTTACCTGGCAGGTCATGACCATACTGGAGGCAGCGCCATAGATTCCACAGGGATCCTTTACCTTACACTGAATGGAGTGATCGAGAACAAAAATGCATGTGATGCAGCAACAGTTTATTTGTACAAAGATAGGTTAGAGATTGTAGGAAATGGTAGAGTAAGAAACTATTTAATATGTCTTAAATTTCCTTTGAAATAAAGTTAAGAAACATGGTTTTAATGTATAAGTAAAAGACTTTTATTAATTATGTACAATTAGGAGAAATGTTATTTAATATTTAATGTTGAATCCATAGAAGTGAACCTAGTATTTATTTCTATAACACTTGTTCACATTTTAATTCCAGGATTTTATTTATGCATGTATTTTGACTATTGTGTATCATTAATTTGTCCATCTATAAATAGCATTTATCAGTATCTAGTTTTCTATATTTGTCTGTCTGTTTGTCTATCTATGTTTGTCTCTGTCTTGTTTTTCAAGTTTGTACAAAATCTGTGTACAAAGTCAGTTGAAAAAATCTTTTATGACTGAATGTGATTAGATAAAGGATCATCTTGAAAGTTTTGTCAATTTATTTTTAGGTATTAACCTTTTTCCATATAATAACATGTGTTTCTTTTTTCATATATTTATATGCATGCATTTCTTAAAATGCACCTAATTCCAATGAAACAATATCAGAAAGCCACATGTGACTTTGTACCCACTTCAATGGTTTTTCAAACTCTGGGATTTGTTTTAAAGTAACATTCCACAGAATCCCCAAAACCAGGTAATAAATGACTAAAGCTAAATTTTCTCACAGAAAATTCTCAGCTTTGGTTCTTGTGACTTACAAATTTTGGAGGATGAATGGAAATATTAAAAGCCCTTTTTATTCTGTTTCAATAATGCATCATTTAGTAAATGACACATTATCTTACATTGTGTGCTAAGGTCATCTCATGGTTGCCAATGTGGTACTCTCATGCTGTGGATTTTTTAAAATCCTACCTCACATTATGTTAAAATATAATTTGGCTAAGTTAGCACATTACTAATATGATTTTTGTTTTATGCTCTTATCCAGTATGTCATAATTATCATTATTTTTTTTATATCCATACTTTGAACAAAGTTCAGTTTATACTTGACATTTATATTGTTTCCATCTGTGATCAAATAATGTTATCAAGAAATCAATTATTTTTTTTTACTTTTACCAAGTCAATAAAGTGATATACAGTTTGTTTTGTCTTAGTTATTGCATTATGTATTGTCGTAAAGATAATAAGTGTAATAGTTTCATTCATTATTGTCATAAAGGTAATAAGTGTAATAGTTGCATTCATTGTTGTCAGAAAGGTAATAATTGTAATAGTTGCATTCATTATTGTCATAAAGGTAATAAATGTAATAGTAGGATTCATTATTGTCATAAAGGTAATAAGTGTAATAGTTGCATTCTTTATTGTCATAAAGGTAATAAGTAATAGTTGCATTCTTTATTGTCATAAAGGTAATAAGTGTAATAGTTGCATTCATTGTCATAAAGGTAATAAGTGTAATAGTTGCATTATTATTGTCATAAAGGTACTAAGTGGAATAGTTGCATTATAATTGTCGTAAAGGTAATAAGTGGAATAGTTGCATTATTATTGTCATAAAGGTACTAAGTGGAATAGTTGCATTATTATTGGCATAAAGGTAATAAGTGTAATAATTGCATTCTTTATTGTCCTAAGGTAATAAGTGTAATAATTGCATTCTTTATTGTCCTAAGGTAATAAGTGTAATAATTGCAATCTTTATTGTCCTAAGGTAATAAGTGTAATAGTTGCATTCATTGTTGTCAGAAAGGTAATAATTGTAATAGTTGCATTCATTATTGTCATAAAGGTAATAAATGTAATAGTAGGATTCATTATTGTCATAAAGGTAATAAGTGTAATAGTTGCATTCTTTATTATCATAAGGAATAAGTGTAATAGTTGCATTTATTATTGTCATAAAGGTCATAAGTGTAATAAGTAAGTGAAGAGGACCATTCCTGTTTTGATGGTAGGAATTGACCATATCATAGAAGATCTCCAACTCTTCTATTTAATTTGCAATGATCTGGTAATGAAATTTTAAGTATGGCAGTGCACAATACACTGAATATAACATTCAAAAATAAATTACTTTGTAGGTTTAAAGTTACTATATAATTCAGTCTACACAAAGCATGGTGTCTAAATGTGCAAGGGCTTCTACAATAAATTAGGTATTGTCAGCTATCACTACTGACATTAGTCAGTAGATGTAGTGTTGAAGTAAGTGGAGAGGTGGCAACATTAGTTTCCCAAAGGTTAACTTCCTGATATTGTCTTTTAAGCCATTCTGATCTTAAAAGAAGCTTTATCTTTTCCCCAGGAAAGATTTAAAAAATGAAGAACAAGTTTCTCTGGTAGATTGGAGCAAACCTTACAATACAAATGAATGCAAGCATGGAAAGGGAATCTTTAAATCTGAATCGCAGATAGTATTTTTATTATAATTAGAAAAGGACTTGCATTAATAAATGCTTGTAAAGTCGGACTGATCCCAATAAATGTATCATTCCTTGACAAAAAGTAACTTTTCAGATATATGTGGTGGTTGTGATGGTTTTTAAGTAATGTGATTGAGTAAGTCTTCTTAGAGAAACATAATTTACTTAAAAATTTATTTTCTCCTTTGAATACTTTCCCCAACCTAACATGTTAAGAGAATAGGTGATAGGAGGAGAGGATACTGAGCAATCAATCTCTACCTTGGGTATCGTTATAGGGAATGATGCTTGGCTCACGATGTGAACAATAACACATTCTCTTAATTAAATGAGTAGCACAGCCTGGAGTAACTTGACCTATGACTTTTACATCCAGTTAAGATTAGTGAATTCTTATCTATAAAATTTCACTGGCAAATACAGTGAAGCTAACAAGCTGTGTTGATTGATCTAGTTGGGTCTGGTGGCCATCTGTACTGGAGCCACTAGACCAAATAGATGTAAGATTTCCTCTATTATGCTAAATTGTTTAGATAAAATCTCGAAGAAGGTTGACTGCATGCCAGTCAACAGCGTCTAATATATTTTGAATCAAAGTTTTGTTTTAATGCAAGAGTCACAGAGATGGATTGAAACTTCTGAACTGTAATCTTCATGAGGTGACTCTGGTCTGGTGAAACATCGGGGTATGTTGAGGGTGCAACCTACTAAAGCCATGAAAGCAAAGGCGTGAGCGGTGGTATCCTGTGTTCTGGCTCTGTTTGGAAGGAAGAGGCATTTGCGTGCACCTTGACTTGCATCTGAGCATTTCAGGTAGTGTTGGAGAGGCAGAACAGGATGTTGCATTGCTGCTGTTCCCAACCTGGCTATGGAAGAGACAAAGCAAGTGGTGACTGTTTGGTTACGAATGGATGGTCACCTATTTTTGGCTACAAAGCCTGGTTGTGTCAAGAGAACCATCAAACAATCTGATCTGAACTGAAGCGAGTTCAGGTTGACAGAAAGGGTTTGCAGCTCACTTATCCAGAATACATAAGCTGAACCCAGCCTTGTATGACAGTAACTTAAGCAAAGTGTAGACTAGAGGCTCAAATTCAGTCATGTTAGTCCCCAGGATAGCTTCAATTTGGAAATGGTATTTGAGCAAGACTAAAATAGGCTGAAATATCCTATAGGTCTTTATTATGCTCAAAATCGTGTCTGCCATGATGCAGGAATGTGTCTAATATCATGGAGCAGTAGCCTTTTTTTTACGACTTGGGCCAATTGTTTCACCCCAAAGAGCCAGAGAAAAAAGTCGGTCAGTTGAGGAATTGAGGCACTCAAAGGGATGATGTTATTGGTAAATCACCAATCCTTGAAAACACGCAACTTTCCCTCATAAGCCTTCAGATTGGAGAGCCTTCTTGTTCTCAAGATTCTCTCTGAAAAATCAAGGTTTAAAATGCCCGTCTCAGAAAGCTGTCCTGATAAGAGCAATGCATGAAGTAGAACATGGTCCAGGCAGGAATGGAACACCCATGACAAATCCTTACTGGAGATAATTTGGAGGGGGATGGAATATTTTTGGGCAGATCTATCACTAGATCAAGTAAATTGAACTTGTCTCATCTGAGACGAGTTATCAAAATCTATTTGCAATTCTTACCCCATAACTTAGGTGGGTAACTTGTGAACATTGTTTCATCCGATGCCCCCAAAATACACCAAGTGTGAGTGAAAACCAATTGATGGAGAGAACATTGACATATAATGGACTTAACCTCTCATGGATAGAGTGTTAACCAAGACAATGAGCCTTTGAGTTCAGTCATTGTAAATATCTAAAAATTTTCCCAACCAAGCTGCTAGTCAAAATCTTTTCACTTGCTACCCAGCTATTGCTGTTGTTGTTGTTTTAGGGTTTAAAACCATTTTTCAGCACATGACGGCCAATATTACTGGTGGAAGAAGAACCTGGGGAAAAACTCCGGAAAGAACCACCGACCCACAAGAAGCTACTGGCAAGCTTTCTCACATACCCAATTTGGTCAAATCTGAGACTCGAACCTAAGCAGACAGGTGAGATGGCAGTGATCCGTAACGGACAGCGCTTTCAGACCACTTGGCCACTCAGGGCCCCCAACTATTGCATTGTGTTCTTTCAATGTACTCTTATAAATCTGGGGAGTATTTTAACAACTGAATTCTGTGATTGTAAATAGCAGCACAGCTAAATTGATCAAATAATCAAAATATTCTCCAACTCTTTGAATTTGCCATCTAGCTATTTGCATGCAAACAGAGGACTCCTGCATGTGAGATTTTATGAGTCTCAGATTAAAAGACTTGTGTCCAAATACACATAATTAAGCGTTTCTAAGACTGAATAAGTTACTTTGATGCAACAAATTACATGAAAATATAAATTGTAAGATTCTATAATAAAAGTGTGATTTTTTTTTATATAGACTCTTTAAACTAATACATGTGATGAACCTAGGCTTATATGAAAAAATTTAAGGCCAAGGAATACACATTATAACAAAAGTCTTAATTTCTACTATTTATTAATAAACAAACATTGATGGTATTTACATGTGCTATCTAATGAAGTCAAAATAAACTGTCGGCTTGATTTATATACACTGCATTAATTTGCATGCAACTCATTTTTCTCTGCAGAATTCTGGCTATCAAATAAAACTAATTATACCACAAAATAACATAACAGTGAAAATTTAAAGATTTTTTTTTTATATGTAATAATACATTCTTTAACTATGACATATATTAATTCTTTGTCATTTTCAACAATAGGCTGAAATGCAACATCAACAAATTTTCAAAGCAAAATTTATCAGAATTTTAGAGGAAGATGAAACTATGTAATGCTCAAGTATTTTTAAAATAAATTTCATCCTTTTTTAATAAAAAATTCCAAATGAAAATGTCAGGCAATAGTAATTCTAAAATACTGTAAACTTATTAACTTTCTTGGGTAACAATTTTCATGGTTACACCAAAATCACAATTCCATCTGTGTTTAAATTTTTGAACTGGGAAAGGGGTTCCAATGTTTGCACTCTATGATCATTGTTCACTGTGTCCTTAAATTCACTGTTTGCTAGGTAGAATCATTCTTTATTGTCCTTAAATTAATTGTTCACTGTGTACTTATTCACTGTTTGCAACAATACTATCCACGAAAACCTGTGCATAACAAAAAACTGAATTCACAATATAATCTAAGCTCACAATCATGATTTTTCAGAAAAATATGTTCTCTGACCTGATTCTTGATTTTTTGGAAATAAGGTACATTCTTCACAATATGAGAAATTGGAAACTGTTTACCTACCGCAGTTGATTAGGATCTTCTCAACTAACTTTTTAGAACCATTTTGCATTGAGCAAAGCATCTTAAAACACTTCATTAGCTGCCCAGAGCACACAATAGGAAAATTAAAGATCAACTAGTTAGCATCAATATATTTTTGCAAATTTAGTAGCTGAAGGACATTTGAAACATCAATTTCTTTTGCAAATAAATTATGGACTTAATATCTTCAATCAAACACCACTGCCTTTGGTGTGAATAATGTTTCGTGTGAATGTATTCTTCTACCTAAAGTTTACAAAAATTTAACTTTTTGTGAGGTTTGTCTGCAAAATTATATCATGATTCTAAAAGCATCTTAACAGTCTGGACCCATCCTCTCCTCAGGGCCATCTAAAGTTCCCCTCAGTACCCCTCACCCTCCAATAAAAATACCACAAACTCTGTGAAATGGCTCCCTACTAGGCAGTTGTGCATATTGCCAGACCCATTACAATGACCCTGCCTATACTGAGAAATGTAAGGAGTTCTAATACTTGTCTGGTTTAACACTTACTATGAATGTACTGATATGCACACTACAAAAAATAAACCTGTATCTTTAACAACCCAAACCCCATGTGTTACTCTTTCTAGAAGCTGGTACATGTGCTTGTTCATAGTTCTTAAAAATGCCTCCTTTTAATGATTCTTGCATATAAATATATTCCTTCATTGAAATTTGAAAATTGTTTCCCTCTTAAAAATAATTCCTACCTAATGAAAAAGATTGGAAAGTAAATTAAAAACATTCTCAAGATGATCAAGTCTCAGTGAATAACAGAGAAAACTTTTCAAACAGTAATCCCATAAAAGTAATAAATAATGTGTCACAATTTATACAACATATCACAAAGATGCTATTTCTGTACAATTGGAGCTACTGGTCCATTTTTAATAATTTAAATTATGCAGTCAATTACATGACAAAAAGAAAAACAGAAATGAATAAATCATTATTTCCTAAGTTACCTACACTTGTCAAAAATACATAGAATACTAAGGGAAAAATAAAAACTCAAGCAATTTCTTATTTTGTGTTCACAGCATTTGCAAAGTGAATCCACTCTGAACTTGTAAATGTTTCATAAAACAGCTATCAACTAAAGAAAAATAATGTCTACAGACATCGATTGGTAAATTATGTTGCATATTTATTTCAAACACTGTGCATTGCAATATGTCTAGATGCGTAATGCTGGCTGCTTGCTTTCTCTATATCACAAACTTCTGTTTTGAAACCAATGCTTGCTTTCAGACACGTGCCCAGCTACCATCAGGCTGTTTTGCATACATTCGTGGTTTTCCATCAGTGAAAATGCTTTTCATTGGGTCGGGGTGATCTCGAATCTGAACTAAAGCTGCTCTCACACCTGCCTCAAAGTGGGGAGGTTCTTGTTCAGGCGAAGTGGATAGATGCTGTAAAATTCAGATATTGTGTAAATGTATTGCAAGGTTGAAATGTAAAAGTTGGTCTTTTAGGTTTACACCATATCTGGTGAAATTTATTCTGTGGAGTTTGCAGTTATTAGAGAGCATAAATGGCAGATAAAATTTTCAGGATATATTTTTCAACCACGAAAATGATTTAAAAAAAACAGAATTTAATGTACAGTATTTTTCTGCTCTATATGAATAAACACCTTTCCAGCAAGTGTTAAACATTAAAAACATGAAAATTCTATGAAGTGCTTTCAGTCATGTAAGTGTAATTTTCGAGGAATAATTTAGGCGCGATCTCAAATAGGTTCTATGTCAATAATGCTGCCTAACCTGACTAAAATAAGCTAAAAAATGTGAAATCTGATCAGGTCATTTACATTTGAGCAAACAAACTTACCCATGTATTTTCTGAGCAAAATACATGCTGACAAACTTGGAATAATTTAACATGTACTTATAAAAAGGTGACATGACTCTGTACCAATCTGATTTAGAAATGACAAACCTTTCCTCCAGGTTACTTGCGTTAATGATGAACAAATGTACTAAGTTTATTAGCTGATATCCAAAACAAGCCCAGAAAATTGTACAGTGCTATATATGTATGAAATTATTCATACTGACAATAGCAAATTAATATTTCTCTATTGTGTTTGAAATAGAGCCACAATATCAACTCAAATTATGAAAGCATGTTTGAAACCTTCTAAGGCAAAAGGAAAACAGTTGTACTAAGAAATACCTGCCAAATCTCTCTTCTTTAAATTGAGTTGTAATATCTAATGTCTTCAATCCACTATGTTCCTAGCTGTGGGAAAAAGCTTAAGGAGGGAATAATTATGTCACTTCACTTTAGTTTTTTAAAGATGACACTTTGATAGCCTATGTTTTTGTAAATACAATGCAAAACAGCAATCCATTGTTATTGATTATGTTCTCTGAAAAGAGCCTTCTCTAAACCATCAACAGTTTTCCTTATCAATTTAAAATGAAGGAAAGGAACTGACCTGCCTGATGAACTGGTCTGGCAATCTGCAGAGTAAGTCAATTTCGTCCATAGTGCTGTAATGAAAGGGACCAATTGTCATGCGCTGTTTCTTGTAGTCGTAAATGCAGAGCACCTGCGAAATAAATTAGATTTTCTTTACATGTAGTTTCTCCATGTTAAATATTGTCAGACAATTAATAATCAGTATTGGTGGTGCCATAATATTTAAGTTTTACTCTTAGTTAAAGAGCATGCCTACATAAAAGGTTAGTGTACATTTTTGTGTGATTGCAGAGTAGTGTAAGACTTCTCACAATGTCCTTCAAGCACAATCATAAAACATTAAAGTTATCTCCTTTGACACAAATAGGAGTCTTCTAATAAACTGTTTTCCTAGCTTTCTGAACAGTCCTCTATTCAAATAATAATCATGTTAGTTTACATCTACATTCAGTAAATTATAAACATCTGTGTACTGATTTTATGGTACATATATGTTATGCCCATTTATATTAATGCAATGGCACTGCTGCTTGAAAGATTCTATTATGACATTCTTTAGTATAAAGTAATCTTAAAAAAATCTGAAAACATAAATTAATGACTTTATAAATATCATGAGAGATTCTAAATGAATTATGAAAAGGCATATTCTTCATAGTTGTCTGTACAATTTAGATTTGTCTCCCCTTAATTACAGTATTGGTTACCTTTCAGGTAAACCTTCCATGGATTTACATCTAATGTGATGCAAAGTAAGCTAATATGATAACGCAGATTTTCAATAGCATATGCATTATTTAAAAAAATGTTTGTCAACTAAAGTTTGTCATGACACTGAAACAGATTGGAGTTGGGTGGTGGGGTGGTGAGATAACAATATTGCTAATCAAATACACTAAATCTGATCTCTATCAAAAGAACTCTGTAACTCATCATAAAACAATCAAATAGTTGAAAATAAACAAAAGTATTGTTATTAACATAAAGAACAATATTTAACAAATAAATATACTATACAATGTCGTATCGGGGGGGGGGGAGAGGGGCGATTGGTCTAAAGCACTCATCATTACGGATCACTGCCATCTCACTGTTATGTGAGTTTGAGTCTCGGGTTCAGCGAAAGTGGGTTAGTGAGAAAGCTTGACAGCAGATTCTCATGGGTCGGTTGTTCTTCCTGGAGTTTTCCCATTTATATAGGCCACCATGTATAACATATCTTGTGCTGAAAAATGTTATTACACACTACAACAATGTCAAGGCAAAGGACACCTATGTGTTGCATTTTTCAATCAAATTTCTGTTTCATGTTTGGAATATAATTCTGTTACAGGATTACCCAAAGAGTTACAATACATATGCAGCATATAATTAGATGACATATCTATAATAATTAGATGACAGATCTACAATAATTAGATGACAGATCTATAATAATTAGATGACAGATCTATAATAATTAGATGACAGATCTATAATAATTAGATGACATCTATAATAATTAGATGACAGATCTATAATAATTAGATGACAGATCTATAATAATTAGATGACAGATCTATAATAATTAGATGACAGATCTATAATAATTAGATGACAGATCTATAATCTTTAAACTCTATTTTTTTTAGACATATAAATATTTTGGAGACCTTTTTGCCTGACCTATTTCTGCCATTTATTTCCAATGAAAGTATGACCCATATGATGTTGGTCAGCAGTTACCAGGAAGCTACTAATACAACTTTAATGTCATATGAAAACTTTATATTGTGACTAATTGACATGAACAATGATTTTCCTACCTCCTCCTCTCCCGTAAAATGTCTTGCTGATCTGAGACTCATGTCTGGTCCTCTGTCAGTGAAGGATGCTCGGAAAATCTCCCCTGTTTTCACATTGATAGCTAGGAAAAAATGAATACATGATAACAAAATTAAAACTTTAAAACTTGTACTTTTGTTGCAATATCAAGCATGCATGCTAAATACTGCACATGGAGCAACTTTCATGGGTCTTTAAATTTCACAATTAATTTAGCAACCATGTGACCAATTATCAATTTTTAAAACCATTTTATGTAGTCGAAATGTGAGTCATGCAATGGGACTGATGTGCAATTGGTCAAAAATAATTTCCAGGCATTCATGATAAGACCATTTCTTCATTTTAACTGAGTTTTGAAACCATTTCTGAACAGTAACAAGAATTTCAAATTAGCTGCTGTGAGAAGCATATTAAATTATTATTGGCACCAGTTTCATTTATGAGATATCGTTAAACATTTTCTGGTGAAACCCCATATGAACATGGCCAACCATTGAGAAGGAGCAGCGATTGCAAGATTTTCAAGATGGCTACAATGGTGGCCATCACTGTGTTAAACTTGACAACTTTATAAAATTTTATTCAATTGATAATGGACACTATTTACTGACCAGCACATTGATAATCACTGTCTAACTAATCTGAATCTATACACAACTCATCCAGAGACTGAGTATCATAATCTAATCTAATCAGTGATGTGAGTATTATAATCTAATTAATCAGTGATGTATCATAATCTAATATAATCAGTGCTGTGCGTATCATAATCTAATTTATCAGTGATGTATCATTATCTAACCTAATCAGTGATGTATCATAATCTAATCTAATTAGTGATGTATCATAATCAAATCTAATCAGTGATGCAGTATAATCTAATCTAATTAGTGATGTATCATTAATCTAATCTAATCAGTTATGTGAGTATCATAATCTAATCAGTGATGTTAGTTTTCTAATCTAATCAGTGATGTATCATAATCTAATCTAATCAGTGATGTATCATTATCTAATCTAATCAGTGATGTATCATTATCTAATCTAATCAGTGATGTGAGTATCATAATCTAATCTAATTAGTGATGTATCAATCTAATTTGATCAGTGATGTAAGATAATCCAATCAGTGATGTGAGTATTATAATCTAGTCAGTAATGTGAGTATCATAATCTAATTAATCAGTGATGTGAGTATCATTATCTAATCTAATCAGTGAGGTATCATAATCAAATCTAATCAGTTACATATCATAATCTAATCTAATCAGTGATGTGAGTATGATAATCTAATCTAATTAGTGCTATATCATAATCTAATCTAATCAGTGATGAACAGTCTTAATTAATGTCAGCAAGAATCAGGAACCTCATCCACCAATTTTCATAAACACTAAACGGAAGAAGGGCTTGAATTACCACCCATCAACACTAGTCTCTTCATATCACATGACCATTATAGGCCAAAAATTTCTAACTCTTAAGATATTTATGCCCTGAGAATGGAAAATTACTAATAATCTTTGTTACTTCAGGTACTCTGCAAATTTCAGATGTCCTGTATGTCAAGATATAGGATTTGTTTAGGAAATATTAAACCTTTTTGTTCACTTATGAAACCTTTTCATGCCAAAACTTATAATTATGTGTATTTCATCATTTTCTTTTGAAAACTCTCTCTACAAATGATACATCTGCCCAAGAAAGATAATGTCAGCATTGCCACCATTTTGAAACTTGATTTAAGAATGACTTGCTTTATGTCAACCTTGAAATACTATATAAACTGTCATAATAGAAAATGTACATTTAAGAATGATTCAAGAATTCATCCACTACATCCTAAGCTGAGAAGCTATTCTTAAATAGACATATTCACTCCAACATTAGCCATCTCCCACCACATTCTCAAGTGTCCAGAGAATGAAAGAAATGATATTTTATTTAGAACCTGGCTGTCACCCACATAGAAAAATGACATTGAGTTTAAAATTTAGCCTGGCTATCACCCACACAGAAAAATGACACTGAGTTTAACATTTAGCCTGGCTATCACCCACGCAGAAAAATGACACTGAGTTTAACATTTAGCCTGTCACTTAAGGCAAATGTCAAATATTTATAAAGCTTGTATCATAACTCTTATATCAGCATGACTTTCAAACAAGACCGTATACTGATATACTGACATTTTAACTTTCATAAGACAATTATGTTTTCTAAATTTATCTGCAATGACAGGCTTTATTGATGCTTCACTTGCCATCTATCTTGGCTTACAGTATATACTTGATTACAAGTCTAACTACAAATTGCACTGACCAGATCTGCCAATGCATACTCCACCAGCAGGTTTGAATCTGTGCATTTGCTTTAAGTAATCAGTAGAACAAACAATACAGACCCTGATATGCAGGCACATTATGCTAAAGCAGATCAGGATCTTTGCAGTCTGTCTTGACTTATAAGCAAGTATATATGGTATCTGACAATAGTGATTAAAAATGTCAGCCAGAGACCTCAAGCTTTCTATAATGACCTTTACTGACATAAGACGATTCCAAAGATGTCATGAATTTAGAGTCTGGACTTGAATTCTGAGGTTTGCATCGAACACAATGGTAATGCTGATGTCTGTGATTTTCATTGGCTTGACAACTACAAAACAGCTTTTAATAAAATCTTAACAAGCAATTCAAAATGAAAATTTCAAAAGTACCCTACCTAAACCATAAATCAGTGGCCATTGTATATTCTTTCTTGTTGTATTGTTAAGATCTGAAATAAAAAGGAATGTTAACATGTATAGGTGACTTTTCTCCATGCTCCCATACAGTTTATGACTTTATGACATTTACACACACACACACACACACACACACACACACACACACACACACACACACATATATATATATATATATATATATATATATATATATATATATATATATATATATATATATATATATATATATATACACACACACACACACACACACACACACACATATATATATATAATTTTTAATGTGGCTACGTTGTTAAAAGTAGCCACACATTTTTGGGTTCTTGATCCTGAACAAACCAGAGCTATTAACAATGGCTTCATTGAAGGTTCCTGCTTATTACAGTACTCTAGATAGGGACATCAACAAAGAAAAACACAAAGAGGTATATTCAACAATGATAAACCTAAACTCGTGATTTGAAAAATGCTGGCAATCAAACTTTTTGCATGAATATACAGCTGCACATGAAATCAGCTTTTATTCCAATAATTCTTGACATTGTTATTGTATATAATATAAAACAGACACTTGTCAAAAGAAAATACTTAAGTAATGAATTGTGACTGATCTCTAATAATGGTAGTCTACATGATGCTAGTACATCTGTATTGGAACCAGAATAAATATATAATGCATTAACACATTAACCCCTGGAGGTTTCTGCTGTTTTCTCATGAAATGTAAGTAGGAAACACATTTCGGGGACTATTTCTGGATACATCCTAATACATCAACTTCCAAGCAATATTCCATTAGACAATTGGCTAGTTGTGCTAAAGAAAATGTTTCTCATTGGTTAGTTTGCTGTCGCATGAGCAGAAGGTGAAAAAATGTTTTTGTTTGTTTTTTTGCTTAACGAACCCATAATTTTCGTATGGAGAAGACTCTTTATTCAAAATGTCCACCTTATCCTACTTTTTACATAGGTTCACCTGTCTGTGTGCACTTCAGACCAGTCTGCCATAGGTCTAAGGCCATAAAGTCTAAAATCTGGACACAAATTCGGAATCCAACCATGGGTGAATTTTGGGTGGAAAAAAAATGAGTCTAAAAACTTAGGTTTTTCCCTCTGTATTTTGTAGTGCAACTAAAATGTCCAGATTATTTGGTCTATTGTAGAGCTAAATCTGTCTGCCTTTCTATAATACCACCCACTTTAGCGTATCATGCATGACCTTGACGCTACAGACCTTGGAAGTAGGCTACTACCTCATGCCCCGTAAAGTAGTTGCCAGGGGTTAATGTGTTAACAGCACATACATATGAAAATCAATGGATTTACTTACACAGAAATGCAGATTATTACAATCTGTTTCTAAATATGATCAGTTGATGTGGGTACATATTACGGGTTGAAATTACTTCTAAATGGAGCAGTTTGAATACTATCTACAATAATTATGCAAAATTCTAATATTAAAAACTGGACACTGATCTAAACTTTGCATAAACAAACCAACCTGTTATACATGCTGTAATTAAATGAATTTCCTCTGATGCCGAGTTAAAAGCTCCTGCAAAAAAAGAGAAAACAAAGCTTAAACTTTATTTAAAGAGCGCAATAACATGACCCTAATTTATAATACCATATGTACTCACTTAGAAGTTGCGTTAAACTTCAAATAACAAAGATCCAGATCTCATCTTCATCTATTCAATTTTATCGTCTTAGTTCCCTTGGTCAGGGGTCCGACATTTTCTGGCAGTCAGCAAGCCCAGTCTCCAGGCATCACGGTTTTGAGGATTGATTTTGGTCATCTTCCATGCCTCGCGGTCATGATCGATTGTTTGCTTCCAAGTTTTCTTGGGTCCGCCAGCTTTCCTTTGGCTTTCCACCTCCACATTTCTACACTTGTTAATCCAAGCATTGCTTCTCTTTACATGGCCGAACCAGCGTAACCGGTTGGCCCTTAGGAGTTCCTCAATCTTTGGTAGGTGCAGCTTTTCCAGTAGGGTATCTGACCTGATATGCTGGGTCTGGTTTGGCTTGACATTACAAATCCATCTGATCATGGCTCTGTCATTGTGTTGTAGACGGGCGAGTGAGGACTGGGTGAGTGCCCAACACTCACTGCCATATAGCATCACGTTCCTAACTCAGCTGCTATACACCTTTCCCCTGGTGGTGAGAAGACAACTCTTGATGTTAGTAAAGATTATAGCTCACGAAACTTACCCCATGCTGACTTTACCCTTACGGTTGAACTGAGTTCACATCCACCTCCAGCACTCAACATATCACCCAGGTAGCAGAAGGAGTCTACTACCTCCAGAGTGTAATCATCCACTTTCACCTCATTGTAAGGTCGGCCATCAAGTGGGCGTGCCTGCCCCAGACACCTCTTACACTTGTAGTTGGGGTCTGGTACCAGTTTTCCACAAAGCCACTACACTTTTTGTGCACCCATAGGGCACATAGGCTGCATTGTATGGCATTGGACCTTACACCATTTCTGC
This sequence comes from Unio pictorum, assembly GCA_030141615.1. NCBI lineage: Eukaryota > Metazoa > Mollusca > Bivalvia > Unionida > Unionidae > Unio > Unio pictorum. The sequence continues at coordinate 15,553,845 of JARLTB010000044.1, forward strand.
ACACAGTACATGGGTACTGACCGGAATCTTTCAATGGTTGTAATTCTGAGCCACTGACCATTACTTTTGTCTATTACAGATTCACTCTCAATCCTTTGGCTTCAATACCACTTTTCCATATTTTTAGCTTCTCCAATAATAGTTCCATAGTCTCTACTATGATGACCAGATCATCTGCATACAATAACTCCCATGGGCATCCTGTCTGGAACTCTCTGGAGAGGGCTTCAAGGACAATGATGAATAGCAGGGGGCTGAGGACCGATCCCTGATGGACTCCGACTTTTACACTGAAGTCATCACTGTATGTGTCATTCACCCGTACTCTGCTCCTGGCATTAGTGTACATGCATTGTACCAGTCGAATGAGCCATTCCTCTACTCGAAGGTTCCGCATTGCCCACCATAGCACATCCCTGGGAACTCTGTCGAAAGCTTTTTCCAAGTACACAAATGTCATGTAGAGTCTTCTGTCTGCACCAACATACTTCTCCTGCATCTGACGCAAGATGAATATGGCATCAGTTGTGCCCCTTCCAGGTATGAATCCAAATTGCATTTCATTGATGTCAATTTGCTGTCTGATAATACTGTCTGCCACTCGCTCAATAACCTTCATTGCTTGCTCCAAAAGTTTCAGGCCTCTGTAGTTGCCTCTAAGCTGGGTGTCACCTTTGCCCTTATAGCAGTTGATGATATAGCTCTCTCCCCAGCTCTCTGGCACACGCTCTTCTCTATTGATGGCATTTGCTAGGTCTGACATGATCTGACTGCCTTCATTTCCCGCTGCTTTCATCATTTCTGCCACAATACCAGAAGGTCCTGCTGCCTTACCATTTTTCATTTTCTTTAACGCCTTTTCTATCATGTCTGGGCTGATTTCTATTGGTGGGCCTTGCACTGGTTGTTCTTTTGTTAGGTGGTCAGGGTTCCAAGAAAATTCAATATTGAGTAATGAGTCGTAGTGTTGGCGCCAGGCCCTATGTTTGGCTTTATCATCTAAAGAAAGCTGACCCTCATCATCTATTATGCATTTTTCACCTAGAACATCCTGATTCTCCCTCCTTATCTGCTTTGCAACCTTGAATATATCACTACCTTTAGGGTCAATGTGGCTAAACTTGGCTGTAGTGGCAGCTTGCTTGGCTAAGAAAACAACTTTTTTAGCAGCACTTTTCACTTGTGTGTACTCCTCTCTGCTGCCACCCTTCTACCAGGCCTTGTAGCATCTCCTCTTTCTCTGTATTGCAATGTTGACTTCTTCATCCCACCACCAAGTCTCTTTCCTCCATATGCGCTTCTTTGTATGGCCACAAACACTGTTAGCACTACTCAGCAGACCCTCTTTGAACTGACGCCAGCATTCCTCTACACCAGCTGCCTGATAGTCCCTTATGGTTTCAACAAAGGCCTCTTTAAATTTCTTCTGCACTTCCTGGTCCTTCAGCTTCCAGGTTCTGACTTTGGGTTGAAACTTGCGGCGTGCTTCAGGGCATATCATTACCAGGAAATCACATACTAGAAACCTGTGCTGTGTTGCACATTCTTCTCCTGGGATGACCTTGATATAGCATAATGCACATTGCAAATTAGGGTCTATGTTGTTTGTTCTATTGGCTACTCCTAACAAACTGCACAGGCCCAGATCTTCCGGTGCACAATGCAATCACAGATATGGGTTTGTACAGTTTGCAGTTGGAGACATGCATATGGGTCTTTAAAGCTCTACAACACAGGTGCATGTGGATGGGTACAAAACTATGGTCTTCCTTAATGCATATTTAACAGGAAATAGCATAAACACAGTAATAATTCCCTATTAAATGTTCTGCACAGAACCATGCATTGGTCCATACACATGAAAGTAAACTACAAATTAATACCTTGGACAGTTAATGTACATGTGTGCTTACCAACTCATCTTGCTGCATCCATTACAGTGAATTCATAATAATTCCATTTCAAATTTGCACAAAAGGTATGAGTTTTAATCATCCTTGCAAATATAATGATGTATTTTAATTAAATGTGGACAATTAATCTAACTAAAAAAAAAGAAAGATGGAGCACAATTACAATTATGTAAGCACATGCACAAGTGTCAAGGTCAGCATATGTATACACGTTCCTCTTTAAGGATTGTATCGATTAGATTCAAACTGAAATATTTAATTCCTTACTAAACAAAACATTTAATTTGGGATAATATTGGGGTTAGATTTCATTGTTTTAAAACAACTGATTGATATTTAGCTGCAAGATGGTTATCAATTGACGATTGGCTGACAATATAACTAGGCCATGTGCAGATAAAGGATACTTTTATGTTGTGATTTTTGCTACAACTAACAGCTGCTATGGTTTATCAGTCAAATTAACTTGCATTTACTCTGGCAATAAAACGTTTTAATTCAAAACTCAGTCAAGAGAAATTTGTGCAGAGAATTGTATAAATTGGGAGACATGCCACAACCATTTGTGTTATAATGAAACAGGTTATAGTCGGGTTTTCATGTATATCTATATCATATATATCTGCAGCTCTCTCCCTTTAGGAATTGAGTCTCTTTACCCCTTTTTATTTATTTAAAAATAAACCACATTAAACTATTATCAATCATGGATTTTGTACCGAAACTCAACAGACTGCTGAACCATGAATATTTGAAAATTGAAAAATTTGTTCTTTTCATTTGAAACTAATCAATCTGAAAGATTTGATCATCTTTGCCAATTTTGGTGATTGTTTGTGGAAGCTGATAAGTGTAACACATTTGAAGTAATGGACATATACTATAAAAAAAACCTGTAAAACTACAACAAAACATTTTTGATGAAAAAATAAAGTAAACCCTTTAGGCAGCACAGCAGGGCACATAAGAGTTAAGACATGGATAATATAGGGTTAAATATTGTCCAAAAGCCACATCCTCAACAGTTTCAATAAAATCTGCAGGTGCTTGATGCAGCTTCATTCCTACAGTTCTAGGACAAAAGTCAAGTCAATGGCACTCAGGTGTGTTCTACAAACACTGCACTAACCTTGTAGTTGTTACATTTCTTTCACATAAGATGTGCAACTTTTAAGAACAACAGTTTACTTGAAAATGTTTTCTCCAAAACTTACTATATTTTAACAATTAAAAAAAATATAAAATAAAATGGATGACAGGCTGGTATCGTTGCTTACAATTTTAACAATATAAGCTCCTGAATCAAATATCAAGTCAAGAAAGACATCTCTGATATATGTGGCTATATAAAACTATATTCTGAACTAATTTTGTTCACCATGGTATAATATGGCTGCAGAAGGAAACAAGGGGGACAATTAGGCCTCAGATCACAATTATCTTTCTTATACAACCCCTACATTTGTTTCTCAGTTTTTAACATTCCAAAATCCTAATACATCATATCCAAAATATTTTTAAGTGTGAAGTTCTTGTCATGGGTTAGCCAGTATTTGAGAAGCTGGATGGCAAACAAAAACAGCCTGCATTGGATCAGATGTCACTTTTGGAGCAGAAAAAAATGCCTCATTACTCAATGTGCACTGTCACCAAAATGCACATACAACCATGCTGTAACGATCGTATTCTCAAGAATTAACAATTCCCGTTAAATCAGTACCAAGAATGCCTAAATCTAAGGCATGCATCACCACAAAAATGATAGGAATAAATGCTCTAAATGCAGACTGGGACTACATTATTGAGTACTAAATCGGAAGTTATGACCGTGACATGAGTCCAATCAAGCCAACTTATTTATAGCCAACTTTAGTCAAACTTATATATTCGCATGCCACACATATTTCATCTTTCCTCACAAATTCATTTTGAATTCGTAGCAAACAAGATGTGTAATAAATCAGAAGGTATGTAGTGTTGGTGTTCCACAGAGTGCATGTTTTGGGCAAAGTGCTTTTGATATGCAAAAACTAAATTTGCTATATTTTCCTTAATGATAAGACTTTTTGAATGCAATAAAAACTTTGTTGTAATACAAGATAATTTGTATGTGAAAATATGTTTTAAATATAAAAACACTTATCAATTAAATTGTAATAGAATTTAGAACACTAAATTGTAACGTAAAATTAACTTTTTAGAGAAAAAGAAACAAACCTTTTAGGTATATAAGACTTTTTTTGCATGTCAGAACTTCAAAAGATGCATGATTTTAGAATGAATATTACTGTATCAGTCATAACAAAGAGTTCCATATGAATTAAAATACAATGTAATGTTAACATTTGGGGAATCTTCCTCCCAATTAATAAATCTAGTATTTCTTCATTCTGAATATTGTACACAGGTGGACTTCTCAAATTATAAAAATATCACACTAATTTCTTAAGAAAAAGTTTGTAATGACAACAAATTACCTAATATCTTTATGGACAAGTCTTCAGACAGGCCTCTTTCATCCTTAAATCCACCAACTAAATGCAGCTCAAGCCTGAAATGTAAACAAATTAAATATTTTGGTGATCAGGATTCCAGAATTATATTGAATACTCCATTTTAAAACAGAACAAAATGCCAAGATGCTATCATAGACTCCAATCAGCTGACTCAGTATGGGTCGTTGTTGTTTGCAGATGGCTCTGACTTGTACATGGGTATATATAGTACCATTTTGTTAATAAATTTTGTAACAATTTATTTTCAATCCAGAATTATTTCTTTTTTAAGATGATAGGTTAGCTAGTAGACCACATCTGTAGATTTATCTTGCAGGATTTACTGGTCAATGGATTTGTGCCAGAAACGGCATTCTTGAAGCTACGACTATACAAGGACTAAACTAACTTTTTTCCGGAGGGTCCTGACCTGGTAACTAATAAAATAACTCCTTTTCACTATGATGTCAACTTATAAAACCCAATTACAATGCAAAGGCATGTGTGGATTCCAATTGTTTTATAAGCTATTTGCTTTACATTAAAGAGCTTGATAAATAACTGTTGAAAATGGCAATCTGTATGCAGAAATTTTAAATATCATAAAGTATAGAAAAGGGTTTTGACCTTGACCGTGAAGAAAAATCCTTGACTGGGATACAAAAGATGCAATAAACTGAGAAGTGTAAGTGTATTAGGGTTCATCGATGTAACAAAATATCATTTTACTGCTATTATCAAGCTGGAAAAACATGCATTTAAAAGTCCAGAAGTGTGATTTAAGACTGATACATTTAAAAGTCCTGAAGTGTGATTTAAGACTGATACATTTAAAAGTCCAGAAATGTGATTTAAGACTGATACATTTAAAAGTCCAGAAGTGTGATTTAAGACTGATGCATTTTAAAGTCCTGAAGTGTGATTTAAGACTGATGCATTTAAAAGTCCAGAAGTGTGATTTAAGACTGATGCATTTAAAAGTCCAGAAGTGTGATTTAAGACTGATGCATTTAAAAGTCCAGAAGTGTGATTTAAGACATACATTTAAAAGTCCAGAAGTGTGATTTAAGACTGATGCATTTAAAAGTCCAGAAGTGTGATTTAAGACTGATGCTTTTAAAAGTCCAGAAGTGTGATTTAAGACTGATACATTTAAAAGTCCAGAAGTGTGATTTAAGACTGATGCATTTAAAAGTCCAGAGGTGTGATTTAAGACTGATGCATTTAAAAGTCCAGAAGTGTGATTTAAGACTAATGCATTTTAAAAGTCCAGAAGTGTGATTTAAGACTGATGCATTTAAAAGTCCATAAGTGTGATTTAAGACTGATGCATTTTAAAAGTCCAGAAGTGTGATTCAAGACTGATGCATTTAAAAGTCCAGAAGTGTGATTTAAGACTGATGCATTTAAAAGTCCAGAGGTGTGATTTAAGACTGATGCATTTAAAAGTCCAGAAGTGTGATTTAAGACTGATGCATTTTAAAAGTCCAGAAGTGTGATTTAAGACTGATGCATTTAAAAGTCCATAAGTGTGATTTAAGACTGATGCATTTTAAAAGTCCAGAAGTGTGATTCAAGACTGATGCATTTAAAAGTCCAGAAGTGTGATTTAAGACTGATGCATTTTAAAGTCCTGAAGTGTGATTTAAGACTGATGCATTTAAAAGTCCAGAAGTGTGATTTAAGACTGATGCATTTAAAAGTCCAGAAGTGTGATTCAAGACTGATGCATTTAAAAGTCCAGAAGTGTGATTCAAGACTGATTCATTTAAAAGTCCAGAAGTGTGATTTAAGACTGATGCATTTAAAAGTCCAGAAGTGTGATTTAAGACTGATGCATTAATGATAAACAGTACTTTCAACTTGGCCTAAACAAATTTACAAAGATAACCAGAACCATAATAACCTCAAACAGACTTTCATAAACAAACTGCAGTTTAAAGTCCCAAAAATCTCAAAAGCTTCTTGTTACCTCTCACATTAATGTACTCCTTAAAAAATTTAAATTAAAAAAAATAATTTAAAATGACATTTCATGTGGGCCATGGCAATCATTTTTCCCACCATGTTGTACACTCAGATCAATGTAATGTTGTTGTATTGCTTTCCCCCCCAAGAATCTAAATATTTAATTTTATTCTTCTGTCTATTCCTTTTTTCTCCCAAGAATCTAAATTATCCATTTTATTCTTGTCTATTGCTTTTTCCCCCAAGAGTCTAAATATTCCATTTTATTCTTCTGTCTATTGCTTTTTTCCCCAAGAGTCTAAATATTCCATTTCATTCTTCTGTCTATTGCACACAAACACCCCACCCCCAAATCTAAATATTCCATTTTTTCTTCGGTTTATTGTTTTTTTTCCCCCCAAGAATCTAATATTCCATTTTATTCTTCTGTCTATTGTTTTTCCCCCCACAAATCTAAATATTCCATTTTATTCTTCTGTCTATTGCTTTTTTTCCCCACAAATCTAAATATTCCATTTTATTCTTCTGTATGTACTTTCTATGGAAATGTTTAAAGAGGTTTATTGTCCTCTTGTTTTGAAAATGTATCATTTGATTGATGCCATTTTTAAAACAAATAACGAGCAGCTTGATCGCAGACGTTTTGCATCACAAAATATATGCAGTTTAAAGTGTCTAACGTACTCCTGTAAAATGATCTGGTTTCCTGACCAACAACACTGAATCTCATGTGAAACCTAGATCTGAATCAAACATAGACAATCCATTTTCACCACAAACAATCATATTTCCATAATTTGTGCCTTTATTCCATTAGTCCGTATTTTAAGGGTCATTTCCATAAAACTCGCGGCAAAATCATATGGGTTGGGAGATCTGCTATGTGGTATGTGACACCTTCTAGTTCTAATGTACATGTATGTTAAGTTTATCCCTTAATATCAAACAGCTTTAAAGTTTCAGTGTGGAAGGGAAAGGCTGATACAAACATAAAATGTTTGGTTGTGACCTTGGCCTTGAAGATAAAACCCAAATGGTGTAAGCAGCACACCTAGTGATGATACTGATACATACTAACTAATCACACACAGCTAAAAAATTAAGAGAGTGTGATGAACATGACCTTGACCTGAAAGATAGTAGTCACAATGTGATACATGACACACCTTCAAGCAATGATGCATGAGCATACATGCCTTAATCTCAAACAAAGTTAATGTTTTAAAGAATAGAAAGTGTGATGGAAGATCTAAAATAATGAGACATGACCTTGACTCTGAAGATATCAACCCCTGAAGTGACACACCGTTTAGTGATAACAAAGAAGTATACTACCTTACATCCCTTTAAAGTTATAGAGCAGAAAGAGCGATGGTAAATATATTTAAGTGATCTTGACCTACAAGACGGGGAAGTGCCAATGTGACAGATGACACATCTTGTGATGATGTACAGCTTTCACACCTTAATCTAAACAGTTATAGGCCTAATTCACAAACTAGCCATACTAATTTAAAAATGAGGCAACTAGTGCAAACAAATGTTGGGTACCGTTATGCATAAATGAGTCATGATATATATATATATATATATATATATATATATATATATATATATATATATATATATATATATATATATATATATATATATATATATATATATATATATCTCACCTTAAGTGAAAATTGTTCCTGTAAATAAGTTTCTGATGCAGTTAGTGACATAGTGTTTCCACACCTATATCTAACTGCATAAAGTATGAATTATGCAGTCTGAGATCAAAGTAAATAAGTATAACAGATATTTTCACATGAAAAAACTTTTCTGTCATTATATTTATGTTTTATAAAGTCTTGCCATCTGCAGAGATTAGTGACATTTTTATTGATCAATGTTTTATGGAATATTGCTATTTAGTGCACTGAGTTTTTATTTGGTAAAGAAAATGTAAAACAATATAGAACTCCATTTTAAAAGTTGAGAATTTCATGTTGCTGATTCAAATTGTTTAGTCCTAGTTTTTGATGATAAAAGAAGCAATATATCAAAGTTTCATTTACCATTTCAAGTCCTAATTTTCTTCCCATTCAACAAATAGGGGTCACTTATTTTGTATTTTCTAGAAACCAAAATGTGATCCACACCTGATCCCACTTTATATGTGGGTTCAAGAGTCACTGAGAAAGGAAAGTATTTTTTTTTTAAAAAGGGTGCAAGTAGAAACAGGATTTAGCAAATGTAACTGTTCGGCTACCTACAAATATTTAGGTAGAATGAAACAGTAAATTCAAGCCCTTTGGTAGCAAATTCATTTTTTAAGATTTATTTAATAAAATATCAATTACAGTGGCATATTTAATTAACCTTGTGATTAGATGAAACTAATATCAACTTTGGGCCTCAAAAATACATCTAATATAAATATCATCTCATTACAAGGTCTTAGAGAGATATTACTTGTAACTGACCAGCAGTATTTCATAGATGCAAATGTCAAACAAAAAAAACATTTTTTTTCTCCTTTAAACTGCTTTGTGCTGAGGACATCACTGATAATTAAATTCTTCACCAATAACAAGAATTTCAATAATCTTCTGTGGCAGGCATACGGGATGTAAAATTTGCATCATTTTCATTTAGGACCATCAACACCTGATGAAAAGTCATTGGATGGAAATCCCATGTCAATATGACTTACTATTTTGAAGCAGCAATGATAACAAGATTTTGATGATGACTGACCATTCATTCTGTAGTAGTGATACAAAAAAATTCAAGATGGTCATTATGGTGTCTGAAAAGTGGCATTTTTCAGTTAGGACTGACTTGACATCATAAGAAGTCACTTAATAAACAACCCATGACCATCTATTCTGGAGCAGGAAAAAAAGGTATTCAAAAATGCCACCGTGGTTGCCATATTGAATGGGCAGGCAAAACTGGTTTCATTTAGGACAAACTGATCATCATAATAAGTCTTTCAGTGAAAACCACATGTTGGTATAACCATTCCATTCAAACGTAGTGATAACAAGGCTTTCAAAATGTCTGCTGTGGCAGCCATACTGGATGTCCAAGTGATGCCATTTTCTATTAAGTTTATCTAGAAATCTCAATAACAAAACTTTTGGTGAAAACTCCAGAGACCCAGATCTGCTAGCATATTATGTGTTGGTAGACCTGGGTCTGTACAGTTTGCAAACGATATTCGAAAACAAACTGTAGATACAGTAATGTAATAGTACAAAAAAGTAACTAACAAGCACTGACAGCAGAAATATTTTATGGTGTGCTAAATTATGAAAAATGTTGGCATAGAATGGTGGAGGTATATGAAGGACTTACAACTTCAGCTCAGGTTGTATATATGTAGTAACTAAATATGTACAAAAAGATGTATCTGTTAAGTCTGAAAACATAAAAGTGACTAAATGAATACCATAGTTGCTAATGTGAACTTTTGGACAACCTGACAATGCTATGCATTAGCATTTATTTTGAAAAATGTTAAATATGAAATAGTATTTTCTATCTGTACTTAGCTTATGCAGTGAATAGAAAATTTTGGCTGCTGATGAATGATTACTGATTAAGGAAGAACATTTATAATATTGAGTATAAAATTATCTTCGTGCAGAAATCAGAGCCTGGCTGGATATAAGAGGTGGATACAAAGAAGAGGTGACTGTATTTGGTAGTTGTAATAATAAAAATAATAATATTAATAATATCCTTTGTTTATCCAGGGTGACATAATCAGCCAACAGCTAGTTTACAGGTTTGACCTGTACTGTATATGTAACTGACCTGCCCCACTGTTTTCCACCTGTCAAATCTTTGACCATGTCAATCATCCGGACCACTGCCTTGTCTGTACCACACCCATCGAGATGAGCCACTGCCGTCGCACATGATCCTATAGATAAAAAATTAATTTTCAAAACTGCTGAAGCTATGTTCTATATTTACACACAATTAGGTTTGATCCAACTCCAAACTGAATTATGTGATGGCAGATCTGAGTATATGCAGTTTGTTATAAGTAAAAAAAAAAAAAAAAACAATATAGAACCTGGACTGTCAGCATATTATGTAATGTCAGATATGGGTTTGTGTTGATTGTGGCAAAAGTGAATATATGTGATCAACAAAGGTGTTGCAGAGAACTAAAAAAACAATACAAGGGATTTATTTATTATAGCAGAAATGTGTGCGTTATATTGTGTTTTGCTCAGAACAACAGAAGGGATTTATTTGTTATAGTAGAAATTTCTCTCTATTCTTAAAATCAATAAACACTCAAAAACAGATTTTTATTATCACTAAACAAATGGATCTAAAACAAAATGCAGCATGAGTATCAAGTTATGCAAGTAACTTTTACACCAATTTTGAAGAAAAACCAATTTTTGATAAAAACACTTTAAACAAGCCTTAATTAAAACTCTTACAAACTTTGACATTTATAAAAATCCTTAAAAAAATATTAGATTTTCTTTCCTATTTTGAGAGATTTAAAGATGGAGCGTATAGCTGGATCTACAAAAGAGATTTGTTTGCAAGATTTTCTAAGTAAAGAGGACATTTTGCATGGTGGAAATAATATAACATAGGTGTTACCCAAATCATTTTTATCCAGTAAGAAAAATGACAAAATTGCATAACTTCTTGCAAAATGGATTTTCAGATATTTTACTCTTCTTTGGAGTAAAATTCCAATGTTAGCATAAAATCTACTCTCATTGCCATAGTCTTTGTGGTAACATATTTTGTGTCTATAATGTACACCCTAAATTCTACCTAGAATGAGGTTAGAAAAAACCTAGTTCTGAAATATAATGCATATGACTTAATACATTTTAAAATCTATATAATTTGACTCCATACTTGTTGTAAAGCAATAGTTGGCCTATCTGATAGTGCACTGATCTTTCTTCTGCAAAACACACACCCCTCCAGAAAAAAAGGAAATTAGTTAGAGTGTGTTATATACAATAAAATGTGTTAACCAAAACAATGGATGGGATATTTAATAATTAGCACTGGGCCATTATTTTAGATAAAAAGATCAAATGTGGTAGTTAATATACTGGATGGGGTAAATAATAATTAGCACTGGGCCATTATTTTAGGTAAAAAGATCAAATGTGGTAGTTAATATACTGGATGGGGTAAATAATAATTAGCACTGGGCCATTATTTTAGGTATAAAGATCAAATGTGGTAGTTAATATACTGGATGGGGTAAATAATAATCAGCACTGGGCCATTATTTTAGGCAAAAAGATCAAATGTGGTAGTTAATATACTGGATGGGGTAAATAATAATCAGCACTGGGCCATTATTTTAGGTAAAAAGATCAAATGTGGTAGTTAATATACTGGATGGGGTATTTAATAATTAGCACTGGGCCATTATTTTAGGTAAAAAGATCAAATGTGATATTTAATATACTGGATGGGGTATTTAATAATTAGCACTGGCCCATTATTTTAGGTAAAAAGATCAAATGTGGTAGTTAATATACTGGATGGGGTAAATAATAATTAGCACTGGGCCATTATTTTAGGTATAAAGATCAAATGTGGTAGTTAATATACTGGATGGGGTAAATAATAATCAGCACTGGGCCATTATTTTAGGTAAAAAGATCAAATGTGGTAGTTAATATACTGGATGGGGTAAATAATAATTAGCACTGGGCCATTATTTTAGGTAAAAAGATCAAATGTGGTAGTTAATATACTGGATGGGGTAAATAATAATCAGCACTGGGTCATTATTTTAGGTAAAAAGATCAAATGTGGTAGTTAATATACTGGATGGGGTAAATAATAATTAGCACTGGGCCATTATTTTAGGTATAAAGATCAAATGTGGTAGTTAATATACTGGATGGGGTAAATAATAATCAGCACTGGGCCATTATTTTAGGTAAAAAGATCAAATGTGGTAGTTAATATACTGGATGGGGTATTTAATAATTAGCACTGGGAAATTATTTTAGGTAAAAAGATCAAATGTGGTAGTTAATATACTGGATGGGGTAAATAATATTTAGCACTGGGCCATTATTTTAGGTATAAAGATCAAATGTGGTAGTTAATATACTGGATGGGGTAAATAATAATTAGCACTGGGCCATTATTTTAGGTATAAAGATCAAATGTGGTAGTTAATATACTGGATGGGGTAAATAATAATCAGCACTGGGCCATTATTTTAGGTAAAAAGATCAAATGTGGTAGTTAATATACTGGATGGGGTATTTAATAATTAGCACTGGGAAATTATTTTAGGTAAAAAGATCAAATGTGGTAGTTAATATACTGGATGGGGTATTTAATAATTAGCACTGGGCCATTATTTTAGGTAAAAAGATCAAATGTGGTAGTTAATATACTGGATGGGGTAAATAATAATTAGCACTGGGCCATTATTTTAGGTAAAAAGATCAAATGTGGTAGTTAATATACTGGATGGGGTAAATAATAATTAGCACTGGGCCATTATTTTAGGTATAAAGATCAAATGTGGTAGTTAATATACTGGATGGGGTAAATAATAATCAGCACTGGGCCATTATTTTAGGTAAAAAGATCAAATGTGGTAGTTAATATACTGGATGGGGTATTTAATAATTAGCACTGGGCCATTATTTTAGGTAAAAAGATCAAATGTGGTAGTTAATATACTGGATGGGGTAAATAATAATCAGCACTGGGCCATTATTTTAGGTAAAAAGATCAAATGTGGTAGTTAATATACTGGATGGGGTATTTAATAATTAGCACTGGGAAATTATTTTAGGTAAAAAGATCAAATGTGGTAGTTAATATACTGGATGGGGTAAATAATAATTAGCACTGGGCCATTATTTTAGGTAAAAAGATCAAATGTGGTAGTTAATATACTGGATGGGGTAAATAATAATTAGCACTGGGCCATTATTTTAGGTATAAAGATCAAATGTGGTAGTTAATATACTGGATGGGGTAAATAATAATTAGCACTGGGCCATTATTTTAGGTAAAAAGATCAAATGTAGTAGTTAATATACTGGATGGGGTAAATAATAATTAAGAACCACAAATTTGATAAATATTAGAAAATTTACAAATTAAAATAATTTGCACTGAAAATAAATTTAAAATAATTTCCCCATTGAAGTTAGTATTTTTTTTCCCCCTAATGTCAAATGGCATTCCTCTTACATATCTTTTTGTATATGCTATCACCTTTATGCTTTTTTCAAAACATCATTGTTTAAAATGGTGGTCTGTCAGTCTATTTTTGAATGGATCTTTATAAAACTTTTATCACCTTGGTAAAACTGAATGATATTTAGTATTTCTGTGTATTTTATTAATTATGCCTCAAATACATAGCTTCTTTTCAAATTTGGTTGATCCATCATAATTTCTCAGGAAAACTTCATTCAACACTGCATAGCAAAGTGATACATGGAAGTATCCACAATCTACTGTACCCTCCATTCTTAAACTTTAGTATGGACTCCATTCTGAGTTGCAGACACAACAGTGTGTCAATTTAGGGCTATATTCCACTGTATTGTGAGGTCTCATGCATAATATCATTTTTCAAAGTGGAGTGTTACCTGTATGCCTTAGTATCACAATGTGGCAAGTTGTAGCATCATCTGTTCCAAGAATTTTTATTTTATCTGCCAACAAAAAAAAGATGTTCACACATTTAAAAAAGCTGAGCTACAATAATATCAGTGTACAAAACACAAACCCCCTATGATGACAATCAAAAAAACTTTTAATTGTATAATTTACCTGTTACCATGTATACTTTGCTTATATGCAATTGCAAAATGTGCCAGTAGATCAGGGTCAATACTGTTTGTTATAAGTATTACTCTTGACAAACTGCACAGATCCAGATCTGCCAGTATAATATGCATCAGTAGATATGGGTCTGTGCATTTTAAAATTGGACTCAACTTGTAAGCTATGTTCTGTATTATATCCAGTTTGCTTGTCTTCTAATCTAATCACAAATAGAGACACTCAATTCTGCTGCTAATTTTTGAATTCTTATTCATACCAAATGTCAAAAAAAGGAAAGGTCAACACTTCAAAGCAAAAATGCCTACACACTAAAAGCAAAGTTACAGGTTTTAATGAAAAATATGAAAACATACATCTATGTTCCCCATACGTTTTGAATGATGTTTATGTCTGGTGACTGATATCCAAAGAATTAAGTTGCTCTTCTCTGTACATGAACAAGGCCTGTATCTACTTTAGGTGTCGGACGGTGGTCTAATGGTAAGAGTGTCAGCCTCGGATGCAGTTTGAACCCTGGCCAAGTCATGACAAAGACTAATAAAAATGTTACTAACAACTGCCCTGCCAGGTGCTAAGCATTAAGAGGCTAGTGTTGGGACTGGTCAGCTTGGTATCATGATAATTTGACTTGGTGGAACATTATACTACATGTCTGTGACATGATGTCACAGTGCTAGACATAATTATAAACTTCCACACTGCTGACATCTTAGTGATATGACTGAATTTATTTTAAAGCTACATTAAAAATAAAAATCACACACACATACACATATTCACCCTTAAAGTGTATACTTCCACTTCAAAATTCTTGTGTGATAACTAGGCCATAAATTCTGATCCAATATACATGTATTTACGTATCCTCCCTGATGCAATTATACATACAAAACCTTCAACAGGTGTCAATATGCCAATCCCATTCAAAATTATAAAACCCATTGTTGGAAAATGATTAATGAACATTTCCAAGCATACTCATTTCCATTCCTCAATGGGTTTTCATCCTCAGGTCTATCACTGATATCATGTTCTCATCATTGAAAATGACAGTTGATCAATTTCTCTGAAATGTTCATTTTTTTTTTGTTCTCCACATCATAAAACACAGCAAAGGTTTATTTTTTGGTGTTTCTAATTCTTTTTTCTAAACTGTGTATCATTTATATTCAGAATATATTTAAATTTCCTCAAGATTTTTAAGAAAACAAGAACGCATGTTTACCATAATATTTCAATGGTGTTTATGTCTGGTGACCGTGATGGCATGGTATTGTATTCATTGATTCCAGTCAGATTAGTTAAAGCCTGTGAATGATTTTTGTGCATCAGATAACAAAATACACAATAATTTCTCTTGCCACTGATTTTTGACCTGCTTCTTCAGTTAAGATTTTTACTATAACCAAATCCACCAAATCCTTTAAACAATTTTCTGGATTGTAGTCATGGATATGCCTGTTACAGAATGTCCTGGAAAATTGTATGGAATTTTTATATTTTTCTTTGCCTGGATAATGTACTACATTGCAACTAAATCCCTTGACAGATTTATCTAGATGCATAGCTCATTTTTAAGTAATGGAATAATTATTTTAAATATTTAACAAACTGTCAAATAAATATACAACATAATTCTCTTTTAAAATCCAATAAATTATTATTCTGTAAACACAAATGTTATGGAAGGTTAACCCAAACAATGGCAGGAACCTTTTCTAAGAGGAGGTAAATCTGATACTTACCATCACTGGGTGAGGTGGCAGCCATCTCCCTCTGACCTATATACAGCAGTCCATCTGGACCGACCAACCGTGATTCCTGGGAGCACAACATTAAGGAGGATTCCTGAAAATATTTTGGAGAAACTATGTTATAGATTTGGAAGGTCAGTAGGGTTTAATGGCAAGTCAGCACAACACATCATCATAAAAGTGACCACATGGTGATACTTAACAGAAAAATATATAGCATAGCAAAACAATAAATCTAGAAAAACGAAACCTTTGAAGAAAACAGAAAATACTCTAGAATATAAAAATGGGATTAACAACTGCCTCATTAGGTGGTCAGCATTAAGAGGTTAGTGTTAGGACTGGTTGGCCAAGTGTTAGAATAATATGATTGGGTGGGATATCATGCTAAATGTCTGTGACCCCAGTGCAAGATATCACTATGAACTGCCACACTGCAGACATCATAGCTACATGACTAAATTTTTTTTTAAAGCTATGTTAAAAATCCAAATCATACACACACATACTATAATAAAGGTAATAGCATTTAAATTCTGTACAACTTTTTATAAAATATAACGGTAAAGAATGTGACAACTTTAAAACATATGTTAAACTGTTATATACACTGCATTCCCTCAAAAAGATATATATATATATATATATATATATATATATATAAATATATATATATATATATATTAGTGATGGGAATCAGTCAGAAATTCAGAATCAATAATCGGTTCCCCTTAACCAACTGATCATCGATTATAATCGGTTACTAAGAGAAAATTTTAATTGTTAAACAGGCCAGTTACAAGAGTTCAATATGTTTACAAATGTACAGGAGTAATCTCTTTTAATGACATGTATACTTTAACCTGACAATAATATTACATTGTGTGTTACTTTTGTTCTACAACTTTGTTAAATGAATGCAACTTTGTATGGCTGATCAGTCATATGTAACTGAAATACTTCTACAATCCCCCGAAATTCTTTTGTTCACATGTGATGTGTCTATAATTTAAAGTATAGAAGGACATGTTTTTCTTGTTTGTCATTGTTTATAAATACTACAAAAGATGTTGCAATTTAACTGAAACAAATCAACAAAATGTTTTAATTTATTAACTCAACAATTTAACAACTTGTCCATGTAATAATGACTGTATGTTCCTAATTATGAATCATAAGGTTTCATATTTGTAGTTGTGAAGGGAATTAATAAATTTCAGGTAAACTTTAGTGGCTCAGAGTTTTACTAACCATTGTGCTTTGCATACACCCATGACTGGAGATTTAGTTTGACTTTGTTGGGTTAACTGACATTTTTCAGCACATGCAATTTTGTGGAGGAAGAAGCTAGAAAGACCCTTGGAAGAACCATCCAAAAGCACAAAGACAAGCTATCTTACATACCCATGCTGGTTGAACTAAGAATCAAACTGACGTGAATTGAGAGATGTGATTGATCTATAAAATACTGTTCAGTTGAGATATGTTATTGGTCTATAAAATGTTGCTCAGTTGAGATATGTTATTGGTCTATAAAATGTTACTCAGTTGAGATATGTGATTGGTATATAAAGTGTTATTCAGTTGAGATATGTGATTGGTCTATAAAGTGTTGTTCAGTTGAGATATGTGATTGGTCTATAAAGTGTTGTTCAGTTGAGATATGTGATTGGTCTATAAAGTGTTACTCAGTTGAGATATGTTATTGGTCTATAAAATGTTACTCAGTTGAGATATGTGATTGGTCTATAAAGTGTTGTTCAGTTGAGATATGTGATTGGTCTATAAAGTGTTACTCAGTTGAGATATGTTATTGGTCTATAAAATGTTACTCAGTTGAGATATGTGATTGGTCTATAAAATGTTACTCAGTTGAGATATGTTATTGGTCTATAAAATGTTACTCAGTTGAGATATGTTATTGGTCTATAAAATGTTACTCAGTTGAGATATGTTATTGGTCTATAAAGTGTTGTTCAGTTGAGATGTGTGATTGGTCTATAAAGTGTTACTCAGTTGAGATATTTTGTTCCTATTTAAGTTCAGTATATGCAGTTATTGTATTCAGTGGAATTACAAATTTTTATTGACATTTTGGACAAAAACTACTTTGGGATTATTGTGAATTTTCATTCAAAGACATCCTGGATTATATCATATAATATATCAAGACTGTTTCTACATCAATTTATTGAAGAGTATTGGTACATCAACTCTTTCAAGACTATTGGTACATCAGCACAGTCAATGTCGGAATTCATTTGGAACATCCTTTACTTTTGGCCTTGTAATAGAACATTCAGGATTCTTTGGGATTTAATTCACGATACTGTAAGTTTCTCTTAAAATTTATTTGTTGATTTTACTAAACATCTTGTTTTTGCTCCTTTAAGCTGTTACTTTAAGACCACAGGTCATAACAATAGCAATACATTATAATAATGGCACTGTCAACATGACCTACCTATTGAAACAAATAAACTGCAAGAAACTACAAATTATAAATCAATAGCTGATATATTTAAACAGAGAACTTAGCATTACTTTTATGGTTGACTTTGGTTTTACATCAACCAAATCTTCAAGTTTCACACCATAGCCAAAGCAATATATTTCAAATAATAATAACAGCTTATGGTATGAAAGAATGTTTGGATGATAAACAAGAACTGCCTGGCGTGATCCTAACTTGCAGACATAATTCAGAAAACTGCTGACAATGAAAATTCATTTTCCAGCCATTTGTCTAGGACAAGTGCCAGAAAAATGTGACTTGATCTGACAAATGCTCTACTGTCCCATTTCCAGTTCATCAGATTATTTGCTTTTCATTATCCAGTGTCTTACATCTATAATGTTGTGCAAGGACAGCATATCTAATAATGCAGGTATGGTTGCATTGTATTATTCTTCATTATTAGGTACTCAGTTATGTACTGCAATGCAAGGGACCAACCATTTCATTTTCGGGGAGGGTAGGGTTGGTAGACTTATATATTCCTGCTCTGATTTTTAGAAGAAAAAACCTTACTTTATTTCCATTGTATTATTTAGGAAAAATATCTTCTTGAGAAAAAAAAATGCTACAAATATCCGAACAAATCTGAATGATCAATCAGTCCCTAATATTGCAATCTCTTTGATGCATGATGTGTTATTTTATATGCTTGATGTTTGAATGACTAGCCTGTTCATTCCACTGTTTTGTTTGCCTGTTTGTCAGAACAAGTTATTTTTGATTTCTAAAATTATCAAACATAAAAAAAAAAAATTCTTTATTTAATGCAAGTCACACACAAGCACACATGGCATTTTGAATCATCCACAGGAAACCGATGGAAGATTACCAGTAAATACAGCAATGTGGCAGACATTAAGAAAACTTATTTTGAGCAGGGTCTAAGCTACCAGAATAAAATCTCACTTTGTTACACCTGATACTACTCAATATGCACTAGAAGAAATAACTTATTTGGGAATGACAATGAAGAAAAATGGCAGTCACCTTCTAGCCTGTGTAACTTATGCAAACAAATTTTCCCAACTGCATATTGATATACGATACTTTATCTAGTACAAACATTTAAAAAAGAAATCCAATATATTCCGGAAGATAAGACCTTACTGAACCTAAACTATCTTTCTGTCTGTTACTACAGTCATGACCATGACCTTGAATTTGTAAAAGGACTCTTAATTTTTGCCTCAATAAATAGGAGGGAATACATATATTTAGGGTGCAAAATATGGCAAAATGCTTCCACCATCACACAGGATCAACTTAACAAAATGTTTACTGAACCTGTGTAAATTTCACTGATCATGCTCCAGTCAAACAGAAGACAGTTTAATTTCTTATTCAATGTTTATTATTCATGAGTATCATCTCAAAACAATAACTTTAATTCACCAACAAGATACACGAAAAGTTTAAAGTTCATCTTCAAGCATTTTCAAGATGCTCTTGTTTACCAGTATCTAATTTATACCATTCTGATGGTGGCTGCACACCTTGCCAATGCTGGCACATGTTTACAATTATCAACCACACCTAATGCCAATGCTGGCACATTTACAATTAGCAACCACACCTTGCCAATGCTGGCACATGTTTACAATTAGCAGCTACACCTTGCCAATGCTGGCACAGGTTTACAATTAGCAACCACAACTTGCCAATGCTGGCACAGGTTTACAATTAGCAACCACACCTTGCCAATTCTGGCAGATGTTTACAATTATCCACCACACATTGCTGTGAATATTTCTAAAAAATTATATGAACACTAAAAATTTTTGCAGAAGATACAAGGCTTCTACACAGTATCACGATTAAACAGCAGGTCACACCCAATACTGATTTTTAACACTTTATAAAACCACAAACTTGCTCAGACAAAAAAAAACATTATCTTCAATATGTTGCAAAATTGGAAGTAAACATTTAGACTACATAGCAAGATTTTAAAATAGAACGACATTTATCACAAAACATTTATTTTTTCCAGTCATGAAAAACAAAGCATTAATAAAAATTAATAATGTAGAGAGCAAAACTACTGATCTGGAAGATGGCAATACCTATCAAGAAAAAATAGCAGTGTACAAATCTTGAAAATGAAATTGTCGTTTTTCATATGTGAAAAACTGCACTTGCCTGTAGACAACTCTTGCAATGAGGTATATATCAAAGTGAAAAAATGATTAGTACTGGGCTAGCCAATTAATACAGCCCTGAATCGTATCAAATCTTCAGCTTTATTACCTGTACAAGCTTTGAAGTTTACTAAAGTGAAAGTGAGATGTTTATATTTGGCATTAAGGACCCTTTAGATATTTATAACTTACACATAGACAAACCTGCATATATTTACAGATCTACTTATCAACTTGGAAAAGTACTTTGGTTATCAGAGTGCCTATCGAAGATGACATATCACAGCAACGGCACAAGTTTGGGTTTAAATTGAGACTTCTCCAATTTTTAGATGTAGACCTAAATCCAATACTTTAACATCTTGGAAATCTCTAAAATCATACATATACCATACATAAACTCGTACAAATAAATGTTACTTCTCCTTGTAACCTGTAACATAGTTTGGTAATTTCGTACAATCATATCAGCTAATCATCAACTTCCAAGAATTTACTCATAAATGAAATTCAAAATTAATAATTGTACTAGAATTTTAAATTGGACTTTAAACACCAGCATAAGACGCTTTTTTCAAATTAAATTAATTTCATAAACTGCCACATTTGGGTTTGTTAAAAAAGTTTATATTACAGCATCAAGTGCTTCTTACATATTTAATGTGACAATGATATGGGCAAACAATACGATCACTAATGCCATTGCAATGGCATTATCAGAACGACATACAGAATGACAACAAGGATGCTCAGCACATAATTGGGTCAAGTTAAACTAATTATAGTTCATTAAAAGGTTGAAGTTTTACCTCTGTCTAGATTGGTTTTACAGTCATGTGCATACATTAGTCCATCAAGGCATTTAACAGTTATTGCCAGGACACAGGTGTGTGTGTGTGTGTGTGTGTGGGTTAAACATAGCTTTGAAATAAAATTTGAGTCATATCGCTATGATGTCTGCAGTATGGCAGTTAATAGTGATGTCTAACACTGGGATATCATACCACAGACATATAGCATGATCTCCCACCCAGTTACATTATCCTGACATCAGGCTGACCAGTCCTAATACTAACATCCTAATGCAGAGCACCTAGCAAGGCAGCTGTTAGTACCATTTTTATAAGTCTTTGATATGACTCAGCCAGGATTCAAACTGGTGATTCTGCATACGAGGTAGATGATCTGACCACTGGGTCACCGGAGTTGTCTCACCAGAAGATGAAATGGGTCTCATTACTAAAGACAATGTTAAACAAGGGCAACAACTCATATTATTGGCAAGAACCGGGACAATGTCAATTAATATTTCAATAATTTTTTAATGCACTATAAGAGTTGTACATTTCATATAAATTATTTTTTTCATGACAAAATTTTTGGGGAATGTGTACTACGAGTTTTTTCCATGGGTTTAGTTTGTGTGCTCAACTAGCATGATGGGTATTTAATACTGTCATGACACCTAAAACCCAATCAAACAATGCAGTGTTTGGTGAAAAGATTGTAACCATACTACTAGAAGCAATATACATGGATAGGACAGCTTACATCAATGAAAATGTTAATTCAACAATGAAATATATTGAATATTATAATAAAAACGGAACAGATGCTGACACAATCTTCAAAAACAATCACTAAATAATTTCTTCATTCAAAAAGTTGCCCACAACTTAAAATAAAAAACCTTATGGCCTGAATTTCAACAAAAAACACAAGTCTGGAATTAAGCTGCCATGGAATCCAGCAATCTGATTGATTCAAAGTAACACTAGTTTAATATTGACGAATCAATTATCCCAAGCTTGGACTTAACTTTGAGACTTGTGTTGATGAAAATGAGCCAGAGAACACAGTTTTCAAGCGAGGGGTCCTAAGTGGCAAAGTGGTCTAAAACGCTCTCCATTATGGATAACTGCCATCTCACCTCTGTCTATGTGGGATTGAGTCTCAGATTTGGGTAATGTGGTTATGTGAGAAAGCTTGCCAGTAGCTTATCATGGGTCAGTGGTTCTTTCTGGTTTAAAACCCTTGCAAATGGAACCACAAATATGTTTTTGTGTCTACTAATTTATCCCAAATATGAAGGAAATGCATTACAGGGGTTTATGAAAATAGACAGGGGCTTGTATCATTGCTTACAATTTACCTGTCATAAATATACAATATAATAACAACAAGGGAGGATACTTCATGAGACCTATTTAATAATAAACACCAATATTTCAAGCTACATTTCACATAACGTAATAAATTTGGTACCCATGTTTAGCTCAGGCATTCGACTTTGTATGCATATCAGAAGTTTGGCTTACTATTGTGCCTTGAAGGAATGCCAGACCATTTTTCAACATGGCCATGATTGTGCCTGCTTAATATGCAAGAATAATGCAGTGAATGGAACACTGTCATAAGGACAAGTATAATATGAAATAAATTATCTTATCATTCATAATGATTCATGCTCAATAGAAGGAGAATATATCAAGGAATTTAGAAATTATAAGCAAATAAATCACTTCAACCAAAACCTTCATGCAAATTTTCTATAACAAAGGCGAAGAGCTCAAAGTAAAAGACATGAGCAAACATGTCGTGATTCAAATTATGTTAGCTTTATAATTATTTGTGTCAGGTACTGTATATGATAAAAATCTATCAAGGGGTTCAGGAAATATATGGAATGAAAAACCAAAACCTTATGAAACTGTTGACAGCAATGACATTGCTGTCACAGCTGGCAGCAGAAAAGTGGTTGCTTGTCTTAATTTCCACTAACATGGACTCAAGAAGAAAAAATATTGTCTGGAAACAGTGGCAGACAATGATTTTGTTCCAAAAGTCAGTCTTCCAGTCAAGCTGACTGCAATTAGCTGGGAATTCACGTTTGGTGGGAATGTTTGGAGTTTGTATGAGCAAACACTCTGGATGATTGATTTCTAAAAGAATTTTAACTTGTTCACAAATATTGGTAAACGGAATAAAATATGGGCTCAAAAACAAACATGGAAGCATGGCCTGATTCTGATTCAAAATGGTTTTCAACGAACTAGAACTGTTAGATCAGCTTTGTACTATCCATGCCAAAATTTACCAAAGCCCTATACAATTGATTACTATCAGTATCTATACAGACTAGGTGTTATACTGTGACCGATATTGATTTTTATCATGATCACAAAGTAATATTTAGAAGGAACAATTTAAACCAGTCTATATTAAATTTAGATAATTGTGCATGAGAAATACCTTGCACTGTTTTTCAGCAAATATCTCAATGTCGAGTGAACTGCTCAACCCCCATTTTAAAAACTAATTATTTGGAAATTGCAATAAAGTATTAATTTATGCCGTATAACAGATTTTTTTATGGAATAAAATTTCCTCTGCTGGTGCCCACTGAAATTGTTTTTAAAAAAATGAATTATGGCCTGGGAGAATAATCATACCTCCAGTATGCAGTTACTAGACATAATGATCAGTTTCCAAAATTTAATGTACCGTAAACCATGATAGGGGTGTTTAGATCATAAATGAATAATTTGTAGGGCCTGACTGAACTGACTCCATATACTGTTATCTTTCTGATATAATTTTGTCAAAGATGATGTAAATTTGTCTTTTAAAACTACAGTCCATCAAACATATATTTGGTCTGTTTGTTTTTTATATATAAAAAGCAACAACCTTTTTATGATTGGGAAATGTGTACCATTCAAATTACTCTTGAAATACATTTTTTTTAAATAAACATACAATAAACTTAGATAAACTGATGGCGAGGATCACATCCTAGATATAAAATTTGGACAGGTTATCACAAGATACCTGTTGTTGTTGTTGTTGTTGTAGAGTTTAGTTTAACGCCATTTTTCAGCACACGATAAGCAATACATGGCGGCCAGTATTATTGGTGGAGGAAAAACCCAGGAAACACCCCCCCCCCCCGGAAAGAACCACTGACCCACGAGAAGCTACTGGCAAGCTTTCTCACATAACTACATTAGCTGAATCTTAGACTCGAACCCACGCAGACAGAAGTGAGATAGCAGTAATCCGTAACGGAAAGCGCTTTAAACCACTCGGTTACTTGGGGCCCCCAAGATACCTGTAAAATGAGAACAGGCTATCAAAAGATACCTGTAAAATGAGGATATGTTATCATAAGATACCTGTAAAATGAGGACAGGTTATCACAAGATACCTGTAAAGTGAGGAGAGGATACCAAATACACCTGTAAAATGAAGACAGGCTATCAAAATATACCTGTAAAATGAGAGGATATCAAAGACACCTGTAAAATGAGGACAGGTCATCAAACAATACCTGTAAAATGAAGACAGGAAGTCAAAGACACCTGTAAAATGAGGACAGGCTATCAAAAGATACCAGTATAATGAGGACAGGTTATCACAAGATACCTATAAAATGATGAGAGGATATCAAAGACACATGTAAAATGAGGACAGGCGATCAAAAGATACCTGTAAAATGAAGACAGGTTATCACAAGATACCTGTAAAATGATTAGAGTATACCAAATTCACCTGTAAAATGAAGACTGGCTATCAAAGATAGCTGTAAACTGCATGAGGAGAGGATATCAAAGACAGCTTTAAAATGAAGACAGGCTATGAAAAGATATTTACACTGCATTTAATAAAAACTTTAGTTTGAAAACAACAACAAAGATATCTTGACCATTATCAGATTATACTATACCTCAATTTTTTTTTCAGCTTGCATGCCTAGCTCTAAGGGAGGCTATTATTAAAAAGCCATTCAATGCTTTGTTATTATCAAACCTAACATCAATATCCTATGTGAATTGTAGTACAGTACTGAAGCATGTCATTACTAACTGTTAATTTTGACAAAAGAAGTTTTTGCCCTGTAATTGTACTTGTATTCCATGACTAAAGACTGATTATTTACCTAACAGATGCAAAATAAAACTAACTAAAAGGTGTAAGTCAAAGAAGTGTACTTATACCATCAACTACTATTGTGTCACTGGGCTAATGTAAATGTATTCAATGATTCATGCCATCAACTACTGTTGTGTCTCTGGGCTAAAGTAAATGTATTTAATGATTCTCATGCCATCAACTATTATTATGTATCTGGTCTAATGTAAATGTATTCAATGATTCATGCCATCAACTACTATTGTGTCACTGGGCTAATGTAAATGTATTCAATGATTCATGCCATCAACTACTGTTGTATCTCTGGGCTAATGTAAATGTATTCAATGATTCATGCCATCAACTACTGTTGTGTCTCTGGGCTAAAGTAAATGTATTTAATGATTCTCATGCCATCAACTATTATTATGTATCTGGTCTAATGTAAATGTATTCAATGATTCATGCCATCAACTACTATTGTGTCACTGGGCTAATGTAAATGTATTCAATGATTCATGCCATCAACTACTGTTGTGTCTCTGGGCTAATGTAAATGTATTCAATGATTCATGCCATCAACTACTGTTGTGTCTCTGGGCTAATGTAAATGTATTCAATGATTCATGCCATCAACTACTGTTGTGTCTCTGGGCTAATGTAAATGTATTCAATGATTCATGCCATCAACTACTGTTGTGTCTCTGGGCTAAAGTAAATGTATTTAATGATTCTCGTCCTATTAACTACTATTATGTCACTGGGCTTATATACAATGTACGTATTTACTAGTACTGTATTGATACCATCACTACTGTTGTGTCTCTGGACTTTTCTAAAATGTATCTGCTGGTACTTATTCCATCAACTAATAATGTATCTCTAGGCTAACTGGTATGTAAAATGTATTTTTGTTGCTTGTAAATATTCCAACTACTACTGTGTCTCTGAGCCAATACAAATGCATTTACTCGTATATTTCATAACACCTGAATGAGCAAGTTTGCTGTAAAATATATCCCCTTTCCAAATCTAGTCATAATAACCATCACCATACCAAGTATAATTTTGTAGATGAAATAACTGATATTTGAATGGTTTTCATTTTAAAAATGTGTATAACTACGCAAGACAACAAAGCAGTACACCACAAAGCATTAAATGGAATATAATGCTCAAGTAAAGACTACAGTATTTTTTTTTTACTTATGACTTAACACTTGTGTTTCTTTAAGAAACTATGATGTCTAATGAACAAACATAATGCTGTTTTGTTCTTTCTTTGTCCACCAGCTAAGTAATCATATAAGGGCTAAAGAAGTACCTAGGGCTAAAGAAGTACCTGTAATAACCATTTTAATTCTTCTCCAGGCAAAAGTCTACTAGCACTGCTACTATAATCTGCAGATTTCTTCTGTGACAAAGTACAAACTATACGAGATATGCTTGACAACACAATTTCAATTGACTTATTGTCACCAGTTATGATACAGAATTTCAGTGACAACCTTTAGGAGCATTTGAACCTGTCTTTATGGATTTAGTATGGAAAATCATGATGAAGAGTGCACCAAAGTCATGTGAACTTGATCCAATTGAGTGCTTAGACCCAATATTGCCTTCACTAACTGATGTTATTAATATCTCTCTCTCATCGGGGGAATCCCCATCATTTTTTAAAACTGCCATTGTAAAGCATCTGCTGAAGAAACAAACAACCATAATGATTTAAAGAACTACCGCCCAGTTTCTAATCTCTTGTTCATATAAAAAATCTTAGAAAACATTGTTCTAACCCAACTTGTATCTCATTTGAATTCAAACAGTCTTTTTAGCAATGTATAGTCTGCAAATCACCCTTGCCACAGTACTGAAACTACTCTTCTGCGAGTAGTTAATGACATTCTCTTTGCTTTGGATAGTGGAAAGATTACAGTCCTCACCCTCTTTGATTTGTCAGCAGCTTGATTTGTCAGCAGCATTTGACACAACAGACCATGATATATTGCTTCACTGTCTCCAGCAAGTATTTGGCATGGACAATACAGCCTTACAGTGTTTCAAGTCCAACTTAGTCAACAGGACACAAATTGTATCTGCAAATGGAATACACCCCAGCCCAGTTGATCTATGTTGTGGTGTTTCACAGGGGTCTGTTCTTGGATCTGTTCTCTTCATTCTATACACTCAGCCAATCATCACCCAGTGTCTCACCAACTATACGCTGATGACACCCAAATATGGGCCCCGTGTGACCGAGTGGTCTAAAGCGCTTTCTGTTTCAGATCACTGCCATCTCACCTCTGTCTGCGTGGGTTTGAGTCTAAGATTCGGCTAATGTAGTTATGTGAAAAAGCTTGCCAGTAGCTTCTCGTGGGTCAATGGTTCTTTTGGGGTTTTTCCTGGGTTCTTCCTCCACCAATAATACTAGCCACCATGTATAGCCTATCATGTGTTTAAAATGGCTTTAATCCCTATAACAACTACAACTATACCCAAATATACAAATCTAGCAACCCATCTGAAGTTGATGCTACTATCCAAGGAGTAGAGATGCACATTTCTGATGTGAAATCATGGTTGACATGTAACAAGCTGCAGATGAATGATGATAAAACTGAGGCCATTCTGATCACAACACAAAGACTTTTTCATTCACATCCTTTACTTCAAACAATAAATATCAGCAACACCAACATTAAATTCTCACAGTCAGTACAAAACCTAGGCGTTACTCTGGACAGTACTCTCACACTGTACCAGCGTATCAAGAACATATGCAAGACTGCAGCTGATGCCACAAAACACTTGTATTCATTAGTACTTTCAAGACTGGACTACTGTAACTCAATTATGTCTGGTTCATCTCAATATCTACTCCAGAAACTTCAAAAAGTTCAAAACACAGCTGCTCAGATCATCTTTGAAGTAAAACTTTCAGAGCACATCTCCCTGCTTCTCTGTACCCTACACTGGCTATCCATTCGATCCAGAATAAAACACAAAATTTGTTCTCTGTGCTATTTTTCACTGATGGACTCCAGACCATCATATCTATTCAGCCTCACCCATGTGTACACACCAGCAAGAGAATTACACTCCTCTTCTGACAATTGTATACTCATTATTCCCACTATGAAAACAAAGACATATGGACAACGTTCTTTTGCATACCAGGGCCCAGAAACATGGAATGAATTGTCAATTGAAATTAGATGCAAAGACACAGTGATCCCTTTCAGAGTGCACTTAAACTCACCTTTTTCGACTGCAAGAACAAACTTAAAGACCTAAAAATGTTTCCTACCTTAATTATTTTCAGCATTTTTTCTTTCTTTCCAATTTCATGGTGTTTGTTTTTGTTTTTTGTGTTCATATCATTATAGATGTTGTAAAGCACTTAGAGCTTCTAAAGATTAGGTGCTATACAATGTCCTCATTATTATTATTATTATTATTATTATTATTATTATTATTATTATTATTATAATCTGACTGAATGCATGATAGCTAATGCTTAAGTAACATACTGAAGATGATATTACTATATACACTAGCATATAAGTTGAGTCAAACTTCAAACAATAAAGATTCTGATCTAATGAACCAAAGCATAATGCACCTGCAGATCAGGGTCTATTCTGTTTGTCCTATTCATTACTCATAACAAACTGCACACACCCAGATATGCCAGCACATTATGCAACAGCAGATCTGGGTCTGTGCAGTTTGCAGTTTGACTCATCTTACAAGCAAATGTACACTGTAAATTTGAACATAATCCAGTGAGAGGTTTAAGGTAGCTGTTCAACAGTAAAATTATCATGTGCTATTGTTGGTTTACTGATAGTTGCACATGATCATAAAAATGGTAACCTAAATGACCTGGTCAAGCTTTTCAACTGCTAGGTAATGAAAATGAGTTTTAATTACTGGAAATGAAGGATCAGCATAATGACTGGTCCCATACAATGCATATAAAATTCAGCAATGCGTTTGGCCAGATCACTGAATAGAAGATACAAACTATATTTTTCTGACAT
This sequence comes from Unio pictorum, assembly GCA_030141615.1. Lineage (NCBI taxonomy): Eukaryota > Metazoa > Mollusca > Bivalvia > Unionida > Unionidae > Unio > Unio pictorum. The sequence goes on from JARLTB010000044.1 coordinate 15,583,406, forward strand.
AATATTCCAATTGTAAGGAAATATAGTTTCAGGTGTGCAATCAGATAGGCAAAGGTTCAAAGGGTAATTAAATAAATGGCAAAAAGTGTAGGTTGGTAAAGGAGAATATCATTTGGTAAATGGGGCAGAAAGCATTGACCGTTGTTCCACTATAGGGAAGTGGAGTATCAATAATCACTCAAGCAATCAGTTAGGTTTCATCTTGCTACACTTTCTAGATTACACTATATGACCCAACATACCAGTTATTTATCCTGACACTTTCTCTTGTCTTCTGAGATCTTCCGTTGATTTTATAATGTTGCAAAGTAAATTTTCAGCTTTTTAAAAGTGTTCTTTATGTGAAAGGAAATGCTCAGTTACATGCAGTCAGTAAGTTAACTCTTCTTCTTCAGTTACATTTTTATCTTTGGATTTCCAATTGTTCTCTCAAATACATATTACAAAGCAAATCTCATGCATAGTTTATGCCAGTGGAACTAAATACCAACATTAAAATTAAAATAAGAATGTATACTTGATAATAACAAGAGGAAATAACAAAGCAACTTGGCCCATTTCTTATTTTTTCTGTGATGATTGAACGATTTGTAATGACAAAGTTTCATTTCCAAAAATAATGCTTTTCCTCCAACATTTTTAGCGTAAATTTATATCAAAACACTGCATACATAATCTCTGCATGACTTTGAGGTAAATATTTGTTTAGAACAAGATAACTAAAGACTTTGTCAACTGTTACAAACCCTCCAAAAAAAGTGGAGATAAATGTACAATTGATTTATGGGCATGCAAGCTTTCATTGTAAATAGACCAGTTTTCATACTGAAAATGGGAACAAAAATTATCATTTTGAAATGGCTTTCCATGCATATTCCATGCTATGCTAGCTGGTCAATATCCGAATAGTTGCCCTTGATTTAGAGTTGCTGACATTATAGAGGCTGATACATTATCAAGGATTACTGCCAAAGCAATGAGACTCAAAGTGCCTTGCAAAGAATTATGCCACAACACCCAACACAGGTTGTTCTGACAAAGTGCCTTGCAAAGAAATATGCCATGACAGCCAACACAGGCTGTTCTGACAAAAGTGCCTTGCAAAGAGATATGCCACGACACTCAACACAGGTTGTTCTGAACAGTATTCTAAAGGAAATATTACTGCATTATACTGCTCATCAAAATACATGTAATCAAATAGTTACTGAATGTACCACAAATGAATAGCTGAAAACAAAAGTCACTCAAGCATGAAAATTATTTCAGTGGCTACATTTTTTGCACCTTACTCTCTTTTAGATGCATTCACATACTGCCTGAAGGTAAAAATAAAGAAATCTAAGATAAAAAGGTTATAAATAAGAAATACGCAAAAACATTAGGTTACAGTGACCTAATTTATGTATAATAAGTAGAATTACTCATATAAAGATGCACCAAGGCATGAATCATCGATGAAGCAGGGTCCAAGATATTAGGCAAGGAACAGATACTTGAAAACACAAAAGTTCTATCCTGAAAATTGTGTCACAGTGACCTGGTTTTGGTATGGCTGACTTCTCCCTGAGATTCGTCCACCTACCAGTTTTCATGAGTGCAAATTAAATAGGGTCAAATATAAATATTATGTAACATACAAATAGAGGAAATGAAAGTGACTTGTGTGACAATATGGTAAAAGTGACCTAGTTTTAGTATGGGTGAATTACTCTATATTCCTGAAGGGATACAAATATGCAATTGTTCCACTTAAGCCTAAGAGACAAACAGCATAAAAAAGGCACAAAAAACATAGTTTTCTCTCATATTCATTCATTAGCTATCAAAAAGAAAAAAATATGATGAGCAAGATATATCTAGAACTGATGTTATATAATACACGAGCAAATTAGTCAATACTGTTTAACTTACAGTTTCATGTAAACTGCACAGAACCTGATCTACCAGAACATTATGCAACAGCAGGTAATTGGGTATGGGCTGTTAGTAGTTGTTATTTTGGGTTTAATGCCATTTTGCAGCACATGATAGACTATACATGGCAGCCAGTATACTTAGTGAAGAAAGAACCCAGGTAAACCCTGATACAAACCACCAATCAACTGGAAGTGACTGGCAAGCTTTCTCTCACACCCAAAACGGCCGAGCCTATGACTAAAAACCACATGGACAGAGGTGAGATGGCAGTGAAATCAATTAAGAAGAGCTCCTTAAACTACTTGGCAACACATAGCCCTGGATGTTTGTAGTTGGGTGCATATTTACAATGCTAAATATTGTGCAAGTAGAGTATTTAAGCTGAAGATAAAGAATTCTACTTGGCCCTGTAAAGTTCTTGCCTTCTCTGCAATTTGAACCAGGGAATCTGATCTTCATTCAGACAAACTATAGTAGAAGTCACACAGATCATGTAGGCATTCAACATAGATTATTTCAGTAATGGGTGTTATTTTAAAGAATTTGATTCCACATACCTTTTAAGTGGCGAGTATTCACTTATTTTGGATTCTTCAATGTTAAAGTATTTAGACCTTTTTGGATGAAATCAATCTAAAGGTGTGATCCAGTACAATCTGGGTTGAATGTCACGTGCTGTGATGTCATAATGAATGCTACACAAATTGATAAACAAATTTGTACTACTGTACTACTTGTACTCGAAATGATCTTTTCTTGACCAAAGTTTTGTACATGGTCACCATTGTAAAAGACCTTAGAAATCAATAATATTTGTCAAGAAGTTTCTTTATAACAGTTAAGGTGAAGATCACTAAAAAATCAGGATTGAATAGACTTTGGTTGAAGAAAAGTTGTGTTAGGTCTTGAAAGAACGATTTTTATTTAATTTAAAATGTGTAAATGCACATACATGACCCATGTAATTTGTACTTGACAAGCTTTTGGCATATATCTGATTCATCTATACATCCTAAGGCAACATACATGGGGCCCTGAGTTTCCGAGTGGTCTAAAGCGCTATCCGTTACGGATCACTGCCATCTCACCTCTGCGTGGGTTCAAGTCTCAGATTTGGCCAATGTGGATATGTGAGAAAGCTTGCCAGTAGCTTCTCATGGATCGGTGGTTCATCCTGTGGGTTTCCCTCCACCTTTAATACTGGCCACCATGTATAGCCTATCACGTGCTGAAAAATGGTATAAAACCCTACAACAACATACATGTTGGATTCTGGTCTTATCTGCATATTTACATCATAGGGTGTGGCTTGAAACATTACTTATCTGGCCTGAATCCTGGAGAATTAAGTTGCATGTGCCTGATCTAAGGCACAAGATTGCAATCTAGCTACTGTAATGCTATCTACACTCCTTTGTGAAAATGTAAACAAGGAGAAACTTACAATTTTTGTATTAAAAAGAATATCTGCATATATTAGACATTTAAAAAATGACAAAAAATACTGATAAAATGTTTTGATGGGAAGTAAATTTATTTAGAGATCCCTAAGGATCTTAGGGCCTGTATAACCTACAGAGATTTAAATTTGTTCAACCTTATCTCAGAAAAAATGCGACATACTCTAGGACGATAAAATCATGTATAGCCTGTTTCTTGTTACATACTCTACTACCAGTAATTGTATCTGAGATCTGTTGGCAGTGTAGATAAAATTATATGTTGGTTTGTTTACCAATGCCCCTGCTAGGTCAACATTTCTCAATACCTAGGAGCCTCTGTAGAGTTGAATATTACAAAATCATACATTAACATTGATCAATCACTCATAACTAATCACACAAGGTAAATATACCATATACAAACTTAACTGATCAGGACCTGCATTAAATGAAACCACAAAGAGGGGAAAATGATAAATAAACACAGTTTTAACGGATGACAATGCATGTACTTAGTACAGGGTACTTAAAGTGTAAAAGAAATTCCAACCAGTTTACCTTAGCCATTGATGGCATTAACCAAAATCACAAGGCATTTCCTATTTCAGCATGCAATTCTTTCCATCATTTAAAATGCAAAACTGTTCCCCGATTCTGATCTGCTATTGTGAATGATCCTAGCATAATACAATATGTGATGTGCTTGACAGCTGTGAGTAAAATGGAGTAAATCTAATTTGTGGTTACATTTGGTAATATTTTTTCATCATACAGATATATATATATGAATGATAGACTGTTGGTAAAAGACCAAGGTGGAAACATAAAAATTCACTGTTTTGCCTGTGTCAGTAGAGTCACTGAGAGGTTAAAAACAACTGATAATCATACAAAGTTTTGCAAAGTCATATTCCAGTTGAAATCTCATTGGAAAAATTATATACATGTAGTGTAAAGTATCAAACGGCCTACATAATGGGGTACTTACCTTAAAATTTGAGTACTTTTTGACAAACTCCTCCACAGTTTTGGGGGCAGACCCCATGGACTTTTCATCTATCAGCAAGGGCATACTGAAAGACTTCTAGGCTGCCTATAATTTTAAAAAAAAACACTGTAAAACTTATATATATATATATATATATATATATATATATATATATATATATATATATATATATATATATATATAGAGTCAACTCCACTTAAATGCATAGCCTGGAGATGAGACCAAAGCTTATAAATAGAGTATACGGCTGAATTCATACATATTAATGAAGGAAAATCGCAACAGTAATTTCACTATGCACTTAAATGATCTAGGCAATTAAGCAATATATATATTACAAAGTACACAGAGACACATACACACATACATAAACCTGTCAAGTGATGGAATTAAAAAAGGTGATCCCTAAACAAATTACTTTTTCCCCACTACCGGAACTTCTAAATGTATGAGCTTGAAATTATAATAAACTTTGAAATGATAAGGTGAAGCATAAAAGGTCAAATCCATACATCTCAGTTCTATAGTGCATTTATAAGAGTACATCTAGTACATAAAACCTATTCAAGGCAGTACAAACAAAATTCAACATAAATCTAAACAAGCAGCTACATACATGACCTCTAATAAGGTAGAGGTCAAACTCCATAAATTAAGGTACACAGGAAGAGGATCTTATTACCAGAGTTGTGTATTCTTTATTAAAAACATAATTATTGCATTACTTATAAACTAGATCTGTTATGTATAAAATGTAATGAACAACAGCACTGATCCTGTATTACACCATAATCAGTATGTATCTTTGAAACAAAGTACACATACCAATTCTATGAATGCAAGTTGTCTGCAAACTCACAACTACATATACTCCTATATAAGACTGTTAATCCCTGGATTAGTGACCATAATAAACTTAGCTGTGATTATACCAACAACTAAATACTAAGGCACAGATTCTTACATTCTTACTCAGGGACTCAGGCATCTAATCCTACTGTAAATGGGACACAATAATACCCAATTACAGTTCAAAGCACTTTTCTTTGAAACTTTATATCCCAAGGTTTCATTCTTTTTTTCCAAAATAATTTGGCCCTGTCTGACAACTCTTTCTTGCCTTGGTTTGTAGAATAGGCACAATGTTCCTGCCCTCCCTCACCCCAAGTCATAAAAGGTGAATAATGTAGAAAGAAGCCATGATGGTTTATAGTGGTCAGCATGCTGGTCTTTGTGATAAAAAAAGGTGTAAGTTCAAATTCTACCACTACACCATGATGCATCCTTGGGCAAGGCACATTATCCCAACTGCCTCAGTAGCAAACAACCTATTTGTGTTGATGTGCCATAAAACAAGACCAAGCCATTCCTTGACTCACCTTATAAAATCTCTATTAAGTGCATCCAAGAGATAATGGAAACATAAATTGTTAACATGTTTCTGATCTGTTTTTGGTACACAAAATAATCTTTATTTTGCAATTAATGTAACTTTTGATACAATTTTTAATGTTATCTTCATCAGAAAATAATTGAGCATATAAAATAATAAAGTTGTCCCATGCATAAAAAGTAGCATTCAGTAATATCACCATATATATTTGATATATATACCTATATATTACCATATATATTACCATACATATTTGATAATAAGTTGAATCCAACTGCTAAATGTAAAGATCCAGATATGCCATTGCATAATGCACTGGAAGATCTGGGTCGGTCAAGCTTGATGGGAATACGCAGAAGAACAAACAAGATATACACAGATCTACATGCACATTATGCTATGGAGATCAGGATTTTTGTTGTTTGCAGTTTGACTTGAATTATGTGAGTACATATGGTAGTTCATTTACTACAAAATGATATGGTAAAAGCCAAGCTGAAGTCTTCAAAAAGTCCAATTCATCTTGCAGATCTGGACTTTACTCATCTGTACAGATTCATAGATGCTACAATGGTGCATGTTTCTGGCACATTACTGATTCCAACATATGAACTCTGACCTTACCATTGTACTACAAATGAAAAGTACAATTTATTTTAATCATCTAATCTTTAAGGTTACTGATGAATCCAAATGGGGATCAAACAGTTAAATATCCACAAAGCCCTGGCAAGTGGATTGGAACTATTGTTTCTAGTCCACTCCAAGCTCTTTACTCAACTCTGGTTCAGTCTTGCATCTTAAAAAACTGTAGTTACCAAGAAACTTTCCAATCAATCTTCCTCCATTTTTCAGTTAAAATGGTACACTTTTCAGTGTAAACAATGTTTCTCATATTAACCAAAATATACCATCCCATTTTCAAAACCAAACCACTATGAAAAAAATCCTAAACCCTAAAATGATAAAACAACTCATTCCCATGTAAAAATCATTATTTAAAAATGCAATAACATTTGCACATACACATTGCTGCCTGGCTTTCACGGCTGGAAAATCATTCATAAAATAACTGAAATTAATGAAATGACCATTTAAGAATTTTTAAACTGACACTGCAAATGAAAAAAAACGATATATCTTACCTCTGATAAAATTAAATATATTTCCCTTTGAAAAAGATGAAGAAATCACAATTCTGACAGCTAACACACTTAAGACAACCTTGCTATAAAACAGGAGCCAAAAAATAACAACCCCAGACTTTTGGAGCTGGGTAAGCAAATCTGCCGAGTGAATTATTTACAGTACTAAGGTGTTACTGTCAGCTTGGTTGAACATGCATTGTGACCACCAATACCTGGTCTAGTAATAAATATATCGATCAATTGTTGGCAACTTGCCCTGCTAGATAACAGCCAGCCCGACTGAACTAAACAACTAAACAATTAAAATAATACTGCATGGATTAAAGTTTATTTAAAATACACATCTTGTGTACTTTAAATGCATGTTTTCATAAGTGTGTGTAATGCATACATAATTTAAGTTACTACAGTTCTCCTAACTCTGTACAGCATATTATTATCTGTAGATTTCTCAAATATTGATCAAATTTACCCTCAACATCACTTCAACATTTAACAACTCAATGAAACTGGAGATGATAGAAACATTTACTGTGTATATTCGCTTATAAGTCAAACCCAACTGCTAACATAGACCCTGATCTGTCAATGTGTATAACGTGCCAGCAGAACAGGGTCTATGGTGTTTGTTCTACTGATTACTCTAATATAAATACAGAGACCCTAATCTGCATGCACATTATTTGATCTGGGTTTACACAATTTCCATTTTCACTTGACTTAAAATTGTGTCTGTAAGGTAGATTGTATTCATCCTTGTATATTTAAAGATTAGATGAAATGGGGCTCTGAGTGGCCGAGTGGTCTAAATCACTCTCCATTATGCATCACTGCCATCTCACCTGTCTGCATGGATTCGAGTCTCAGATTTGGCAATGTGGGTATGTGAGAAAGCTTCCCAGTAACTTCTCGTGGGCCAGTGGTTCTTTTGGTTTTTTTTTCCAGGTTCTTACTCCACCATTGTGCCTATTGTGTGCTGAAAAATGGCATTAAACCTTAAACAACAATGAGAGGAATAATCAATGGCCTTTACAAATTTTTGCACAGTTACTAGTTTACTCAGGATACCATGAATTGTCGGAAAATAATGGAACCTTTTATGATAATAAATCTTCTGGATTTGGGTGTGAAAAGGGATAACGCTAATGTCAGAATGGTTCTTAAGTGCTATAGAATTTTCAGAAGAATTTTGTACAAGAAGAGTGCAAATCGCAATCTGATGAACTCATAATTTTCAAAGTGAAGCAGCCAAAGCAGTCCATAAGCTGTTTAACAGAATAATGGACTAAACATTAATAAATTTCAAATGCATTCAAATCATGCAAACAAATTTAGCAGTTTGTCCAAAGTTGCAGCATAATGATCCTACCATAAGCACAGTTCATGTCACAGAATGGCATGTTCAATCAATTCTACGATAAGCACAGTTCATTTCACAGAATGGCATGTTCAATCAATTCTACGATAAGCACAGTTTGTCACAGAATGGCATGTTCAATCAATTCTACAATAAGCACAGTTCTTGTCATGGAATGGTATGTTCAATCAATCCTACGATAAGCACAGTTCATTTCACAGAATGGCATGTTCAATCAATTCTATGATAAACACAGTTCATGTCACAGAATGGCATGTTCAATCAATTCTACAATAAGCACAGTTCATGTCACAGAATGGCATGTTCAATCAATTTTACAATAAGCACAGTTCATGTCACAGAATGGCATGTTCAATCAATTCTACAATAAGCACAGTTCTTGTCATAGAATGGCATGTTCAATCAATTCTATAATAAAGCAGTTCATGTCACAGAATGGCATGTTCAATCAATCCTACGATAAGCACAGTTCACATCACAGAATGGCATGTTCAATCAATTCTATGATAAGCATAGTTCATGTCACAGAATGGCATGTTTAATCAATTCTACGATAAGCACAGTTCATGTCACAGAATGGCATGTTTAATCAATTCTACGATAAGCACAGTTCATGTCACAGAATGGCATGTTCAATCAATCCTATGATAAGCACAGTTCATGTCATAGAATGGCATGTTCAATCAATTTGCTACAATACGCAGTTCATGTCACAGAATGGTATGTTCAATCAATCCTACGATAAGCACAGTTCATGTCACAGAATGGCATGTTCAATCAATTCTATGATAAGTAGTTCATGTCACAGAATGGCATGTTCAATCAATAATACGATAAGCACAGTTCATGTCATAGAATGGCATGTTCCATCAATTCTATGATAAGCACAGTTCATGTCATAGAATGGCATGTTCAATCAATCTTAAGATAAGCACAGTTGATGTCACAGAATGGCATGTTCAATCAATTCTATGATAAGCACAGTTCATGTCACAGAATGGTATGTTTAATCAATTAATAATAATAACAATGAGGACTTTGTATAGCGCCTAATCTTTCGAAGCTCTAAGCGCTTTACACCATCATTAATGATGACTACACTACAGAACAACAAATGACAAAAACAACGAAATTGGAAAACATAAAAACATGCTGAAAACATATAAGATACAAAACATGATTAGGTCACTAAGTTTGTCCCTGCAGTTGAAACAGGTGAGTCTTAAGAGCACTCTTAAAATGGAACACTGTGTCTTTGTGTCTCATTTCAATGGGCAATTCGTTCCACGTCGCCGGGCCCTTGTAGGGTTTCTCAAAAACAGTACTTTTTAAAAAACAGCTGTTTACTGTTTCTTATTTTCCAAAAAACAGCTGTTAACAGCTGTTTTACTGTTTTTCCTTCAAATGCATTAAAAAAAAATTTGTTCTGCAAAGTTTTTTATTTATATGTTTTTAATGACATGTTTTAAAAAACTTTTCTTTTACTTCTTCTTCGACTTATTATAAAAAAATTGGAGGAAGACCAGTGCATTCAGCGATTTGTCAGATAAGCGAGATCTGATTTTAGTGCAAAAGCTAGCATTCACGGAGAAAACACGTTCCACGTCAGCTGAAGTGGGTTTGATCAATAGTAGAGCATCATAAAGCTTTTGAAGATGATCTGTTCGTTTACCAGTGTTTTTAAACAATACAAATTCACTCTTCAACCATTTGAATTTATCTTGAGCAGCGTTAGTGGTGGTGGTACTCTCTTGAAGTTTCAAATTCAGCTCCTCTTGAAGTGACATTGTTCTTTCTTCAGCATCATTTGAAAGAGTTTCAGATTGTTTCTCTTCATCATCATCATCGTAATCGTCAATAACACAGAATAAGCGAGAAGCAAGACTGGCGGCAAATATGAGTGTGTTTTTTGATCGCGAAATAGAAGGATCTTTAAGTGAAGGTAAAAGGTTCATAACATCGTTGCTTAAATTTTTGACAGCAAGCTCAACTGGTTCTAGCACATTTTTCAGAACTTTCAATGCCTCAAAATCAACGCAATTAATATATTCTTCTGCCTCAAACTCCAAAAGTGTCTCACGAAGAGGTTTCTCTGTCTGAATTAAGGAGTCTAGCATTGTTGGAATAGACTTCCAGTGAGTCTTGACATCCAAATGCAACTCCTTATGATGTCCAAGCTCAGCGAAGACTTTGTCTTGGAATACTTGATTTTTAACTGAAGATTTTTTGATAAATTTGATCAATTTTCGTGCATTCTTAAGAATTTCATTATAGTCAATTTCTTCCTCAGAATCAGTGTCTTCAATAAAGTCAACATCAGCAATGTCATCGAAATCGTCATCTTCAGCAACTTCGTCACTATCCAGCAACCCCAGCAACGAATCATCAAATTCTGGTTCTTCTATAGCTTTCTTTGGAAATAATGTGTCACAAACACCAAGGTGAATACCGTGATTCAAGCAAAGTTGTCCAATTGACTTGACATGTCGAATAAATTTTTTATTGACCGAAGCACCATCAAGAGTCGATCCAACGATGTCATGATCAAACGATAATCCAAAATCTTTGACATGATTTTTGACAATTTCAATCATGTCGAGTGCTGAGCAAGATCCAAGAATGCAAACTAATCCAGTTTTTATTGTCTTCCTATTGATATTCTCGTGCAAATTAATACCGAAATATCGACGATTCCTCGAGCTGGTATATTCATCAACCGAAAGACTAAACTTTGCGCCTTTCTTTAACAGTTCCCTGTTGTTGCGAACCATGAGAAGCTTTTTTTTCATCAAAATCGTCGTGAATTAATTTCATTACGCCAGTCTCATTTTTCGGAAGATTAAAACCATCTCTCGATACTGACTGGCGGATGTATTTGTTCCTTGTTATTGCACGAATTGTAATGTTGTCCGTGGCCATGTCAGTAACAATCTTCTTAAGAGTCATTTTCTTCAAAAAAGCATCCATTTTAAGAGTTGGCTTGGGAGTTGGTTTCTCGCTCACAACATTTTTGCTGGATGTTGGTTCTTGTTGCTGTTCTCTGTCGACATTTATTCCATGTGTCTTGAGATGGCTCTTTAGAGTTGTTGTTGAGTTTCCTGAGCATTTTATGACTTTATTGCATCGGTTGCACTGACCTTCAAGTTCTTTAGTTTTTGCATTTTTTCGCTTTATTGCATGATCCCATACAGACATGGCTAGATTTAAATTCAGACAATTAATATTTATGCAACAGTTACTTAAACTGCATAATTACCTGCTGATTATTTGCAAATGAAACTTTTAAAGATTATTTTCACAATGACAATGCTTCCTAAATCCCAGAAGATATGATCACTGAATGCTGTATAAATTTTCTCAACAAGCAAAATAGGATCTCCATTCCCACGAATGAAACTTAAAAGAGTAAACACCTGGCAATATTGGACCGTATATATTAGCATAAGTTAACACCCAATATAGGGATTCTTTCACTCCTGTATTTTGAGAAATAAATAATTTTTTTTAATTATGCAAAACTTGTTTATTTGTTGTTTGATATTTCTTCCTGCGGAGTTTAAGTCTCTGTAGCTGTAACATGGGATTGATGGCAAAAAGGAAAAGATCAATGAGTAAAATGCAGAAGTAATATTTACACCACCTGGATTTATGTTTGGTGACACACTCCTTCTTCAAAATATCAATTGATTGACAAACTTTGCCTTGATACATACATCACAGAACATCTGTTTTATAAAAAATAAATAAAAAGAAACATTATTTTAAAACAATTATGCTGGAAATGAAAAATCTATTATCTAAAACAGGGGTTTAAAATCTGAGAAACTAGAGTAATTTATCTTTTGTGTATGATTAATTTATTTGAGGCATGGTACCGGATTGGATTTCAAATATCAGGTTTAATATTTAAATCTTGTTTTTTATTTTCTTGCGAAAAAAAGAAAAAAAGGAGTGTCGTTTTCTAAAATACGTGAAAAGTACAAATAAAACTGAAAAACTATTAAAGAAAAAACATAGGAATGTAGATACCAAAGAATCATTATTACAGTCAATATATGTTTTCTTATAACTATAATGCAATTTTAAAATGTAATTTATGATTTATAAATAATAAGTAATTTTGTATTTTATTTATTTTTAGAATCTATTACATGTAAAATATTATAAACTTATTTTTATAATAATTTACTTAAATTGTATTATATTTGTTTTAAAAATATTATTTGATTATTACTAAAAAAATAATAATAAATTTTTATATTATTAGGCAAGTTCGCACCAAAAAATGTGTGCCGAGTTTGGCGTGAACTTATTTTTCCAGCTATGAACACACTTCGAGAAAGGATTTGAAAAAAGGCCGTTACATGTTACGTAACCTCACTTTTATATTATTCGGCAAAAACATTTTAAACAATTTATATTTAATTTTAATTTTTTATTAAGCAAAGTTTTTTAAAGAAAAAAACAGTAAAATCAGTTCTGAAAAAAACAGCTGTTTGCTGTTTTTGATTTTTCGCCAAAAAACAGCTGTTTAACAGTAACAGTAAAACAGCTGTTAGAAACCCTAATCCAAAGCAGAGAGAATGTCACTAAATACTTTCAGAAGAGTAGTTTCCGTACTGTGGCAAGGGCGATATATAGACTGTACATTGTTAAAAAGACTGTTTGAATTCAGATGAGATACAAGTTTAGTTAGAACAACCTTTTCTAAGATTTTTTTATATGAATGGGAGATTAGAAACTGAGCGGTAGTTCTTTAAATCGTTATGGTCAAGTTTTGGTTTCTGAAGCAGTGGCTTTATGATGGCAGTTTTGAAAAATTATGGGAATTCCCCCAATGAGAGAGAGATATTAATAACATCAGTTAGTGAAGGCAATATTGGATCTAAGCACTCAAGCAACAGTGATGTCGGAATTGGATCAAGTTCACAAGACTTTTCTATTTTCAATTCTACGATAATCACAGTTCATGTCATAGAATGGCATGTTCAATCAATTCTATGATAAGCGCAGCTCTTGTCATAGAATGGCATGTTCAATCAATTCTACGATAAGAAGTTCATGTCACAGAATGGCATGTTGAATCAATCCTACAATAAGCACAGTTCATGTCATAGAATAGCATGTTCAATCAATCCTACGATAAGCACCGTTCATGTCATAGAATTGCATGTTCACTCAATTCTATGATAAACACAGTACATGTCACAGAATGGAATGTTCAATCAATTCTATGATAAGCAGTTCATGTCACAGAATGGCATGTTCAATCAATCTTAAGATAAGCACAGTTCATGTCACAGAATGGCATGTTCCATCAATTCTATGATAAGCACAATTCATGTCATAGAATGGCATGTTCCATCAATTCTACAATAAGAACAGTTCATGTCACAGAATGTCAATACTACATCTTTGACATCTAAAGAAACCATCTTAGATCTGGTACCTAACACAATACTACATCTTTGACATCTAAAGAAACCATGATACCTAAGATGATTCATACAAATGTTTATCTCCATGTAGTCATCTTAAATAAATAGCAACACTGGCTACATTATTTTATGTAGTAACTTAGAAGGCTATATTTTCCCAAAGTGATCAGCTTTACATTTCAGAGCATTCTGGGAATTTATGGTAATCTAGCAAACCATCTATACTTTTCCTTGGAATAAAACTGGACATTGCATCTATCTCAAGCTGGGATAATGCCCATGTTGGATTATAAGAATATCCCAAACTGTGAACACAAGGTTGGAAAATAGATATTTTTGCCTAATTATAAGCCCACTTCCCACATTTTGAAATATATTAGGATTGTGTTCTGGACTTATCAAGGGTTTCATGAAACTGTCTAGCATTCAAGTTATGAGATCACTTAATTATCTTACAACCAGAGAACTAGCCTACTGGTGAGGGAAAACAAAACAGAGTACTAAAATATTTTATGATATACCCAATGGCTAGTAAATGGATTTAATTTTCTTCAATTATACATTTCAATCTATGTATTATAGTTGGCAACAAAATATTTAATTTTATTTTGATATCCTGTATGTAATTTCCTACTGAAAAAATATAGTATATGGACTCTTGCTGCAAGGCTTTTGTTATTAGACGCAGACCAGAGAGTACCACTGTTTAACAACATGATGTTAAAACATTGATACAAAACACCTGTTTTTCAAGGCTAAACAACATGATGTTAAAACATTGATACAAAACACCTGTTTTTCAAGGCTAAACAACATGATGTTAAAACATTGATACAAAACACCGGTTTTTCAAGGCTAAACAACATGATGTTAAAACGTTGATACAAAACACCATTTTTTCAAGGCTAAACAACATGATGTTAAAACATTGATACAAAACACCGGTTTTTCAAGGCTAAACAACATGATGTTAAAACATTGATACAAAACACCGGTTTTTCAAGGCTAAACAACATGATGTTAAAACATTGATACAAAACACCGGTTTTTCAAGGCTAAACAACATGATGTTAAAACATTGATACAAAACACCGGTTTTTCAAGGCTAAACAACATAATGTTAAAACATTGATACAAAACACCGGTTTTTCAAGGCTAAACAACATGATGTTAAAACATTGATACAAAACACCGGTTTTTCAAGGCTAAACAACATAATGTTAAAACATTGATACAAAACACCGGTTTTTCAAATCTAAACAAAAAATTCTCCAACTCTAATAAATAAAAGAGGAATGTGTTCTGTTCTTGCCATGTTCATAAATACAACAATATCAAATGAATAATGCATGTAAAATTTAAGTCCTTAATCATTTTTAGAAATAAAAACTGCCACAAAGAATTATTACATTTTGATATCTGATAGTTCATACCAATAAAAACTTGCACCAGACTAAATTAATGTCAATCAAAATTCAGTCCACTTGCTCCATAGAAATGTAGAAAGACAATACAGTATTGTCTATCAAACTAAGATATTCTAAAATATGTTTAGGATAAAATACAGAACTGATAACTTTGGCCCCTGCTCCACAGTACTTGTATATAAACTTCATTAGAATTATTCCCCAATAAAAATTTGCATAGTCCCGTAACTTCAAAAGCATTTGTAGTTTGATGAAACATTAAGCAACAAATCTAGATGAAAAGTGGACAAGTTAAGCAGAATATACATTTATTAAATTATGATTTGCAAACAACCAGAACAAGGTTGAATAAAACCATATATACTTGCTTATAAGTTGAGTCCAATTGTAAACAATATAGATTATCATCTCCTGTAGCATAATCAACCAACACTGATCATCAATTATAATCGGTTACTAAGAGAAAATTTTAATTTTTGTTACAGTTATATCCTTGATCAATAGTTCAATATGTTTATAAATGTACAGGAGTAATCTCTTGTAATGACATGTATACTTTAACCTGACAATAATATTACATTGCGTGATACTTTTGTTCTACAACTTTGATAAATTAACATAAATATTTATGGCTGATCAGTCATATGTAACTGAAATACTGCTACAATCCCCAAAAATTCTTTCCTTTATATATGATGTGTCTTTAATTTAAAGTATCGATGGATATGATTTTTTTGTTTGTCATTGTTTGTAAATACTACAAAAGATGTTGCAATTTAACTGAAACAAATCAACAAAATGTGGTTAAATTTATTTACTCAACAATTTAACTTGACCATGTAATAATGACTATATGTTCCTAATTATGAATTGTAAGGTTTTTTATTTGTAGTTGTGAAGGGATTAACAAATTTCAGGTCAACTTTAGTGGCTGAGAGTTTAACTATAAAACAGCACAACATGGTGGGTAAACAATCTCAGTGGATGCTGATAGGAAGTTAAGTACCAACCTGTTGTCAATAGGTCAGTTTTAAAATTAACAATGGATACATTACCTATGACAGTGTACATTTCATAAACCTAATTGCCAATTATTTTAGGAATACTATATGTGAATGGGTGATGCATTTAGAGTAAAACAAACAAGAGGCCCATGTGAGCCTAATATTTCTCACCTTTTCATACAGTGGTATAAAGTCAAATGTAGTAAGAAGGCAGGTGCTACTTTGGTTTAAATAAACCAATGCTGGGTGAGAAAAAAATTCTTTAATCTGATATCTCTTGGGATATTTGCAATATAGAAATTACTCATCACAGCAATTACTATACCCGAGTGCCATGTTTATGTATACTAAAATGATTCTTTGTGTACAGTACAAAATTGTTTCAAAGACTTCTAAAAAAATTTCAAGGAAGATTTTATTCTTACATTAATTGAATTTTCTAAGAGCGTAAATATACATAAAAGTTAAAGAAAAACACATAGATGAGAGAATGAGTGTTTATTTTTTAACACCATGTCATGTCAGGGTAATTATGAATTATTTAATTTATTGGGTATAAATTTGTGGTATCTATTTTTGTATTTCCACTGCATGACATCATCAAGATGAGATGATGTCATGGCATATTTTGTATGAATGTGAAAGGTGTTCATGATATGGCCCTATCCATAACAACTGGTTTGATATAAGGCATTTGGAGAAAAAGGCATTCTATTTTTTCTACCTGGTTACTATGGAAGTTACACCTTGGTTAGGAGAGCAACCTTAAATACAAGTGTGATAGTGCAATTCCTTTGCAAAATTCATACCAAGTTTGAGCAAAAATGACTGGGCTATTCTGAACAAGTTTGAAAAAGATTTCCATGTTTGCTATGCAAGCTACACCTCTGCTAAGGAGCCAAGTTGGACATAATTGTAATAAGCATGTCCTAACAAACATTCACAACAAAAGTTTTGCTAAAACTGCCATTATGCACAGAGGTTGAAAATAGTTTTTTTTTACATGGTTACTAAGGAAGCTATACTGTTGCTAGGTAGTCATCTAAAACAAAACCTAGAAAATATGTTAACAAATATTTTGTTTACAGTTTATTCGAAACTCTCTCAGCTATTATGGATGAGAACATGAAAATAGGCTTTCCATGTTTACTATGCAAGTTGGATTATTGCATGGCAATCATCGTAGAAACATGATTCACCAAGTATGTCGTATCCAACATTTCTACCAACTTTGATCAAAACCGGCTTATCCATTCTGGAAAAATTAAAAATAGGTTTTCTATATGGTTGTCATGGAAGTCACACCGTTGCATTGAACACAGTTTTTATAAAACAATGTCCTAAGAAACACTGGTACCAATTCTCATTATTTTTCATCTCATGTTAATTGGACCACTGTGGTTACTAAGTGATTAGAGCATCTGCCTCATATGCTGGAGGTCATGGGTTTGAACTCCAGCTGAGTCATACCAAGGACTAATAAAAATGGTACTAACAGCAATCTTGCTTGGCATTCAAATGAAGATACTGTTAAGACTAGTCTGTTTGGTGTAAGAATAATGTGACTGTGTGGGACATAATACTGCATGTCTGTGGCATGATGCCCAGTTCTAAGACATCACTATAAACTGCCACACTGGGACATCATAGTGATATGAGTAGAAATTGTTACAGCTTTGTGAGAAGATAATTAAAAAAAACACAAACACACATAAAAAAAGACTGAGGTCCAAATGTGGGACTCAAGTACTTGACAAAAAGAATAGACAACTCTTACTGACAATTTGGAAGATGTGTTAGTTATCTTTTTCTCATTCAAGTTAAATTTACACAGTGGTCCAGCTGAAATACATTATGTTTGGTTTTCTATTTACATGCTTCTTAAAGTAAGAAATAGGACTGTTAGGTCAAAAAAATAATGGGTGTGACAACTTTCCTATTGCAATGGTTTTAAAATTTGGTAGGTAGGTATGAATTTTTTAAAATACAAATTCAACACTGTATATATGATAATGATTAGTATATATAATGTAATAAGCGCATCAAGTACTGAGCTAAACCAAATGCACATATTAATTTTGGGATTTTTCGAGGGAATTTTGATTAATATTTTTTCTTTTGGGGTGAAAAAGTGTTACGGTCAGCAACAAAAATAATGATGATCAGAAAAACATTTTTGGGGCTTTGGCGGGGATTATCTAGCTTCCAAAGTTCTGTTACTACTAATCCATAGTAGTGGTCTAATTATTTGTCATATTTTGTGATAAATTTTGAGATATCTGAATGCAAAATTACAAAAATCCATAGACAAATGATCCAGACAGTATATGACATTTAGTGGCCCAAGGATTGCAATCCAAGTGATTGTTTGAAGATCTGGCTATTTAAAATTTTACTTTCTACACATTAGTAGTTTTTAAGCTGCCTTCTGTTAGAATATATCCATGAATATTTTATATTTCTGAATAATCTCTGTTTTGTGAAGGAAACACCAAATCTAAGGGCATGCATTGTTTTATTAGCCATATCAAGCTGATCAGTGCATTGTCATATTAGCCATATCAAGCTGACCAGTGTATTGCCATATTTGCCATATCAATCTGACCAATGCATTGTCATATTAGCCATATTAAGCTGACCAGTGCATTTACATATTAGCCATA
Source organism: Unio pictorum (assembly GCA_030141615.1). Classification (NCBI taxonomy): domain Eukaryota; kingdom Metazoa; phylum Mollusca; class Bivalvia; order Unionida; family Unionidae; genus Unio; species Unio pictorum. The sequence goes on from JARLTB010000044.1 coordinate 15,602,228, forward strand.
TCAAGCTGGCCAGTGCATTGACTACATTCTAATACTTAGCACATTATCATGATACTCTACTTTCTAAAATAATTTCTATCAAGCTATTTCATATCTACAATATTCTCCATTCAGATAAACAATATAGTGTTTGCATTTCTTCTCTGTAAATGCAATCCTCTTACAACCAGATTATACCAGTACAAATTAATTTCTCTACTGAAAAAAGTATACATGCAAGAATAATCAAATTCATAATGCTGCTTTGTTTCAGATATTTCCAATTCATTTCAAAAAGAAGATGCCTTTTTCACTGGTACTAATCTAACAACCTCGTAATTAGCAAAAATTATCTTTAAATTGAACATACCCAGTCTTAGTTTGCGAAGAACAAGAATAAAAAGCAACAGAGAGTTACTGAAAAGTCATTGTCTGAAAAACAGACCCCATCAAAACATACTTTTAATGCGATGGGTGGGAGGCAGTACTGGAGTAAGCCAAATGCCGAGTATGCATAGCATTTTTTCACCCTAACACCTGCTAGAGAAGTTCTATTTAAGAATCAATAAATATGTATGACACCTGCAATATATGAGCCATAAACTTGTTTTCTGCTGTCCAATAATAAGAACAACTGGGTGGGAAACAATGTCAGTGGGAGGGTTTATACATGTTTAACCTCCAGCTTCTTCAAATTTTTCCACCCATCCATCACCTCTACAGTAATTCTAAGATCGGGGTCAATTATTTTTGTGTAGACCTTTGGACTCACATGTAGAGATTTGCGTGTTTAAAGGACAACAAAAAAACCCACTCAAATTAACTGTCACTTCATATGTAAAACAACTTGTATAAAATTTCTTATTAAAATTTACATAAAATTCTTGGATAATGTCCAATCAACCATTTTACAAATTCCCTAAATGGAACATCATCTCCTATATGTAACAGATATCAGTGCTTAATTAAAGAATCATGATAATGAATAGCTTTTAATACTGGATATCAAATTACCAACATTTATAGGATTGGTAACTGTATCCTCTTGAAAATGCACAAGGAAATAAACAAACAAATGATCCAATTCACTATGAGACTCGGAGTTCTATTGAGATAATAAGACTGAGTGTGCATTAGACAGTTTCTCCTCTTACAAATAAAGGATCTTCAAACAAACGCTCTACACTTACCTGCAACATTTCAGTAAAGTTGAAAACTAAAATGAATACCCATGCCTGATACATGCATATTATAAATATTCATATATATCAGTGTTTGTGTCATCACTTTTGCAGAGAATACAAAATCAGACACTGTTTGCTATGACAATTACGATAAACTTTACATTCTGCAGAAGAAACAAATTAAAACTTAACCACATGTCCAACACCCCAAAAAAGCATACTTTGCTTCATGTACATTCATAAAAATGATTACTCTCATTAACCTTAAAATTATAAGACACTCTGAACTATTAATTATTACAGTAAAGCCTGTCTTGAGATACCTCTGCTATGATAGACCACCTGTTTTGAGAGACAAGGATCTTCATGCATATATTTATTGATTACCGGTATACAGTGTTATGATCTTGACAAGAAATCACCTGTCTTGAGAGGCCATTATTTTTCGGTAGGCAGGGTGGTCTTTTAAGACAAGTTCTACTGTATACATTAGTTATCACCCAAATGTATTTTACAACACTATTATTTGCCAACCTTTATAAGATAACTAAATATTTCTTAACTGTTTCTTCATGCATATTATACCTTTATAAGGTCTGTCCCCCCCACCACCACCACCTCCACAACTGAACACCAAAAAGATCCAGTTACACCATGCAGTACTGCTTGAGATGCTTTTGAAATTGATAACTTTTGCATAAAGTCTTGTACTAAAATTGGGAAGTCCCAATACAACCACTCCTATCAGAAGTACCCTCAGAGAAAGAAACTCTACAAAATGTTGGATTATAAGCAGGTATTTGTGCCAAGGGAATCTGGTAGGCACTGGCACTACAAACCATGATGAAAGAAAACCAAACTGAGATGTCCAATATGGGATTACCATACGAGCTTTAGGAGCTTGGTCACTCATGTATTTATAATTTTCCTTACCAAGTGGATAGGTGGAAACTGTATGACTCAAATTCATGCCAGTTCCAGGAAAATGCATCCCAAAATAAATTCTCCTGGTTCTGGATTTGATAAATCAATTTTTTCAAATTTAAAATTTAGAAACAAAGTGTCTATTTTTAACATCCACTCTGCAGAACATGTGTCGGCAAGCTACGGCATGTGTGACACAAGGTGGCACGTCCAGGTTTTGTGTGGCACGTGAAATTAGTGTTACTCTCATACTTGTGGCATGCATTAATTCATTTTCTAATTAATCCAGAAAAAATGGTACTAAGTGTAAAATAGGTTGCCAGCCCCTCTCCTAGAATGAAGGATCAGCACAAGTATTATCTACTCATGGTAAATCGATGGCTAAAATGTATACATCCTTCAAGACAGTGACCAATATCAAGTAGATTTAGGAAGATGATTCATTTCCAAGACTGCAAGATAAAATACAGGTAGGGGAATGCACATGTACTGCCAATTTAGATTACCAATTTGTTCATTCTGTTTCAAATTAAAGAGAGTGCAAGGTATGAAACATGGCAAGTCTAGTACTAAATAATTAATGAATGATAATTAGATTCTTCAACTGACCAATGGCCACTAACAGATTGATTTGATTCTGCTGAAAGAACTCACTTGGGATGCATCAGTCTCAATAATAAACTCAACTGCTCCAGGTCTAAAGTTTTTAACACTAACCTTCATGCAGAGGCGTAGCTGGGGGTGGGGGGCAGGGGGGCACATATGTCCCCCGGAGAGCCATACTAGTGGGGGCACCAAAATGGGCTTTGAAATAGGTTGTAACCGGTAATGGTGATTTTATTGATGAAAATAATGGGTTTCAGAGTTGAGGTGGGGGAGAGGGAATGAATATTGTCCCCGGGCACCAAAACACTCTAGCTACGCCTCTGCCTTCATGGTTTCTTTTTCAGACCAATGTATTGTATCAGACAGGATAATATGCACATCACAATCCTGGTTTTAGTTTGATTAGGATTTTTAATGTAGCTTTAACAATTTTTCACTTATATCGCTATGATGTCTGCAGTGAGGCAGTTAATAGTGATGTCTAGCATCCTGGTAATATTTAAAATCACAAAACAATATTAATACAACAATTTTCTCCAATGAGCAATTATTGATGAATAAATACAGCAGGCAAAGTGAAACACTTTTTTCAAGATTTTGTTATTACAACTGGCTATTCTACTTCTAAATTAGTACACTGTCTTTCTTAGCAAAGTGCAAAGGCTAATGACACTGATGCTTACAAACATTCCCTATGCACCATGGTGCCTATCATGACCCAATAAAAGTCTAAAATTTGTATTGTTGTAACAGACATTTAACTGCATCATTATAGTGAAAAATTGGTCCATAGAGGAGCACAATACAAATTCATACAAAATGATTTAAAAACAAAAGATTTACATGATCCTAAAAGTATATTTACCCAAATACAAGAAAAACTATATTGTCTTTGTATATGTTATTTAACAAATATTCAGAACAAACAATACACCCTATGTACACATACTTATTGACAAAAAGCAGCTTTTTTAACACCAAGCCTAATTTCAGGACCTCTGATTTTGAAGTCTTAAACACATACATAGTTTTGTGTGTGCTTTACTTGATATGAATTTAAAACTAATCACATATTTTAATAGCTTTTGCAACCCATCAATATTTGGGCTACTTTAAGACATCATCGGCAAAACAGAAACAGACGTCATTCAAAAATAAACTGCTGATACTGCATTTAATAGCAGACTTCTATTCCAATCATGATTAAGGTCATAAATAAACAGAAATGAGGACAGAACACCATGCTGCACATCATTTCTCACTTTGAAACAAATTGTGGTTATCAGATCCCACTTTGCACAAGATTGTTGCTTATCATAATATATATTATTTGGCATTGAGACAGGAGTCCGTCAGGGATGCATACTCTCGCCTTTCTTATTCCTTCTGGCAATAGATTTTGTCATGAGAAGGGCGATGGACCATCCGAAATATGGCATCACGTGGAAGGATAAGGCATGCCTGACAGATCTGGATTTTGCAGACGACATTGCGCTGCTGGCAGAGAATGCGAGATCTCTTCAGGAAATGACCACCAACCTGGAGGTGGAGGCGGCTAAAGTTGGATTAAGAATTAGCACAGAAAAGTCGAAGACACTGGCGGTCAACCGGAAGACACCTGTGCGGGTCAGCGTAGGCGGCCAGAACATCGGCCAAGTCGAGCAGTTCACCTACTTGGGAAGCACCATCGACAAGGAAGGTGGAGCTGATGCAGACGTCAAATGTCGAATTGGCAAAGCGGCGGCCGTATTCCAACATCTTCTCCCAATTTGGACACGTCGGTCGATTCACACAAACACCAAACTTCGCCTCTTCAACACTATCGTCATCCCATCCGCCATTTACGCCTGCGAGACATGGAAAGGCATGAAGAAGCTGGTCAGCAGGCTGAACGTATTCCAACAGCGATGTCTGCGACGTATTCTTCGTGTCACCTACCACGACCACATCACTAACGAGGAAATCCTCAGAAGAGCAAACACCCGAAGCCTGGGAGAAGTGGTCGCAGAAAGAAGATTACATTTTGCGGGACATGTTCTGAGAATGGCCGAGACGCGCCACGCAAAGACGGCGATGTGGTGGACGCCAGCACGTGGGAAACGAGGCATTGGACGACCGAGAAAGACATGGCGACGGACATTTATAGAAGATCTGCGAGCCGTCAATATCAACTTAGACGCAGCGGAGGTTAAGGCTGCCGATCGAGATGACTGGAGGAAGCTTGTTGCCCTATGCACCCCACTGCGCGGAAGGACATGAAGAAGAAGATATATATATATATATATATATATATATATATATATATATATATATATATATATATATATATATATATATATATATATATGCTAGTACATGTATTTGCTTCATGGACTATAGAATCAATTTAACCAAGATAATATATAAATTCTTCTATTGAGTCTCTGTTGTCTGTAGGTAATACACATTAAGAAAAAAGCAGGGCATGTCATTATAATTATACTCTAAGCATAATAGCTTGTGGGTCATCAAGCATGCTAACATTTATATTTTGGCCCCAGTGCCTTCCCCTGAAAGCAGCGATTCCACTAAAGGGTCATCCAACCAGTAACCCTTTACCAGAGTCAATAGACATGACACTATGGGCATAAAAGTCTGCATGTACAGATGAAAGATATGACAAATTCTTATCAGTCAGCCAGTGTTAGTAAATAAATCAACATCTGATTTGTTTGATTAGGATTTTAATGTAGCTTTAAAAAAAAATTCAGTTATATTGCCACAGTATAACATAGGGTTATATACAACTGTTATAAAATAGTTTTGTTTGCCTTTCTGGAAGAAAATGTCTTAACCTCCTGACAAGCCATAAACTTGAATTAACCATTTTACTGATATGTTTGATATGTTCAGGCCATTATAGGTTAATATATAACAAAACCCCAAGTAGTCAATCATGACAGACAATCTGCAGATTTTTATCTTTCCATGTCAGATGTAATTCATCACTATCAAGATAAGTCACATAAGTCCTTGACATGCTTCAGACCAACAACTGTATTAGATTTTCTGACTACTTGTCATGGCAATTTTTTGTAAAAAATACTATAACAACACAGGCATCTGAAAACCCTCCATCTTCTTAGTACTCAAATTGTTTAGCAGTATCACCAATTCAGACATATCACTACTCATTATAATAATTCGCTATTGATAAGCTCTATTATCAAGCTCCTCTTCCAAGCTTCTGTATTTAAACACACTGCTATTGTTTTTTATTTTGTCAAAAGGTACTTCTATGCAATAGAAGTTATTCTTTTGATGTAATAATTACATAATTACTTGCATAATGTTTAGGATATATTGTGGCATATAATTAAGTAGTTAAGTGGAAAGAATCATATATGCAATGGAAAATGAACATTCCGACATGATAACAACCCTTAGTGTATGCTATGCTCATGGCGGTAAAATACAAGTAAATAAGATCAATCATGTGACGTAAGTATACATCACTGCAAGCAATCACAAGCTCGAAAGACTAATTCAGCCAAGCAAGATATGATTCACCTTTCAGAAAGGAAATAATATTTGAACGCAAGTAAATAGGAAAGTCAACCTTTGTGAAATTTTCAATTTATTCTTTATTTCACTGCTAATTTCCAGAATAGGAAAGATTGGTGAACAATTTTGCTAAACGTTGTGTTTAAATAGTTCCTAACAACATAATTACCAATATAAACCGGCTGATAAAAAAACAATTATTCCTTCCTAATGAAATAATAATAATAATAATAATAATAATAATAATAATGAGGACTTTGTATTGTGCCTAATCTCTGGAAACTCTAAGCGCTTTACAACATTAGAAAAAAACCATGATTACAAGAAAAACAACATGTAATTAGAAAACATAAAACATGCTGAAAATATTTAAGGAAGTAAACATTAGGTCTTTAAGTTTGTTCTTACAGTCAAAATAGGTGAGTTTTAAGAGCACTCTTGAATGGGAGCACTGTCTTTGTGTCAAAGTTCAATGGGCAATTCTTTCCATATTGCTGGGCTCTGGTATGTAAAAGAACGTTGTCCATATGACTTATTTTCATAGGTGAGAATAATGAGTACACGGTTGTCAGAAGAGGAGCATAAGTATCTTGCTGGTGTATACACATGGGTGAGGTTGGATAGGTATGTTGGACTTGCGTCCATCAGTGACACAAATGTTGTGTTTGTTTGATTCTGGATCAAATGGATAGCCAATGTTGGGTACATAACAGCAGGGAGGTGTGCTCTGATTGTTGTCCTTCCTCTAAGGATGATCTGACCAGCTGTGTTTTGAACTTTTTGAAGTTTCTGGAGTAGATATTGAGACAAACCAGACATAATTGAATTACATTAGTCCAGTCTTGAAAGGACTAATGAACATAAAAGTGTTTTAGTGGCATCAAATAAAAGATATTTGCAAGTGAAGATGATACATCTCAGCTCAAGATATGCAGCCTTGCATATGTTCATGACATGTTGGTGCAATGTGAGAGTACTGTCCAGAGTAAAACTTAGGTTTCATACTGACTGTGTGAACTTAATGTTGGTGTTGCTGATATTTATTGTCTGAGGTAAAGGATGTGAATGAGAAAGTATTTGTTTTGTGATCAGAATGGCCTGTTTAATCATCATTCATCTGCAGTTTGTTACAGTGTCATCCATTTCAAATCAGAAATGCACCTTTCTATACATTGGATGGTAGCATCAACTTCAGTTGGGTTGCTAGATTTGTATATTTGGGTGTCATCAGTGTACAGTTGGTGAGACACTGGGTGATGATCTATGACACTTGAGAGTGGCTGAGTGTATAGAATGAAGGTAACAGGTCCAAGAATAGACCCATGGAACACCACATAGATAACTGGGATGAAGTTGATTCCATTTGCGGATACAATTTGTGTCCTGTTGACTAAGTTGGACTTGAAGTACTGTAAGGCTGTATTGTGAATGCCAAATGCATGCTGGAGACAGTGAACTAATATATCATGGTCTATTGTGTCAAATGCTGCAGACAAATCAAGGAGGGTGAGGACTGTAATCTTTCCACTATCCAAAGCAGAGAGAATGTCATTAACTACTTTTAGAAGAGTAGTTTCAGTACTGTGGCAAGGGCGATATGTAGACTGTACATTGCTAAAAAGACTTTGAATTCAGATGAGATACAAGTTGGGTTAGAACAACTTTTCTAAGATATTTTTATATTAATGGGAGATTAGAAACTGGGCAGTACTTCTTTAAATCAATATGGTAAAGTGATGGTTTCTTCAGCTGAATCTTTACAATGGCAGTTTTAAAAAATGGTGAGAATTCCACGGATGAGAGAGAGGTATTAAAAACATCAGTTAGTGAAGGCAATTCTGAATCTAAGCACTCAAGCAGCAGTGATGTTGAAACTGGATCAAGTTCACATGATTTTTTTATATTTTTTTATGGTTTAACATCATTTTTCAGCACAAGATAGGCTATACATGGCGGCCAGTATTAATGGTGGAGGATGAACCCAGAAAACCCCGGAAAGAACCACCGACCCATGAGAAGCTACTGGCAAGCTTTCTCACATACCCACATTGGCCAAATCTGAGACTCGAATCCATGCAGACAGAGGTGAGATGGCAGTGATCCGTAACGGTGATCACTTTAGACCACTTGGCGCCCCCTCAAGTTTACATGACTTAGGTGCACTCTTCATCACGACTGTACATACTAAAAACATAGAGACAGGTTCAAATGCTGCAAACAGTTGTCGCTGAAATTGTCAAACACTGCAAAATTATATTATTCACTGACCCTCATATATGTTTTTCCCCCTCAGCTAACTTAGTCATTTCAATCATCAAATTGTCATTTCTGATCTATCACCAGGCCATCTCTAAACACTTTCACCTTGTTTGCATTTCAAACAAAATGGAAGCTTCGTTACTATCATGACCATCATATTTGCAAAGGTAGAAAACAGCTGTGATTTCGTTCATCTGTGATAAGTGAGGATTGCCGAAAGGGTAGGCGAATATTATATATAATCCGTGATAAGAAACGAGTATATGTGGATTTTTCCAACTGTATACCTCAGCACATTTCAGCTAAACCAAACCAAGACGCAGCTTAAACCACAGTTTTGTAATTCCCGAGAATGCACAGCACAGTTTAGCTGGCAAAGTTTGATGTTGGTTTTAGATTTTTAGGTTTCGTCATCCGACTCTAAAATAAAATCTGGGATTACAGTCCTATAATCTGAAGGAAAATTAACGTGACGAACTTAAACTACTCTACATCAAAATTAGCTTTAATATGCTAGTGATTCAACGGGAATTAAAAAACTTGTGTTTAGAGGTCTTGTTTGGCTCTTAAAAACTTCAGAATCGCATGAAAATCACAAATATGTTTCCATATCAATCGATCATCTAACCTAACGAACTGGTCTTCGTACCTGCAGTGGATAAAACGAAATACCTGTTGACAGAGCGTAGTAGCAGACAAGGGACGTAAATCGGTGTTGACTCTAATTATATCCTACATTTCTTTCTTTCTTTGTATTTTCTTCATCATCTGTCCATTGACATTACAAGAGAACCAGTTTACCCTAGATGTTATTTTAAATAATAAACATTTATGAGAGAGAGAGAGAGAGAGAGAGAGAGAGAGAGAGAGAGAGAGAGAGAGTAAACGGACCGCGGGTATGAACTTAAACAAATGTAATGTTTTATTTCAGTACCGGGTTGTTTTTTTTTTTTACTGTGTCAAAAGTGTTTTAAAAAATGCTTAATAAAAGGAAAATACGATTAAATGCGATTGTGTGTAATAAACGTGATACACAAATAATATCATATGATGGCCTTCGTAACATAGAACTTACACAGCAACAGGGACGTCGTTTCAATTTTTCGTAAGGGGGGGGGGGGGCAAAAGTTGACGGGTTTTTTTTTATGGTTTAACGCCATTTTTTCAGCACATTATAGGCTATACATGGCGGCCAGTATTAATGGTGGAGGAAGAACCCGGACAACCCCGGGAAAGAACCACCGACCCACTACGGTTTGTTAAGGGTATATAGGCTACAGTAATTTTACAGAACATGCAAATTTAATTGATTCCGGTTATTGCACCCTCCCCATATGACGTCCATGTACAGCAATAATTTAAATGGATAGCCAACATACTAAGTATTTTTTTTTTTAAGTTAGCCGTCAATTCCTAATATGGATGGAAACAGCTGGTTGTATTTCGTATGGCACAATATTACTTTTGTATTAAGCCTGAATGAATATCAGGGAATCGATTCTTTTTTTTCTTTCTTTCTTTTTTTTTTTTTGGGGGGGGGGGCTCTCTCATTTTGATCTTTACAGACCATTTGGGGAGGCCCTCCTGCCCTTATAAGTGTTTGCTATATGGCTGGTATTTTATTTTATTATCATTTGTATATTATTTCTTTTTGTCTGAATAACGTTTTGATATTATTTTTCAATATTTATTATTATTATTATTATTCCCGCTGATCTTCGCAGACCATTATGGGGAGGCCCTCCTGTAAATGTCTATGTTTGTATGCTATAGATTTGGTTTTATATGGGTTTTTTTTTATAATTGATAAATAATTGTTTTTTTATTATAACACTTTTTTGCTGTATTCTTTTATCTATCGTTTTTGCTTCATGGTTATTTTGAATTGTTTATAATACAAGTTCAAATCATTCTTGGTATTCATCATTGTTCATTTGCTTGTTTACTTATGAACTGTTTACTTATCGTCACTGTGGTTATCGCCTATTTTTTTTAATTTTTTGAGCTTCTTCCTTCTTGTTACTCGGGTTGTTGCAGTATTTTCTCTTTCGTTTACTTGTTGTCGTCATGATTTTTGGAATGTTTGTAGTCTCTATTCAAATTATTCTAGGTACTCATCATATTATAGAGCTAGTTCCGCCATTATGTGTTCTTCCTGTCTTATTCTTCTCCTTTTTACTTTTCTTCTCTCTAACCTATCTTGTATAAAGTGCTGTTCTGCTGTCATGTGTTCTGCTGGTTTCTTAGTTCCCGTTGCATTCGATTGTGTGTTTTTCCCTTGTTTTATTATTATCATCCTGGGTGTGTGTTTTATTCCCTTTCTTATTTACTTGTTGATCTGTAAACCTGTTTACTTCTTGTTGCTCGGGTTGTTGCAATATTTTTCCTGCTTTTCCACTATTCTCATTTCCAGTTTTATTAGGTATTTCCTGATTTTCTCTTCCTTTGGTATTAGTCTTATTGTTTCCTTTTGGTTTCATTTCCTTATTATTTTGCTGGTCAGCTACTCCCAATGCTAACTCTTTCTTACCCTTGGTCTTGTTCAGTGCTTGCGTTAAACTTTGTTCTCTGATGGTTGTTTGTTGTTCCGGGACATTTGTGTCTATCGTTTCGTCTCTGTTATTCTGACATTTGTTGGGCGTGTGCCCGGTTTCCCCACACCTATTACACTCTCTATGATATATACAACCATTGTACCAGGTTGTTGTTAAAAAGCCATGTAGAAAATTTGCTCTTTTGATTGTGCGGAGTTTGGATCTTTATATTTCAAAGATCCTGGTTCCATCATAGATATTAAACCCTGGAAATACTCAAAGTTTTGACTTTTCCACTTTTATTCCAAATTGTTCTTCAAACCAGCCGACAGTATCTTCCAATGATATCTCTATAGGGATTCCTGATAGATGGAGTTCTCCTGTTTGTATTTTGATTCTCCTGATGATTGGTTCTGGAGTTTTTATTATTACTCTCAATCCTCAAAGTTGTATTTCTCCATATGGTAGCGCTGGTGTGTTACCTCTATATCTTATTTGATATTCTACATTGGCAAAATTGATGGAATATATTTTGGAGATAATGTCCTCATCATTGATTTTTTAAAGATACCAGAACTGCTGTTGTCCCTGGTATTCTATCACCATTCAATCCTTGAAATTCAATCATTTGTGTACCTTTCTTGTGTTTACACTCTAAGTAGGCCCCATCTTCTGTTTCTACTCTCCGTGTTTTAAAATATTTTTGAAGGTCCGTTGTCGTCTTACGTGCTGCCGCCATTTTTCCACGTGCTTATCGTGATTTTTCTACGTATGAACTTCTCTTGGTTGTATTCTGTATATTCCTTAATTTTCTTCTTTCATTTAAGTGTTAGTTTCTTGTCATTGCTTTCTGGTCATTCGTATACGTTATAGTCACTGATATCTCAGTTTGCAGGTCAAGTGGATTTCCTTGCGGTCTGTTTTGTGCGTGCCATTGTGACAAAAAACGACAACCTAGACTTCTCGGTCTGTTTCGTACGGGCCATTGTGATTCGACTGAATTTAATTGATTTTGATTATTGTACTATAGATGTAATGTCCGCCTATGTGATAATAAATAAATAAAAATTCAATGAATTGACCTATTTTTTAAAAAAACTATTAGGTTCTTGATGTGTTTAATAATTACCTCAAGACAGTAATCTGGTGCATGGAACTATATAAATATGTACCCTGCGACTGTTGACAGCTATCTCCTGACCTTCGAATTTCGCTCATATTTATACTCTTTGGACCCAATCATATTAGGCGTCCCGGACAAGCAAGGACTGGTCAGAATTATGTCACATGACTATTTCTATGTTTATTTGCTACGAATTGAGTGCAAGCGGACAAGTGATGTTTAATACATTATATCATAAACATCAATGTGTCACTTTATGTAGAGCATCTGCTCGACACGAGTGCCCCCCCCCCCCCCGCGGCCGTGATTACCGCATTTAGTCTTCTTCAACTGGTTCAGCAGCTGAAACGTGTATGAGCTTCCAGTACCTCACTTTATGATCATGTATATACTACTTACCGTGAAGTTCTTATGGAAGCTGTTGTACCTTCACATGCAATAAGTGATCACCATTCAGTTAATGTCATAAGGTCTAATTCTAAGTGTTTTCAATAACATGACTTTGAGAACAAGTTGTTGATGCAGAGACGTAGCTAGAGTGTTTGTAGCCCGGGGACAAGATTAATTTGTACGCCCACTCCTCAACTCTCAAACCCATTATTCCACATACAACATATTTCAAAACCCATTTTGCCCCCCCACCCCCCCCCCCATTTGCAGGTTTTGAATAATCGTGTCTATATTATTATTAATAAGTGCATCAAAAAATAGCATCAACCATCTTTAATTTGCATGGTTATATAAAATTAAAATAAACATTAAAATTAGCAATTACATTCATAAAACAAATCACAGAACGATAAGAAATGGATAATGTATGCAATCGCCTAAGTGAGAAAATACAAATATAAATATGTTATGAACGCCATTAAAACAGTAATAACACTAAAAACTGAGCAATCGTCTCAGAGGTATAAATCGTTATACATTGAAATCTCAAGACTTGTCAACGATAAAGAGTTAACTGATATAACACTGCTGACAATTGTAATTATCATTTTTCATCTGTTATTGGTAAACTACATGACAATAACTTTCCTAACTAATGCATTATATATATTGTCTAATTTGCTTGAACAAAAACTTCATGGTGGTTATTCCTGATTGACATGATTGGACTCTACTGCTCCTGATGGTGTAATAATTTCTACATCATCATCACATAATATCTTGCTCAAATAACTGACTGTAGCCTAAACACGTTTTTCTTGACATTCTGAAAGTAGCCAGGACTAGGGTTTCTAACAGCTGTTTTTTTGCGAAAAATCAAAAACAGCAAACAGCTGGGTTTTTTTTCAGAACTGATTTTAGTTTTTTTCTTTAAAAAACTTTGCTTAATAAAAAATTAAAATTAAATATAAATTGTTTAAAATGTTTTGCCTAATAATATAAAAGTGAGGTTACGTAACATGTAACGGTCTTTTTTCAAATCCTTTCTCGAAGTGTGTTCATATCTGGAAAAATTAGTTCACGCCAAACTCGGCAAACATTTTTTGGCGCGAACTTGCCTAATAATATAAAAATTTATTATTATTTTTTAGTAATAATCAAATAATATTTTTAAAACAAATATAATACAGTTTAAGTAAATTATTATAAAAATAAGTTTATAATATTTTACATGTAATAGATTCTAAAAATAAATAAAATACAAAATTACTTATTATTTATAAATCATAAATTACATTTTAAAATTGCATTATAGTTATAAGAAAACATATATTGACTGTAATAATGATTCTTTGGTATCTACATTCCTATGTTTTTTCTTTAATAGTTTTTCAGTTTTATTTGTACTTTTCACGTATTTTAGAAAACGACACTCCTTTTTTTTCTTTTTTTCTCAAGAAAATAAAAAACAAGATTTAAATATTAAACCTGATATTTGAAATCCAATCCGGTACCATGCCTCAAATAAATTAATCATACACAAAAGATTTTAATACTCTAGTTTCTCAGATTTTAAACCCCTGTTTTAGATAATAGATTTTTAATTTCCAGCATAATTGTTTTAAAATAATGTTTCTTTTCATTTATTTTTTTATAAAACAGATGTTCTGTGATGTATGTATCAAGGCAAAGTTTGTCAATCAATTGATATTTTGAAGAAGGAGTGTGTCACCAAACATAAATCCAGGCGGTGTAAATAACACTTGTGCATTTTGCTCATTGATCTTTTCCTTTTTGCCATCAATCCCGTGTTACAGCTACAGAGACTTAAACTCCGCAGGAAGAAATAGCAAACAACAAATAAACAAGTTTTGCATAATTAAAAAAATTATTTATTTCTCAAAATACAGGAGTGAAAGAATCCTATATTGGGTGTTAACTTATGCTAATATATACGGTCCAATATTGCCAGGTGTTTACTCTTTTAAGTTTCATTCGTGGGAATGGAGATCCTATTTTGCTTGTTGAGAAAATTTATTCAGTGATCATTCTTTTGGGATTTAGGAAGCATTGTCATTGTGAAAATAATCTTTAAAAGTTTCATTTGCAAAAAATCAGCAGGTAATTATGCAGTTTAAGTAACTGTTGCATAAATATTAATTGTCTGAATTTAAATCTAGCCATGTCTGTATGGGATCATGCAGTAAAGCGAAAAAATGCAAAAACTAAAGAACTTGAAGGTCAGTGCAACCGATGCAATAAAGTCATAAAATGCTCAGGAAACTCAACAACAACTCTAAAGAGCCATCTCAAGACACATGGAATAAATGTCGACAGAGAACAGCAACAAGAACCAACATCCAGCAAAAATGTTGTGAGCGAGAAGCCAACTCCCAAGCCAACTCTTACAATGGATGCTTTTTTTGAAGAAAATGACTCTTAAGGAGATTGTTACTGACATGGCCACGGACAACATTACAATTCGTGCGATAACAAGGAACAAATACATCCGCCAGTCAGTATCGAGAGATGGTTTTAATCTTCCAAAAAATGAGACTGGCGTAATGAAATTAATTCACGACGATTTTGATGAAAAAAAGCTTCTCATGGTTCACAACAACAGGGAACTGTTAAAGAAAGGCGCAAAGTTTAGTCTTTCGGTTGATGAATATATCAGCTCGAGGAATCCTCGATATTTCGGTATTAATTTGCACGAGAATATCAATAGGAAGACAATAAAAACTGGATTAGTTCGCATTCTTGGATCTTGCTCAGCACTCGACATGATTGAAATTGTAAAAAATCATGTCAAAGATTTTGGATTATCGTTTGATCATGACATCGTTGGATCGATCTTGATGGTGCTTCGGTCAATACAAAATTTATTCGACATGTCAAGTCAATTGGACAACTTTGCTTGAATCACGGTATTCACCTTGGTGTTTATGACACATTATTTCCAAAGAAAGCTATAGAAGAACCAGAATTTGATGATTCGTTGCTGGGGTTGCTGGATAGTGACGAAGTTGCTGAAGATGACGATTTCGATGACATTGCTGATGTTGACTTTATTGAAGACACTGATTCTGAGGAAGAAATTGACTACAATGAAATTCTTAAGAATGCACGAAAATTGATCAAATTTATCAAAAAATCTTCAGTTAAAAATCAAGTATTCCAAGACAAAGTCTTCGCTGAGCTTGGACATCATAAGGAGTTGCATTTGGATGTCAAGACTCGCTGGAAGTCTATTCCAACAATGCTAGACTCCTTAATTCAGACAGAGAAACCTCTTCGTGAGACACTTTTGGAGTTTGAGGCAGAAGAATATATTAATTGCGTTGATTCTGAGGCATTGAAAGTTCTGAAAAATGTGCTAGAACCAGTTGAGCTTGCTGTCAAAAATTTAAGCAAAGAAGATGCTACATTGTTGTCTGCAGATGTAATAATCAAGTTTATGCTTCAAAAACTCTCAGACATCGATCATGAAATCAGTCGAACGCTTCATGACAACATAAAGCGACGCATTGATGAGCGAATTAACAACGATGTTATGAACCTTTTACCTTCACTTAAAGATCCTTCTATTTCGCCATCAAAAAACACATTCATATTTGCCGCCAGTCTTGCTTCTCGCTTATTCTGTGTTATTGACGATTACAATGATGATGATGAAGAGAAACAATCCGAAACTCTTTCAAATGATGCCGAAGAAAGAACAATGTCACTTCAAGAGGAGCTGAATTTGAAACTTCAAAAGAGTACCACCACCACTAACGCTGCTCAAGATAAATTCAAATGGTTGAAGAGTGAATTTGTACTGTTTAAAAACACTGGTAAACGAACAGATCATCTTCAAAAGCTTTATGATGCTCTACTATCGATCAAACCCACTTCAACTGACGTGGAACGTGTTTTCTCCGTGAGTGCTAGCTTTTGCACTAAAATCAGATCTCGCTTATCTGACAAATCGCTGAATGCACTGGTCTTCCTCAATTTTTTTTTATAATAAGTCGAAGAAGAAGTAAAAAAAAAGTTTTTTAAAACATGTCATTAAAAACATACAAATAAAAAACTTTGCAGAACAAATTATTTTTATTTTAATGCATTTTAAGGAAAAACAGTAAAACAGCTGTTAACAGCTGTTTTTTGGGAAAATAAGAAACAGTAAACAGCTGTTTTTCAAAAAGTACTGTTTTTGAGAAACCCTAGCCAGGACGAATCCCTTCTATGTAAGACTCTGGCAAAGTCACTACCAACATGAGAGAAAAAAAAAAACATGGGGAAAGGAAACTCACAAATAGACTCTAATAGTCTTATGAGTGAAGAGTACAATCCCAGCAAAAGGAAGCTATGTAAGGGAAACCATAGCCCGCTGACCTCATAAAACGGGGGCAATACCAGAAACTACAACGTGGATGGTAGGGAGTACCTACATAGCTCCTTTCCTTTGGGTAAAAAAACTATTTAAAAAATTTGACAAGCAAAACAGAGAGAAACCCTGGAAAACAAATTCTGTTTTAAGAAACATAAAACGGGGAGACAATTACATACAACCAAATACACTCATGGGTGGACAAGGATACAATGCACAAAACAATAGACAATTTTCGGAAAACGAGGGTGTTACCTAAAACTCAATACAACATGAAATGTTGTGGAGAGTTGACAGGTATCAACAACGAATCCCTTCTATAAAGCAGGTACATCCCTGACTAAACTATATGACAAATTATCAAAAGATTTCGATGATAATATACAAAAAGGTGTCCAATTTGTTGACCACAAAAAAGAGTTTGATGTTATTAATCATCAACTATACATATAGAAAATTGCACTGTACAAATGGGACGATGTTTCTCTTCACTTGTTTCCATCATATCTCATAAATAAAAATAAAAACAGACAGTTTCTCATTGTGTGCGGTAGGAAACAACATTCGGACATATTTTGTTTTTGGTTTATATATCGAAGACCTATTTTATTATTTTAATACTTATTAATTTTTAGACTATCAACTTTAAACATAGTTATTCTATCAAACTAAATAAATATGCCGCTAAAAATTAAATATTTCTTGTGAACCAGATATATAATACACTCGGGGATTTTGTATTTAAAAAATGTAATTGTATGTATGTATGTGTGTATATATATATATATATATATATATATATATATATATATATATATTGATGAAAACGAAACAATCTTAACCAAGGTCGCAATAATAGAAGTTTAAAATATATATATATATATATATATATATATATATATATATAGAGAGAGAGAGAGAGAGAGAGAGAGAGAGAGAGAGAGAGAGACTATAATTAGAAAAAACAACGCATTTTTGAAAATCCCTGAGTTTGAGAAATCGAGGGTCACGTGATCATGTTTATATCTTGTGTACTGTATAGTGTGTACGCTGTATCAACGATACACAAGCCTCGTTTCCTTTTAAAGAAAAATGTATACAACGGGTAGTATATCATTGATACAGCGTACATAGTACATACTATACATATATTTTATTTATATCTCATAAGTTGATTGTTTTCCTTTCGAGTTTCTATTTTTAGTCACATTTGATAAATCAATATAAGACACACTCATGATTTAAACATGAAATATGGTTTTTATGAAGAAAGTAGTGCACTACAAATACGGTTAGCTTCTGGTACCCAGGGGTGCACAACCACAGACCCACGAAAGTGTTAACTCCAGCCCTCGGGGAAAATTGAAACAACACAGAAATCTAACCCGTGAACAGTCATTATATTAAAGAAATTAGTGTTTTCGGCCACCGAGTGGTCTTATAAAATGCAATCTGGCCCTTGACTGATAAAGATTGTGCACCCCTGTTGTACACTCAACCTGAACTGTCGGGCATTCGCGTACCAGCGTATAGAAATTAGCCTGGAATAGAAACTACTCTCTCTCTCTCTCTCTCTCTCTCTCTCTCTCTCTCTCTCTCTCAACATGATCAGATACATTGTCGTATGACACTTGCGAAAATCCCCAACACTTGTGACTTGTGTAGAGGCGGCATCACCAGCAACGGCAAAATAGAAACAGTTGTTCACTGTCAACGAGGTGTATGTTTTATGGGAGCAAAGCTACGTCAGGGCAATAATAATCCTTTTTTAGTGAAAGCTGTTTTCTTGTGAGTTTTCTTTTTCTTGGGAATTTCCTTTTTCTGGGTCTTTGACCTGTTTGCGCCAATGTTGTTCTTTGGATGTCGTTTGGAAGAAATTTCTTTCTTTTTACGGACTGCTATGAGAGAGAGAGAGAGAGAGAGAGAGAGAGAGAGAGAGAGAGAGAGAGAGAGAGAGAGAGAGTTTCTGAAGATTTTAAGACAAATACATTGTCTCAAAAATAGTTGATTCGTTTTTTATGAAGTCCTCTGAATTATTTCCAATAGCAAACGAATAAATAAATGAATACCAGTATATGCCAGTATGATTTTATTTTAAAATATGGCCCCAACAAGATTTAATTTTTTTATATCTGTTTCATGGGGAAGAATAACTTCCCACTTTTTAAATTTTATGTTTGGTCCCTAAGTGTAATTGTTTGTCTGCTTAAGTAACTTCCGGAGGAAATTTATTGTTGTCTTTTTATGAAATGCACCGTTAAGCGCCAGCAATGTAAACCCCGTAGCGTGCACGTTGTACTTCCTTTTCCTGTCGATCTCCATACGGCATCGTTACTTTGTAAGTCTGAGAACCAATTTTGTGGCCATTATTATATTTTACGGAATAAAGACCCATTATTTTCATTTGTAATTGCTTTCTACATGATTCTATATATGTTATTAATGGATATTGGTTAGCTTGCGGTAAGCTGTTGCGATTATTTGATAAAAACTTGAGTCTTTGTATGGGTGTAACCTATTTTCGTAATAAATGTTCAGCGCGGACACTTAGATGGCTTACATTTAGAGCCGAGTGTTATATCTTTTTTTTTTTTTTTACAAATAAAAATAAAAATGTTAGAGTCATAGTTACATTTCAGCTTTTAAGTAAATTATCCGGCTGCTCTGATAAAATATTTCGCAGAGGACAACGTCTATACTGATAAGAACGAGGTGGCAGTACGCTTCAAGATCGTAATGCCGGAACACGTGGTGTCATGTAGCTCGTTCTGGGGTCAGTGGAAATAAACAGGAATCTGCTTTGAAATTAAAATAAATTTTTGATCAAATTATAATCAGGTTATTGACGCTTCAATTCCATGAGTAATATTTTTCTTACCGCTACAATGAAAGCCCTCCGCCTTTTTTTCAGTAGAACATCTGCTGAAACCAAATCATTATTAAGGAGAGATCAAATGGTGTATATACTTGAAAACAGTTATTCTGATTTATAGTATAAATAAATGACTAATCAGGCCTTGAATTTAACACAAATTTCCTGGTAGCCAGAAGGACTAGTGTACTGAGAAATTTACTAGCCCAGCCAAACATTTACTAGCCCTGTCCCGAAAACAATGTGACGCACTCGTATTGAGATTAACAAGAATTTTATTTCATAAATAGCATTATCATATAAAATGTAGAAGTAAGTATAAATTCTACTTTAAATCATCAAAAAATTCACATTTATTGTTTATCAAGATAATCTGGATCCAATTCCAGAAAGGGATCCAGGTATCCTTTCTCGTCCTCCACCTGCACTCTGGGTCGATATGGGGTTTGTTCTGGTATCCTTACCCATCTCCCTGAAACATTCCACAAATGTATTGCTGATAATGGATCATATGTTGGAATGTCATTTGTATGAAACATGATGAAGAGTAGGTTGGAAAGAGCACAAGGTAGCAAACAAGATCTCCAGTCACTCTTCACCATTTTCATCTCTGAGAAACCCCTTTCAGCATCAGCAGAGTGGGCTGGGATTGTCAGGATGTCAATCGATGCCAGAATATTCTTGCAGTCAGCAGCATATGATTGTACAACTGTGGGCCAAGTCAAAGCATAGATGTCTTTGTAACTGCAAGATAACAATGAATTTTGCTTTTTTCCGGAGACTGAACACTTTCTATAAAACGCCACATTTTGCCTGTCTTATAAGGCGGGAATTGTGCCTCGTTTGGAAATATGAGATGTTACAGTATAACCGACACGAATTATTTGAAGTAAGAAAAGGAATGACACAATGTCCTTTATTAAAAAAAAGACAGAGCAAGAAACCCGTTTAAAAACATGTGCCTTTGCCCTCCCTCCTTCCATCAAATGGCTTTTCCTTAATAAAGACTTGACTTACGTGGATGTTCTGAACGATCAAAGCAGTGGCTAAAGTAAACACTGTTATATAATATTAACATCAAAAGATAATGTTAGTTTTAAATGAAGCCAGCTGACTCGGCGCGTTGTATTTAACTCTGGTGCTCGACGCAAGCTTGATGTGAATAAAAAAAGAAAAGTCAAAAGGAACAAAATCGTACATAACGACAAAAATATTACTGAGATATTTTTCTAAGGTATTTTTGTCCCTCTGTATGATTTGTTTCCTTAGATTTTTTCCCCCTTCGCATCAAGAGAGCATCGAACACCTGGTATTTAACAGCTCCAATTACGGTCTCATCATTAATAACATATGTTTGGTAATTGTTCCTCATTAATCGAACCTCAGTGTATTGTTGAAATTAATAATAAGCCTGAATATTTTCAATCTTAGATGCCCATGTGAGACTTTAATTCCCATCAAATGCTTGGATATCTCCATGTGTATTCAATTATTTGTTCAATCGTTTTTTGGGGAAAAATATAAAAGCTATTCTTATTATCATAGAAAAAGTAGTTGCTTGGAAAATGATGTGTCAGTAATGTTATCATAATAAATTGATCTAATTCTTCTAATTATTTCGATGCAAACATAAAATATGAGTTACCCGTTTGTGACTCGGAGCAAGCAAAAAAAAATACATTCAAGAAACAAACATGTAAACTAATTTCTTTGAATAGTTGATGCTATGTTCTTTTGTGTGATGTAACGTTTCATAATTTGTTACTGTGGTTGCGTGAATAAAGCTAGATACCATTTAATTCGCTATCAGATTAATATGGATCAAATTCCAAACTTCCATTGTTAACGACGGGACCTAAATTGGCGCTGTTAAGTGAAACGCACATAATCAGATGGCATCTTGTAATAGAAACACATTTCCGAGGCAGAAATTGACTTCATCTTCACATGCTAATATTTTATGACTGTGTTTACAACGGTCACTGCGTTGATTCTAAAGAACATCAGCCTAAGTCACGTCTTTATTGGGTATTGAGTAAACAAACGCTGTTGATAACCAAAAACTTGCTAGCCCATCAGACTGTTAACATTATGAAAGTTACCAGCCCGACAGGAAATTACTAGCCTTGGGCTAGTGGGCTACCACTAATTTCGAGCCCTGCTGATCAATTCCACATTTTATTTTAATAGCAATCACAAAGAACTGGCCCCTTGCATGATTAATGCAATCAGAACTGAACTAGTTGAATGCTGTGTACATGTATATTTAGCCTCATGACTGGGTCATTACTGTTAAGGACTAAACACATGGTTTTCATTTAAGTCTAAATTCAGTGGTTTCTGGTCTTGTAATTGAAACGGCAGTCATTTTTATTTTATTTTATATCCTTTAGAGGATTACTTTTTTGTGCTTAAACAGTATTATAAAGTTGAACTGTTCAAAGAAGCTCAACAAGGTCTTGTAAAGTTTCAGATTTCTTGTAATAAAGTAAAACTGGAAAAATTTAGTAGTTTTTTAGGCACTGCAACTTTATTCATATTTTAAAAAATTGTATTTGGCATTATATCTATTATATAATCTTCCTTAGAACTAGGAAATGTATATAATCGACAGATAATGATGTGGATAAATTAGCATCTCTACTAACCTCTCAAGAGCATGCTCGCTGGGGTCATACATAGTAAACCATGCCCATCTGATAAAGACCACATCCAAAACATTGCGATCATCCACAACTTCGTAAGAAATTGTGATATGCATAGCAGTACTGACAATCTGCTGTAGCAACTACATTGGGATATGTGGAGAGATGGCGGAGGTTATTCTCTACATTCCTGCCACCCCCAGCCATGATGCTTGGGGTTGATAAAAATTGTGTAAACTGTACTGTACTAAACTGGATCAAGAAAAGAACATAGTGAGTCTAATACTCGCATTATATGGTAGTACAAATTTCTCGACCAGCATGCATAGCTTGTATTTATCAGCATGTATAGCTTTATTGTGACATTACACTTTGGAACATTGAATCTGGATTTTGCATGATCACACCATTAGGTTGACCTTACCCAAAAATGTCTATTCTAAATGAACACATTAACATTAATTTTGCCAGTCTTGTTGTTTGTGTAAATAATGACCTAAATATGGGTGTATAGAGGACCCAACACCATAAATGATTAAATATGTCGAGTCCTCTGGTCTGCATCAATTCTTCTTTTGATGTAAACGATAGCTTTAGTTCTTGAGCCATTGTAAAGCATGCAGTGTTATTTCCTCGCATTGACTTTACAAGATGTTTACAGTTCATTAGCTGAGTTTTCTGAAGAGGCATTTTCATTGAAAAGAATGTATTATTCCAAAAATAGAAGCATATGTCAATGGAAACATTTGTCATGGAGAAAATAATGAGGAAATACCTTTTCAATTTTAGTAAAAGTTTACATTTCGTTTTCTAGAAAAAATGATGTTTTAAAAGTTGCAATGTTTGTGTTTTTCTTCAGTTAAGATCTGGCTGAAATGACATTCAGTTTGACTTGTATGAATTAGTCGTTTCAGAAATTTTCAGCAACATGGAGACTCCAGCTAATACTGATTTATTCATGTTGATTTTGATTTGTGTTGATTTTGAATTTTTTTTAATCACTTCAGAATATCGGGATTTTTAAGTATCCAAATTGTTGTACAGAATGGTGCAAAAAGCAGACTTAACTACATTGAAAAGAACTGCATACTAAGAATCTATGCTTAGTAATTTCACCTTGATATGATAATTTTACGATGTGATTTTTTTTGTGTTTTTAAATTTGCTTATTGTGAGATGTGTATGAAAAAATACAGTTCATGTGAAAACAGACTGCTTCACCAGTTTGGTAGTCCCTGTCTCTGTATCTAATCTACCTTAATAGCTAATCAGTATGCATGGTTATCAATGAATATTTCTTAGAAGTTCTTCTATTCCCTTTAATTAAAAGAAATGTTTGAATTTTCATCATGAAATATAAGAACAAAATTACATTGCTGCTTTGATCACTTTGCACTTAAAGTATGTTCTATGTTTTTTTTTAATTCTGTAATTAACAAGTTTACTCATGTCAGTTTTTGCTTTGTACAAGGTTGGTCGCCGTAACTCACAGATCAACTCGAGATGTCCGGAGTTGTAGACATACTTGCCCTCAAAGAAGAGGATGTAACAAAGTTCTTGGCTTGTGGAACTCACCTGGGAGCCACAAATGTGGACCACCAAATGGAACAGTATGTGTTCAAGAGAAAACCAGATGGTAAGGGAGCTGTACTTGGCTAAATTTCTTTGAATTGTCCATCTGTAATTGTGGAGTATATGTGCCTTTGTAATAATGCTGATCGGAGTTCTCTGTGATAGAATGCAGCTAAATCAATCATCCATAATGACCTCTTACTGTCTGTTAAACATGTAATTTCAAACCAGAGACGTATCTGTTGTACTTTATGCAGAGATGCCAACTTGTCTGATCTTTCATAAATTCTCTACGTTTCTAACTCAAAATCCATGCTTCAAATTATCTTCCCAGGAATCAGACATTTCACGCTATCAACTTTAGATCTGGCTGAAATGACACATTCAGTTTGACTTGTATGAATTAGTCGTTTCAGAAATTTGAATTGATATTTAAAGTGTTAAATAAGTTTTCTAAGGAGAGAAGTGTGTAAATACGAGTTTCCAATATGATAACTGGAATACATATTTGCTTCATTCTTCTTACAATTAGATGCAGTACAAATGGAGTACCAGTCTATGTATACTTAAAGTCGCATGATTAAACTGGGATTTTGGCTCTAAATCGACAGCCTGTTTGGGCTATTTTTTCTTTACATAACAAATGCAGGTGAATTATTTTGAAACTAAGGTGCTTCTAATAGCATATCACTGCAATAATTTCTCGAGTAATGTTTTGGATGTTAAACATTTTCTAGTGACATAGAGCAATATACAAATATTGAAAATTTAATTTGGAACAGTACATGTTCAATAGCTAAAAGCACCCACAAAGAGCAGTATATTGGAGATTGTGTTTTTTCATATGATGTAAATTGTTATCTATTTAAACCTGCCAAGCCCTTAGTATTCCAACATAAACATACTTGTCACAAACACATTAACCTCTAGTGCCATGTTTACGGGGCATGAGGTAGTAGCCTACTTCCAAGGTTGTGTACATACATGCCAACCATTACGCTTTTGGCATAATCATTACGCTTTTTTTTCACTAAATTACGCATTACACTTAAACGTATAAGGATTAAGCTTTTTCGTTATATCCACCTCCCAAAAAAATCAATTATCTGTTTTCTCGTTGTTATTATTAACATTCCATTAATCCCACAGAACGTATTTTAAACAAGACGGCTTTTACATAACTACAATAAAAGGGTATGCTTGACTGTGGACTTTGTAACAGTATCATGTTCTATTTATAGCTAACCTGGTTTTACTGTTGACCTCGAATTCTATTTATAGAATCTATGCTTAGTGAAGAGAGAACAGACTGGTTTTCCAAATTTAATCTTTATGCACAGATTCTATGTTCTGATTCATATTTCTGGCAGAACCAGTCTAAAGATATTTTAGTGCTTAAAAAGTATATTTTATTTTAGTCTATGCATTTATGTGAGCAAAAATATCCCCTTTCAAAACTTCCCAGATAAATTAGAAAAAGGCAACCAAAAAACCCTGAAACGAAATATAACAGAATCCTCTAAATATTGAGAGAAGAGTTCATCATCACGTGACATCTATTTCTGGCTGTGTGGAAAGAAGTTTAAAATTTAGCGCTAAAAGTCTTGAGATGGTTTCTAGTCGATGTGTGTAAAGCTAAAAGTGCTACATAAGAAAACTTGAAACAGTAAAGGATGTTAAAAGACGAGAAGGGCAAATAATCGTTTATTGAAATTTTAGCATGTTCTATGTGGATTATGCTTTTTCTGCCTGGATTACGCTTTTTGACCACTTGGATTATGCCATTTCCTCGTCAGGGGTTGGCATGTATGGTTGTAGTGTCGAGGTCATGCATGATACACTAAAGAGGGTGATATTATAGAAAGGTACAACGATACAAAATAATCTGGACATTTTAGTTGCACTACAAAATACAGAGGCGAAAACCTAATTTTTTGGACCCATTTTTATTCCCCACCCAAAATGCAGCCATGATGGGAAACCGATTTTGTATCCAGATTTTAGACTTTATGGACTCGTATCTAAGGCAGACTGGCCTGAAGTGCACACAGGTGAACCTGTGCAACAAGTAGGATAAAGTGGACCTAGAAGAGTCCTAGAAGAGCATTTTTGCTTGTGGAAGTTGGTCATTCAGAAGTGACATTGGTATTGTAAAATTACAGTAAGTAGTCAGAAATAACAACCAATACATGGAGCACAAGTATATGCTTGATCTTTGTCAATCAGATAAGACCTTAAGCTTAAACTCGAGTGTCTTCTCTGGGAGCTTATTGAATGTTCAAGACGAGTTTAAATGTTGATGATTAACAGGCCAGTGTAAAGCAACATTTAGTGCAGTACCTATTGCACTCCAGGACGGCAAATATACCAGGTCAGAAAACTATGCCAACTATGATTTAAAATAACCTGGGAACTGGTCATCTGTTTCTTCCTGTAGTGAGAAAATGCAGACCCTGTTTCTTACTTGACCTTTAGATATTATTAAAGTTAGGAAAATACATTGTATGGCTGCTCTGCATATAACATTTTGCTGGAAAGGTTCACTTTGTCATTATAATAGATGAAAGAAAAATGTAGATGCTAAGTAAATTTATCAAAATTGTTAATTGTTTAAATCTATCATTTTTTGATAATTGTTTTAATTCAGTAAATAAATAAATCTATATACAAAAAACACTAAATAGTTTATGATTCAATGAGTAATGATAAACGTCATTAATTGAATTCATACTTAAACTATAAGGACTGTTCTGGATGCCTAAATGGTTAGCGCATTCACCTTGGATGCAGGTCACAGGTTTGAACCCTGGCCTAGTCATACCAAAGACTTCTAAAAATTTTACTAGCTGCCTCATCTGGAAAAAGGCTCCAGTGGCCTAGTAGGTAGAGCATCGGATGCAGGAGGTCGTGGGTTTGATCCCGGCCAAGTCATACCAAAGACTTACAAAAATGGTACTAACAGCTGCCTTGCTTGGCGCTTAGCATTAAAAGGTTAGTGTTAGCATAGCTGCCAACTGTCCCGTTTTTTCCGTATTTTGGACCTGAATACAGGTGTACGTTTTTTTGCAAAAAATACGTTTTTTTAATTTAAAAAAATTTTAAAAAAATCTTTGGAATTGTCAGTTTAGAATGCGCTCCCAGTTCTATTTTGACAGAATATAGCACATGTATATACGAATAAAGTTCTACGATACGATTGGTTCATTCGAAATCGAGGCTACCGGGCCTGTCGTTATCCGCCATATTGGATTTCGCAATAGTTACCGCTGTAGCTGTATCTAGTCTATGTAATACTCAGCTTCTAATCATGCTAAATTGGAAGGCAGAATAATCAGAATTTTCTCCAGAAGAAATGGGAGACAACTGGAAGGATATTTGTGCCATCTTGTACAGATTTGTGAAACCATATAGTACAGGAGAAAAACTTGTGTTTTGTAAATTGTGTAACATGATTTCGCTATTTGGCACGGAGGTGCCCATGAAATGCAAGAGCACGAAAAAGTTAATAAACATCAGCTTCCTGCTTCATCACGTACAACTGAGCCTGAACTTACGACGTAGATAAATGACAGAAAGAACCTTAATGTACATCGATCGAAATTTGATTTTTAAATTTCTTTTAGAAATAAACTTTTTTAGTTACTAGTATTGTTGGCGTTTTATTTTGCAAAAGTTTTTCAGACATTAAAATTGCAAAAGATAATTTGTATGCTTGAACGAAAACATGATTTAAATAAGAAAATAACAGAATTGAGATAATAAATGAAAATTGGTACATTGGAATCGATGATTAAAAAAAATAAGGCGTGGAAAGGGCTCCTATAAATAGCTTGTGTTTGAGTGTGTTGCACTCTTGCACCTTTTGAATGGGCACCTATATGGAACGCGTGCAACTCCAGAAGGTACAAGGGTGCAACATGTGCATCTTTGACATTAAATAATTATATTAGGCACTGACCAACTTTACTGATGGTTGTATATGTTGTAAATAGATACATATGCATTGAAATTTAAAAATCAGTATTTGTTCCTGAAAATCAGTGTTTTTGTCACAAGTAATCAGTATTTTTGCACTAGGGGGTTGGCAGCTATGTGTTAGGACTGGTGTCAGGATAATGTGACTGGGTGGGATATCATGCTACATGTCTGCGGCATAATGCCAGAGTGCTAGACATCACTATAAAGTGCCTCAATGTAGATATTGTAGCGACATGACTGAAAAATTGTTAAAGCTACATAAAAAATCCGAATCAAACAAACAAATAAACAAAGCCTCTCCTGGTATTTAGCATTAAGATGTTAATATTAGAACTGGTTGGCCTCGTGTCAGGATAATGTGACAGGGTGCGATGTGATGCTAGTCTGTGGCATGATTCCCCAGTGCTAGAAATCTCTATTAACTGCCACACTGCAGTGATCATAGTGTGACTGTAAAAAAGTATTAAAGCAACATTAAAAATCAGAATCACATACACAAATACACACTTTGAACAAGTTTGTTAAATCGTCCTTTGTTTTATTTAAACTATGTACACTGCATGTTGGACCTGATTGCTGGAGCAATGTTAGATTTGTTTGGACCTAGGTAGTGTTGGATTCTTTTCCAGCGAGTCGAACATGAAATTTTCAGGTCATGTTGTTACAAGTATAGCAAGACAGATATAGGTAATGTCCAGAAAGAACCAAATTTTTTTTTTTGGTGGGGGGTGGGGCGAGAATTTAATTCTGAAAGTAATTCTTGCTTTGAATTTTAGCACCACAGGTTAAATGTTTACTCATGGCTGTTCCATTAAAACATATATGGGACCCAAGGAAGGCACTTTTAAAGTCTTGTACTCGCCCACAGATTCAGTTTAGAATTTTCTTATCATTTTAATATGAATTATGTGAAATCATGGTACCCTGGCATATATTTTTTGAAAACTGCCTTCCCTGGGTACCATTTATGTTTATATGGAACAGCCCGTGCAAGACATCGCATTAGTTATCTATTTAGGAAAGGCCGTCTACAACAAGATGGGAAATGAGAACTGTTTCTGATAATCTTCCAACTCCATTTTCCCTTCACATGTTGGCATCTCTGTTTTCACGATACAAGACTTCCAAGTTACTTTATAATCTCTTAATTTTAATCCAGTTTAAGAAGTGTACAATGTTTAAAATCCACCACTAATTTAACACTAAAACAGTGTTGTTTAACACTACATGCACTCACACAAGGAACAGACTTGTTATACGAAAAGAGACTCTAAATGAATTGTATGACCCTAAGCATTTTTGGTATAATTTTTTTTCTTTTTCTACAGCACTGGTCTACACCCACACCCCCATTTCAGTGACCAAAGTAAAAAAAGTTTTTCCCTTTCTTATATTTGCTCAAGCCCTTAATGAATTTCTTCATGCTCAGGGTGAATCGTAATGAAGCTAATTTATTTTGTCACATGCTACCTCATATTTTTGTCCTTGGGTCATGGTCATTCACGTTACAATGATGTGCTTGATATGCAGACCTTAGACATTCAGATTCTGATACTCGAGAAGTATCTCATCATTTCAAAATGGCTTCCTTTCAGGCCAAATTGTGTGACACCATTAAAATTTGCATTCCTCACTAAACTTGTGACCAGAAGAACGAGGGTTCTCTTCACATATAAGCCCAAAAGTTTAATATATTGACGAGTCCTTGGACAAAGAAGTTTATTTTGCCAGCCTTTAAGTGTTATTGGGCCATAAAACTACAACAAAAAACACATTTTTTACTGCAGCTAAATTATGAATTTTTTATGCATATTTTACACAGGTGTCTACATTATCAACCTAAAAAAGACTTGGGAGAAACTCTTGCTTGCTGCCAGAGCAATTGCTGCCATCGAGAACCCTGCTGATGTTTGTGTCATCTCGGCTCGTCCCTACGGCCAGAGAGCCGTTCTCAAGTTTGCCTCCTCAACTGGTGCAACACCAATTGCTGGCAGGTTTACACCTGGTACATTCACCAACCAGATTCAGGTAAAAATGAAATAACATCCTAATCCAGAGCTTCTCGAGAAATTAATGGTACACTGCATATACAACAGACCATTTATTAAAGCTTTAAACAGACACTGCAACAGTTCAGAGTTGGTTTCGAATTTCATTATAGCTGTAGTGTTGGTAAAATGTGAATGTTGAATAGTATAATTTATGGTATCAATAATGTTTATTATTGTTGGTCATAATTTGTAGGGCTGGATTTAGGTTTTGCCATGTAGAGCTAAAGCAGGTAACCAAGCATTCAGATGAGACTCTCGCATTTAAATACATAGTATTCAAACATTTGTTTACCTAGTGTATAGTGACACCTACAACTAGACTTGGTAGCCAACAACGCTGACCACAGACGCTCCTTTTGGTTAGTCTGCTTTTCCCATTCAGCACAAGAGTAACCAAGTCATGTTGTTCAAATTTATCTTGTATGACTTTAAAGGGAATTTTGCACAAAAAAAATGTAACCATGTATGATTTAATTACTTTACTTTTAGCTTAATAAGCACTCTTGCCATTGCTTCATGTCTGGTCAGTTTTGAGAGTATACACTTTGGTACATCATGCAGTCAATAAACTGTTAGTTCTGATTGGTGGTTATTGTCTGGAGAAGATTAAATGCTTAAACTCCTGTATTTCAATCTAAACTAGAGTTTTCATTTACACATTGAAATTAAAATTAAGTCCTCAGCTATATGCATGATTTGTTTTCACTATTTTGCACTCTGGTCAAGTTACACTGAATGTCCATAGATGAGATTTTCATTTTGATGAAATTACTTTTATAGTTCTTGCTCCTGAGTAAAATTGAGAAAGTAATTTAGAGTTTCTATATATATTCTGGCATCCACTGAGAAATAGTTCTTGTTACTGAGTAAAATTAAGAAAGTAATTTAGAGTTTCTAATTATATTCTGGCATCCACGGAGAATTTTGGTCATTCCAAGTTTGCAGATCAACAGAAAATGGCACTGTGATGATCATACTGATTTCAACAAGACATTTACATTAGTCAGATTTACATGTTTGGAGCATTTATTAATACAGTGCAGAATAACCTTGCTTTTGGTCAATAAATAGCAACATAGACCAAGAAATTAAATTAAGAAAATGATGGAAACATGCCACAAATATTTCCTTAGTAATAATTTGCTATTTGTTTAAGTTTTGTTGACATGTTACTGTTAATAGAAAGAAAAAAAGATTTTGACATTATTTGGCAAAAAGAAGAAAAATGATTTCTGCACATTAATAATGGTGCTGCATTACATAATTGGACTAATCTTCAGCATGGGCTTGGAGTGGGAAGAGTCCTGCCAATTTCAGTGATAAAAGGCCAAGGTCACAGACTGAAAGAAGCTGATTTATGCTGAATAATGTTGTCTACCTACTGTCATTGCCAAACTTTGTGCATGGTTTGCTCTTTGGGTACAAAATAAGTATATTCATGGGTCAACTGTTCAAGGTCACTAAATGAAAAAGAATAGTTTTAGTTCTGCCAAGGACCTGGGACATACTTGCATCTGGGGTAAGGAAGGAGCCTATTGATTTGAAGGTCAAACCTAATATTAGATCTGCCAACCCTTACAGTTTTGTCTCAAGTCTTGAGATAATGACCCTTAAGATTCAGATTTTTATAATTAAAGCAAAAGCTACAAAAAAATTATTGTTGCTGAATAAACCAGATAATTGGTTCATCTGTGTTTAATTTGTGTCTGGTTTTGATAATAGAATTATTGGAATTGGACAGGGAACCAGACAAACTTTAAGTCAACACCTTGAATTTTTTTTTCTTCCGCACAGTGTCTGCATAATAAAACTTGATTATATTATTATTTTTAAATGGTGTCCAGGAAAAGTGTTAATAATTAACACTGAAGAATAAAAAAGAATATTCAGATTCTTGTGAATAAATGCAGGAGCGGACACACGTTCATATAGGGGTGAAACGATACGCCTGTGTCATGTATCGATACGATACACGATACACAGCCTACGATACGATACATATCGATGCATGTATCAAACTGAAAATGGGATTATCACAGTACATTTGATTAATCATGTGAATGTATATGTTGAATGGTATTTTCAAGTTCAAACAGTGTCAAATATGCAATGTATCAGCAGTAAGTCACCTTGTTAACCTGCTATGTATAATGATAACAGTACTGCTCCTATATTTTTACCAGTGTGAGACTCGTGTAAAGGTCTCGTCTGAAGAACAAAGCTATTCATGCACCATTCCTTATCAATCAAGTGAGCTGTGATTGTTATGTAACTCTCTGTAGCCCTTTAAGTCCAACCATTTTTAGTAATGGCCACTGATTCTGCCTCTGATATGTTGCTTTGCACTTCTTGTCTGGTTTGAAGGTATAGGTCTGGGATAACTTTCTCTGCGAAGTATGTTCTTGATCGGATGATGTAGCGAGGTTCCAGGGTACGAATCAGATTTCTGAAACCTAGCGAATCAACCACTGAGAAAGGGCGCATATCATGTGCAATAAGCATCGCTATATGCTTAGTGATTGTCTGTGATCTTTGAGATGATGGAATTAATGGAGACTGAAAAACTTTAGTCAATCTGAGCTGACCAGTGGTTGTTGGATGTGTGATGGCTTAGGAGTAGGAGATACACTGACCTTGAGAGCTGAAATCTTGTCATCTTTAAAAGGAATTCCAATGGCAATGGTTGGGTGGTGCCGTTTTAAATGTGTAGACATATTTGTGGTGTTTCCAGTATTCCTAAGAGCTGTAAAACACAGATTGCAAACATACCTGGACTTGTCTACTTTTCTTACTCCATTCTCATACTCCACAGGATATCCAAAATAGTTCCAGGCCGATGATCTTCTAATCGCAGGTAACTCGAGTTCAATTTTGTTTGCCTTTTGCATCTGCTCCATTTGACCGGATGTTGGAATCACCTTGGTCACCCCGCTGTTTGTAGTTCATTGCATGAAAGCATCCCAAACGTCTTAGTGATTAAGAATAATCACAAGTTCTTTCACCGGTTCCTCACCCATACCGATAGTTTAGTCCCACGCAAAGAGAAAAGAATTGACACTTACATTATTATAATAATTTAAAAAAAAAAAAATCCTTCAGAAACTAATAATAATTTACGTCTTTGATTATATTTGTTAATTATGTTGTTATTTAAAAAACAAAAAATAATGTAATTTCCTAGTACAAGGAAATTCTTATCTATAGAACTGGTCCAGGTGCGGGAACGGAGATGACTAACTGAATCTCACAAGCTATACTTTCTGTGTATACAAAACAACTACCGTGACAGTTTGGTCTAAATTTAATTACCATAACTGCTGAAGATTTATGTAGCTATTATAAGATAGATATATTTTTGTATCGATTCTTCACCTTGTGTATCGATATGTGTATCGAAATGGCAAAAGTATCGATGAATCGTTTCACCCCTACGTTCATACATGCCAACCATTACGTTTTTGGCGTAATCATTACGTTTTTTCCCACTTAATTACTCGTTATGCTTAAACATATATGGAATTCGCTTTTTTCAGGATATCCCCTCAAAAAAAAGTCAATTATTCATTTTCTCGTTACTATTAACATTCCATTAATCCCACAGACTGTGTTTTAGAAAAGATGGCTTTTAAGTAGCTACAATATAAGAGTCTGCTTGACTGGATTTTCCTAACAGTATCATGTTCTATTTATAGCTAACCTGGTTCTACTGTCGACCTCCAATTCTATTTATAGTATCTGTATGCTTAGTGAGGAGAGAGCAGACTGGTTTTCTAAATTTAATCTTTACGCGCTAATTCCATGTTTTAATTCATATTTGCTGCAGAATCAGTCTAAAGATATTTGGTGCCAATAAGTATATTTTATTTTAGTCTATGCATTTATGTGAGCAAAAATATCTCCTTTCAAAAATGTTCCAGATAAATTTGAAAAAGGCAGCCAAAAAATGGGACATCACAGTGTGCGACATTCGATCCAGATTATACTGGATCACACCTTTAGGTTCATTTCATACAAAAATGTGTATGTACTTTAACATTGATTTTGCAATATGCACTTTTTTGGACTTGTAAATAATGACCTTCCAAAAGAATGTGGATGCACAAGAATCCAAATGAAATAAATACTTGCCACAAAAAGATCTGTAAAATTTCTGTCAGTGGATTAAAGACATGACAGATGCAATGACCACGATTTTTGAGAAAATAAATCATATTTGTATCAATTTCATGCAGGTATATCTATGAAAGGTCGTTCAAGTTTGCTGGGCCGACTAGTAAGAGGCTATCCCATGCCGACACCAATTGGTGTTGGTGATTCCCAACTTTTTGACAAGGAATGGACTCTAACCTTATACCCCAACATTAATGTCCACAAATAAACTAATGTTGTAGCAAGGATCAGTAAAAAGAAACATTGTACACACAAAAAATGAAGTTTAGTTTTGAATATACCATGTATTCAGCCATCATGCTCAATTGCTTGCAGTGTGCCATAATTGTCAGCATTGGGCATGGTAACAAAGGCGATTTTAGGAACCACATTGGCAGTAAAAAGCACATAAGGTTGAGAAAATTAACTCGCAGCAAATTTTGAAAGTCCAAATTACCACTGTGTTTATTATCAAATATTAAGGCAGGATTGGTACTTTGTGGCAGACACGGCTTTTGTCAGAAGCTGAGCTAGACTGCTAGGATATATTACATATTTTGTATGTAAAATTGACAGTTTTGTAGTCTGATACTCTGCCAACAGAACAGGGTTAATGTAACTGGTGCAAAATGAATGTGAGTAATTAGCTTAATCTAGTAGATTTTACATTATCATATAGTAACAGAAAAACTCCTTTAAATCACTTTTCATTGGACCTAGTTTTGAAATTCATTATTTCTTGAACCCATTTGCATTATTATGATTATGTTAAAATTGGTTTGTATTTACACATTATTTTGTCTTTTATCCTATTAGGCTGCTTTCCGTGAGCCACGACTGTTGGTAGTGACTGACCCCCGCACTGACCACCAGCCTCTGACTGAAGCTTCCTATGTCAACATTCCTGTAATTGCCTTGTGCAACACAGACTCCCCACTCAGATATGTGGACATTGCCATCCCATGTAACAACAAGGTAAGATCAAATCCTACATCAGTAATGCTGATGTAAATGTTTTGTCAAGGGTTTTCCCTGGGAAGACAGTTTAAAAAAAAATGCCAGGGTACTTTGATTTCACAGAGTTCATATTAAAATAATAAGAAAGTTCTAAATTGCATCTATGGGCAAGTACCTCACTTTAAAAACGTCTTCTCTAGGTGCCCTATATGTTTTAATGGAACAGCCCTGACAGAAAGTAAGATTTGGATCAGATTCTTTTTTTCCTGTCTTCCAGTGAATATAGATGCATGCATTCCTGTCTTCCAGTGAATATAGATTCTAATGCATTTTATATCTTGTCATGGTGCTTTTAAATTTCTCCACTGCAAACCCAGTACTGTATATAGTTTTCAACAGCCCGAAAAATGACAGATGGTATATTTTGTTGCCAATAAGGAAGAAAAAGCCAATTTGCAACATTGGTGAAGCCCATTGCTATCACTGGAATGAAATACATTGTGTACGTGTTTGCAGTGGTTTCAATTAGTGCTTTTCAAGCCGTTTTGTTTGCAAACCAGTTAAAGAAAATCATTTATTTCAGCTACTGAACAATTGTATATTTAACTAGCTTCCAAAAATTATAATATTGCAATACACTTGAACCAGCAAGGCAACCCAGTGCCTGTAATTCTGCAACCAAGTACTTTCAAAACTGCTGATTATACATTCCAATTATTTGATATTTATGGATGGTGAGCATTGTTTTATAAACATTTTTTCCTTTAAAATCCTCTTGTGTTGCATTTAAATCTGTATGCACTGTTGATTACAGGGAACCCAGTCCATTGGTCTTATGTGGTGGTTGCTTGCAAGGGAGGTGCTTCGCCTACGTGGTACTATTAGCCGTGAGCATCCATGGGAAGTCATGGTGGATCTGTACTTCTACAGAGATCCAGAAGAGGTGAGGCTTGAATTGTTTTTCTTTTAATCAAGGCTGTATCGCTTGAGATTGATATTACTACTTGTCATATGCCATTACTTTGAAAAACAATCTATTCAAGTTATGACTAGATTGTTTTGAACTAAAAAGTCATCTGTCAGTTCTTGCCATGTGCATCATTTCACAATAAAAACTATAATTTCATTGCAATTTTTATGTTAGCAGACTCGTCATGCAATGTAGCATTTGGCAGGATGCTTTACAATATTTCACATCTAAACAGTTACATCAACAGTAATATCTTTGAATGTTTTAGTTCTAAATTTTCTTGCAACCACCCAATGTTTGCATGGATGAAAACTACTTTGTGATCACTTTTGTTGTATGACACATCTGTACCATAGGATAATGACCATGTTTTATTTTGTAGTCATTTTCTCAAGTACAGTAGTAGTATTTGTGCACCCATCCCATTTGTTTGTAATCCCAATCACCGCTGCAGATTTTAACAATAAAGGCCGCAATGATATTATGAATTTAAGCTCTTAAAATAAGTAGCAGAAAACAGTGAAAGAGGACAAACTTTGTAAAATTTAACAAATAATTTATGTCCCTATAATGCAAAGAAAAAATGGTTAAAAAAAACTTGTGGTATTGAAATAAAATCCTACAGTAATTCAAGAATTACAGACACAAGTCCTAAAAATTTGAAGCCATGAATAAATTTCAGTAAATGTCCAGAATAAATCCAAAAAACTGAAGGCAATAACAGCTCCTAGTGTGTTGATGTGCCAACGGTCTTTTGTTGACTCACAGAAATATTATTCTAGGTTTGAATACACTATAAATTGCATTTAATGTCTCTATCCAAGAATTTTATCAGAGCACTTTTGTATTTCCAGAGAAAATAATTCAATAATTTGAAGAAATAAAATCCCTCATTTACAATATATATATATATATATATATATATATATATATATATATATATATATATATATATATATATATATATATATATATATATATATATAGTTCTCTACTTGACCTCAGGTCACAATTAGCATTTTCTAATTTAAAAAAACCATTACCTAATGGGAAATAACCTAGAATGCTCCTGATATTTACAAAATAAAATCAATAACCTGTAAATAAGAGAATAACCTGTAAAATTCACTTAGGAAATTTGAAAACCGTGACCCAAATATACATATTTACTTCTTCTATTAATAGTGATTTTAAACTCAGAGATAATAAAAATATTTTAGAAATGTATTAGTTTTTTTTTTTGTTACGATAAATAAAACAAACAAAATGTCAACCTGGACCTAGCAGAAATGAACCCAATCCTGGACAAAGGCCAAGTCCAACATACAGTGCCACACCACGACAGCATGCAATGAAATTAAGCCAAACAAAACCAGCCAAAAACAAACAAAGCAAATTCAAAATACTTAACAATACTTGAAATGCACAAAACTGTTCATTTATGGTTTCTAACCAACTTCCGGCTTTGAGTAGGGGCCATAACTGCCAGCTTGTTGGATAAACCAAACAAAATGGAAGCTCTTAATGTAAACAAGTAGACAATACTGCTCAGTCCTCATCTAGAACAGTCCATTTTAGTAATAACTTGTCTGATTGTCATCTGATTCCATTATTCACAATTGCTATTTTTAATATTTTTAAATAAATTGAATGGATAAAAAGCATTTGTAATTAAAAAAATTTTAAAAAAATTAAAAAAATGGGATTTGTATTCTCAAAATTAAATGAATAAAATGGAGTTGTAACTCAAAAAAATTTAGAAGGGAGCTCTTAACTCCTAATAAGGAATTGTTAATATTATCAATGACTGTATGCTATCTGTTGCTTGAAAAACATTGACTCACCCCAGCAAATATGTCTACTATGTATCTAAAGAAACTTCCCAATTCAAAATACCAAGTGAAGTTGCATTGTTTGGGAATCCTTGGCAACATTCGTGTTAGACGATATAAATTGGGGCCCAGAGTGGCCGAGTGGTCTAAAGCGCTCTCAGTTACAGACCACTGCCATCCCACCTCAGTCTGCATGTGTTCGAGTCTCAGATTCGGCTAATGTGGGTATGTGAGAAAGGTTGCCAGTAGCTTCTCGTGGGTCGGTGGTTCTTTCTGCGGTTTTCTCAGGTTCTTCCTCCACCATTAATACTGGCCGGCATGTATAGTCTATCGTGTGCTGAAAAATGGCGTTAAACCCTACAACAACAACAATATAAATTATTTTAAATGACTAAGCTTTGTGTATTTTATTATATCCTTGATGCCTTTAATTTTTAAACATGCATTTACTTAAGCTACAAAATAATGATATGTTAATGCATCTTATTGTGTACATGACTAATTTACTAGATGCTTGAGGGTGGAAACATATTTTTAAGTGGACATAAGGTGGATGTGTCCTTTATCTTTGTTCCTCTTGGTTAGTCTTTACCTATATATTTTTTCACACAATGTTTATTTTTCAACATTTGCTATTACCAGACTTAGAGTGGATGTAATTTGGAGCAAGAAAAAAAAAGCTGTTTACAAGTCAAGGTTATTGGGAGTTAAAGATGGAAAGCAGTTTCACACACGCTCCTGCACACCCCCCTCCGCCTCCCCCCCCCCCCACTTCCAGCTTTTAAAAACTATTGAGGTCATTTAGAACAGACATATTTTTACCCATTTCTTGCTTACTGAAGTTGGTAGGAAAAACGTTTAATGCTGGACTATACCATTTGCTCGTTTTTATTCCAGGCTGAGAAGGAGGAGCAGGGAACTGTTGCAGAAAAGGCACCCATGAAGGAAGAAAGCCAGGATTGGATGAATGAGGCTACACCAGTTCCAGCCCCCGCCCCTGAGGTTAGTGACTGGGCAGCAGAGACCATCCCTGTTCCATCTGCCTTGAGCAGTGGTTTTGCCATTTCACAGCCACCAGCCACAGAAGATTGGTCTGCAACAACTGATGACTGGTCAACCCAGACAACCACCAAAACAAATGACTGGGGTGGTTCTGCTGAGAACTGGGGTTAAATTGACCCACAGCAATGGCAGCTAGTTCAGACTTTTTTTTTTAGGATTTCAGCAGTGATCAGTGTAATTAAAGTCTTGAAATGCACCATCATTGAATATCTTTCCTTGGATTCAGAATGAAAAAGTAAAAGTAAAAAGTACCTAAGAAAAAAGTATTGTTCGTTTTTTTTTTATGTTCTCGACATATACCTTTGGAGAAAGTATAATGTGTTTCCCATGTCCATCCATCATGTTTTGTTTGTTGCAAAATTGGTTTTTGCATTTATCTTTTTCAAAGGATTTGATGAATATTTATCAAATTTGGTACGGGTTTTAAATCGTGATGCACAAGGTAGTTGGTCTGATTTTCCGAATTCTCGAAGATATTGAGGGATTTTATGGTTTGAAATCAGACTTTACATCAAGAAGACATTCAGTTCAGTTCGATTTTCTTGTTCTCTGGCCAAATTGTTTTGGCCCCAGGTACAAATTTCAGTTTGCAGTCAGAAAAGCTTTAGCTTTCGAAGAATTAAAGCAAAATTTGGTTTAATACTTTACATTAAAGACATGGTCGGATTTGATTTTACTGTGTTTTTCAAGTGACTTCGGAATGTCACTTTCTCAAATTTATTCACTTGGAAAATGCACTGGTTATATTAATTCATTTAGTAAATGTGTGTCCATCGTCAATGAACTAGATTCATTTCAAATGGATTATCAGAACCAGGGCTGCATCTACCATCAGACTGCATTACATTGGTGAACTTTTAAGCTATTATATTTGGTACAACTTGTTGTTTTTCAGCAGAACTGATGATGCCAGTTCTCACATGAGACCTAATGCAGGGTTTATACATTGGCTGAAGTTACTACATGTTCTTTATGAATATGTTATTTTATGGAACAAATGTAAGAATGGTGTGAAATAGAAGAAATGTGAAATAATTGTGGGCAAACTATATCTTGCTCAGTTCCAAATTTTGCAAGAGGTTATTCCAGTATGCAAAACACAAGTTTTTTTTCTGCTAAACATACAATTCCCTCACAATTGCAGATTGGGGTACTAACAAAATGTAAGATATTGCTTTTTTTCCTTCTTGTTTTTCACTACAATTTTGATTGCATAATAATCCAGCTTTTAAGTTTGTTTAAAGTGGTTTTCTTTCAGTGTGCATTTTGCCAATGAACTTTTCAAACTGTCCTCATAAAAGGTAACTTTGCTTCCAACACTTCATTGTATAAAGCTATAAATTCAACATGCTCACAGAAACAGATTATGTTAACTTGGGACACATGAAAGATGGGCATAAAGTATTTTGCGCTTATTATAGCTCCTTTCATTTTGATGTGAATTCATGAAGTGATCCTTGCATCCGGGAATATTTGTTGGAACAAATATTTAGCATGGTCTCCAGCTTCAACAAGAAAACAAACAATGCTGCAGTGTTTGTATTTTGCAGTTCGATTGATGATGGCTTAAAATATTCTAGAGATGAAATCTGCGAGTTCTTAATTTTCCCAACCATTATATGCTTTTTGCTACCATTGGGCATCCTCACATTGTCTCTGCCACCATACCCAATGTTAACATTTGTGTCACACTGCGTGCAAAGATCATGATGTATATTTATGTTTGATTGCTGAATGCATGGCAAGTGTTTGGTATATATCTAAAATTTCACTTTATGTGCAATATTTGTTTTCTACTTATTCCGAGTTTCCTCTGACTCTTGCCACCCCATTTTTTACATTTGAACATTTATGTTGGAGTGTAGAGTCCATTCCCTATATAAAAAAAAGCCAGACATGATTTTTCTGTTTTAAAACAGAATTCCGCTTTTCTCCCTACTTGAATCCGATTTTTCTTGATATAGTCCGTTTTTTTAAAATAATGTCCTATCCATTTTTTTCTTCTGGTTTTTAACTGTTCATTTCAGTCAAATTCCGCAACAACCCTTGTAACATATTCACTCCATATATTATTTAGCCCATGACTCTCATAAAGAGTATTCTGATTGGTCAAAAGTTTAAATTCCTCCAATGAATCTTTGGGTAAAGGAAACTGATGGCAATGGAAAGAAGAAGTGTGCTTGCCCAAAAAAATGGCATCCCTAGTTGTTGAGAGACGATGACACGAAAAGCTTGGATAAATGTTTTTAAAAAACGGAAGGGAATGGCTGGAACATTATGTCAACGGAAATTTAGTTGGTCAGTTTATAAGAAAACTGACTGCTTGAGACCACGTTGGGGGAGTACCCCCAAACCCCCCTTTCACATTTTTTTTTTTAAAGGTCAAAATCATGTCTGAAAAGCTGGAATTTTACACCACCATTTGGTGTCTGCATGGGGTAGCTGGCCCAGGAAATTTGAACAACCTTTTATTAAGATATACCTGCATGAAATCAATATGAATATGATAATTTTCTTAAAAAATAGTGAGCATAGCATTTGCCATGTCTTTAATTCGCTGACAGAAGAGACAAAAGCATTTTTAAGTCACATGACTATACAAATCTCGCAACCTATATGTCATTGAGGTCATATAGTCAAATGATGTGGACAATAAACAAATTTGCAAAGTAAAGATAGGGTTTCAAGGGTCAGAGGAAACTTGGACTATTGGCAGTGAAGACATTTTCAAGATGCTTTGTCAAATGGTAATTTAAATTGGTGTTGGCGGCACATGTATGGAACAAAATTCTGGTTAGGCCCCATTTGCTCTTAAACGGATTTGTAAAACTATCTTGTACAGATTAAAATAACACTAAATTACTTGCTACCTAGCCAACTATACCAATCAGCTATACAGTAATACCTCGAACATTCGCGAAGTTAGGTTCCATAACCTGATGC
Source organism: Unio pictorum (assembly GCA_030141615.1). Classification (NCBI taxonomy): domain Eukaryota; kingdom Metazoa; phylum Mollusca; class Bivalvia; order Unionida; family Unionidae; genus Unio; species Unio pictorum. The sequence goes on from JARLTB010000044.1 coordinate 15,644,176, forward strand.
AGATCAGGAGGAATTGCTAACGTTTGGTACGAGTCACTAAAAATGCTAATAAATGTTTATTTCTAGAGTTTAAACCCTAAATTAGACCCAAAGCACTTTAACATCATTTAAAAATTGGCTTAATACATTACCCTTAAAAAAAAAAAAAATGGTTGGCGTAAAAATAGAGTACAGTATCGCCTAATGGGTTTTTGCCACACTAGTGCATTTACAGTACAGTATACTAACATTACCCCTATACTAATTCATTGGGTGCCGTTTTCTTTTGCACTTACAGTAAGGTAAAACCAAGTAACAAATGGGACTGTAAACTTAATGACTGACATTTTCATTGTCATTGTCAGGAAGATAACTAGGTAAACTTCATATGTCACAAAAGTCGTATAACGAAGGTACAATTCAATAAAATAAAGAAAACGTGTACGTACTGTACCTAGATGGTACAGGAATTCAATCAGTTTAAAATTACATAAAGATGTACAGAGAAATAATAAGTTGTATAAAATATGTGCACGTGCTAACTAGGAGAAAGGAAGAGAGAAAACAAAAATACATATGCACATTAAAAATATTAAATTTAAAAAAACTAGTATAGGTGCTCACCAATGATGAATGATGATGAATAGCTGTGCACTACTGTACGGTGAAAAAAAATGAAAATTACTGCACAGTGAAGTTGAGAGAGTTACAGCTAGGTTCCAATTAAAATTTTGCAAATTCACAAGTCCAGAAATGGGAATGTTCTAGGTGTTTCTTAGTTCACTAATATTGCAACCAATAGTACTGGACTGTTTCGACAATTGTCGATATCACAACTAGCGCTCAACATGAGATTTTGCTGCAGGTCTTATGAAAATTTGCTCTTAAAATACAAACTTTAAGCACACTAGTAAAAACTATGAATTTATTTTTTCTCTTGAAAATTCTGAATAATTGGTACATCTGTTTTATTTGGATATGGGTTTCATCTTAGAATTAATGAAATTAGTGAGGGAACCAGACTAATTTTACAGCAGCACCCCAAATGCTTTAAAATGCACCTATTTGTTCATGCAAAGCATCTGCATCAAGTTGTTTATTATATAATTTTTTTAAATGGCGTCCAGAAAGTGATGCATGTTTAAGATGAAAGAGTAAATAAGATTTTAGAAAAGTGTTAATAATCAACACAGAAGAATAAAAAGGTGTATTCAGATTCTTGTGAATAAAAGGATACATTTACATTTATTGGACATTACAAAAAAATGTTGAGGATACAATTGCCATCATCATGGGAAATGGAAAAAAAAGAATTTGCAAGAATGGGGTCAAGTTGAGAGATGATTGCGAAACATTTATTGAACCGTAATTAAATAAAAGCAAAGGAATATGATTGATCATTGTATTTTCCAAAGCGATGATTGCAAAACATTTATCGAACCGTAATTAAATAAAAGCAAAGGAATATGATTGATCATTGTATTTTCCAAAGCAATGATTGCAAAACATTTATTGAACCGTAATTAAATAAAAGCAAAGGAATATGATTGATCATTGTATTTTCCAAAGCAATGATTGCAAAACATTTATTGAAATGTAATTAAATAAAAGCAATGGAATATGATTGACCATTGTATTTTCCAAAGCGATGATTGCAAAACATTTATTGAAACATAATTAAATAAAAGCAAAGGAATATGATTGATCATTGTATTTTCCGAAGCGGTGATTGCAAAACATTTACTAAACCATGAAGTTTCCTCTCTTTAGGAAAAGTTAACATTGCATACTGTGGCTACCAATAACAACATAAAAATACAAATTAAATTTACAATCTTATGAAACTAAATATCTGACCATAAAAGCCCCAATGCTGCAGTTTTTCCTAAATTTCACCATTCTTCCGATCTAAAGTTGGGATTGAAGGAAATGATTTGCTAAAAAGACTATCTGACATTACCTGCTCCTTGAAATAATCAAGATGCTGGGTTTAAAACAATGTTCAATTATTCAGTTTAGAATTAAGAGGTGCCACCTCATAATTTGATTACTGAAGTTGTTCGTAATTTATTTGTTTTTTTTGTAAGTGCTCCAAATGGGGTGACGTCATGCACGCAACAAATTCCACTAGTGACTGATCCAGTGACAACATTAGCATGGCAGACAAATTGATTCAAAAGGGAAGGAAGAGAGTTTCATATACAATTTATTTGGAACAAAGTAATTTAGAATAATGTTACACAAGGACCATGTACTGTATCTGACAGCATCAGGTCTTGCTTCTTCTGTCTGCAACGGTGATATTATGAACTCTTGCATTCCAGCTTTCAAATGAAATTGGCTGATCCATGGAATTTGCCAATCAACATCGGATTAATTTGTATGCATGTGAAAAATGGGCGTGTTTCTCAGTGCGAGGTAGAAATTATAAAGCCCATAATAAAATTAATCCTTGATACTATCTAGTCTTAAAGGCTCCCAACAATGTTTTCAAGATTCACAATTATTCACATGATATGAAATTGCATACAATGGCAGCAAGGGGGGGGTGTGTGCTTTATGAAAGTTAGAAGTTAGGTGGGTCATGTACCAAAGACTTTTTGAAAGAAAAAAAAAAGTTCACCTGTTGGCATGTTTTAATTTCCCTAGAAATAGCCATCTCCAATTAGCAGGTTCAGAAAGATGATCATGTTTTTTGTTGCATGCTCACCAAAATCCAGGCCAAGTATGTGCTGCTGGTGATAATGAGTGTTATAGTGAATTGTTTAGATATGTGTTTGAAGATATGGGGTGAAGATCAAATGAAAGCATCTTTCAAAAAATGTATACTAACTAAAACGTCAAGATAAACAAGTTATAATGTAAAACGATTTGACATGGCATGTGATACAGATCTGTACCCTTGGATTCTGTTGCTCTCTAGGAAGCTGAGATACCTGTGCCCAAAGCCAGACAGTGCAGTGTGCATTAAATAGAATACCTAGGACCTATATCACTCGATATGCAAGTTCTATCAGTGTAGTTTAAATTAGTTAATCATCAATTTGTAAAAAAAAATTGTTTAACTTGTCAACATCTATTATCTAAAAGATTAAAGAGTAAAATCAGATCTTTATAGTGGTATAATTATTTTTCACAATATATTTTTTTTTAATGCTTTAAAATTTTGTGTACTTGTTCACCGTCAAGTCAGTGAAGCAGTGTGTCCAACCACACTTGACATTTCTCAACCACAGATTCTACTGAATTGTTTACATCTACATCACTAAATCAACCAAATTTGGTAAATTATCAAAAATAAGTGTTACCTACATCGACTATGGGATCTATAACTGACTTATTGAAGACTTCATAATCATAATTCTAATAATCCAAACTTATGTGCTGAACAAAATCTGTCAACATTTTGGAGAGTGGAGAATCTGACCCAGTTAAATTAAATACTAGATTACAACCAGATCTTAATTCACAACCATGTGATGTGATGGTCATTTATAAATGACCATAGTATCTAATGGTGGGTTTTCCCCAAAGTGGTGCTACAAAACCAGCTAATAATTGCTGATGTTTACTGTAGGCGTCCAAACACACATGCCGATGGTTCAGAGGCATCTAAACCTGCTTGTACATGTATGTGAATCAGGATGAGACATCAACTATCACTGAGTATGGGGTAGAGACATCCAAAAGTGCTTACATCAGGTAAATAGTTAAGTAGTTTTGCAGAAAGTTTTCATCCCCTTTGCATCCCCACAACTTTCACCCTTTGATCCCAAAATATATTTAAAGTTAAACTGGTATTGAGCTAAAAGTCTCATTTTTGCTCCAGAAGATATTTTAGTTAGAAATACAAAATGGTTTTAATAACAAAGGGTTAATAAAAACAAAATACAAAAGCAGTAATACATTCTCTTTCCTTTCTTGCTTCTTTTTGTATTACAAATTGTAGTGACTTTTAATTGCTTTTAACAATAGCGTCTATTCTTTAGTCTACGAGGATGAAACATGTTGCCAGATTTATCCAATCATCTTTTTGCTTTCTTTTTTATCAGAACATTTTCCTCATCATTTGGTCTCTTCACAGAACCAATTCCTTTGAAAACAGAATCATCCAGAGTTTTACCAATTTGATAGGTCCAAAGAGTTATCTCCACCTTGTGTGGGGTCCACTTGAAATACCCATCTCCTTTAATAAAAAAAAAGGGGAAAAAAATGTAAAACTGGGTGTTACATTTTTTTCATTATTATTACTCTTCTTAGATCTACTCTAAATATAATGAACTGTGTTTCTAGTGAGCCTTTACAGTACTTTTTGCCTTGAAACCCATAAACACACCAACCATTCAGTATTTAAACCTTTTATTGTGATGTCCTGCAACTAATAAAACATAAAACCATACAATCATCCTCTCTTTAATTAGTGTAAACAAAGTAAGATTATAAGTTTGCTCTATAAATCAATATCAGAGCTGAATCTAATTAGTCAAACTATATACAGTGGAACCTCGCTAAAACACACCCTGCGATAAAGTGAATTCGGATTTAATGCGGTTTTGGCATGGTGCTCAAAATTTCGTATATTCATTCACAAATGATTTTGTTTTCTTCTTCAAAGTATGTGAAATAGTGTATTAAGAATTTATTATCATTTTGGGGAAGAGATCGCTAATGCAGATGAGATCTTCTAAAAGTTCGCTTTTATAATAAGATCGTGTCGTGGTTCCTGAAATTTTAAATATGTGTACGTGTATTTTTCTTGTAGCGGGAATTTTAAACAAATTTAAGTACGAGAATAGTGTGTAAAATGTTTATTATCATTTTGGGAAAGAGTTCACATATAAATTTTAATATAATACAATTGTGGCGTAGGTGCTTAAATTTAACAATTTCACCAGGTTCTTGAAGTGTTATGCCAAAATAAACATTATGTGGTCTTTGTGGTTGTCTTCAATTAATTTTGTATACAATCATTGTTAAAAAAAATAGCCAACTTGTGTTTCTTCTTTAACTGCACACACAACCAAGCAGCAGACAATGCAGTGCTTGATAAAAACTTCTCACTGGTTAATAAACATTTAAAAAAATGAAAGACACCAACATGTTTTCTGGGCTTGGTGGTGTTATTAGACGCAATCAGTTGACCAGTAAATAATGTCCACTTTACTAGCTATAAATTGAGAGGGTATGAAATTGTACATGCGTTCAGCTTAAAAACAATTAAGAAAGTGACTTGTGATCATTGTAGGGCCATTGCACTTAGTTCTCAGGTTTTACATGTGTATGGGGTTTGCTTATGAAATCATTATTAATTTCCTTTTTTAAAAATATAAACAATATTTTACCATTATGGAAAAGTAAATTCACAAACGTTAGTTGATCTCTGCACTTTGTGCAAAAAAAGTTTATTTATCAAATATATACATTTAATTACTAAAACTGTTACCTAGTCACTATGTTCTAATATTTCTTAAGTAATTCCTCATGGTATCTTGGGAACCAGTTCTGTTATACACAAAGACGAACATCACACTGTTTGCACATGATGGACACTTCATGCCTCCTTTTTTATCTGGTACACATTTTGCATCGCCCTGGTTTCTCTGCTTGAATGGGCCAATGTGCATTTCCACAGTTATCAATTGTAGATGCGGCCTTTCTATTTCTTGATCCTCAAAATGTCCCAATCATCTGCTGTGCAAGCGCAATCCTGAAATCAAGTTGTCTCCGTCGGACTTCTTTCTTCTTTTTGGTGACAAGTTTGTGGTTGGGCGACTCCTGCATAGTTATTAATGCGTTTACTAATGTAACATCAAAGCAGAACCAAAACAGATATTTCCACCATTTGGTAGCTTTGCGGCAGGTAGAGTATTGCATCCTTTTCTGGTCTGCCAGGTCAACCCCAAACATGTATTTATTATAAAGTTCAGAGACAATCGGAGCTGGCACTTCCTGGTATGTTCCATTTTTTGTCTCCTACGCAGACTTGCTCTTGCATGAATTGCAACTGGTGGATAGATAATGGACAATTTTTTTGTCCTTCCAAGCGATTGCACATCACCTACCTTTTGTCATCAAGATACTGTCACCTCTGTTCTTTAATTTGACTGATTATATTTCTTTTGGCATTCCCTTTCTATTTGCCTGCACTGCACAGAGGCAATATATTTTTTCTTTTCTAAGTGATTCAAATAGTGCTGGACTGGAGAAAAAATTGTCCATGTAAACAACATGCGATTTCCCACGTATTTTTTCCGCCAGATCATTTACCACACATGCACCAAGGCCCTCTTCTTTTTTGCCTCCAGCCTGGCCCTCTTCTCTTCCAGTATACACTTAAAACTCATGAACATAACCATTGTGTGGATCTGCTCGTTCCCAAACTTTTATTCCAAACTTGGTCGGCTTTGCAGGCAAATATTGCTTGAAGGATAATCGACCTTTATAAGCTATCATCCCTTCATCCACACTCTGCTCTTTATGACCATTGTAATTTTCAAGACAAGTTTTTTCATCTAAAACTGGTCTTATGTGACACAACTTGTCATGTCCGGGCTGGCGTCTTGGAGGATTCGGTCTGGTATCATTTATGTGAAAATACCACACGTGCACCAAGGCCCTCTTTGTACTCTGGTCATAATTGTAGGAATACTTATTATCTGGAAGGGCCATGTTGATCGCCAAGTTAGGCTATATTCAGGAAGTCCCAGGATGGACATAACCAAATATATTCCAAGAAAGGCTATCATTTCGTCAATTGTCGTGGGTTGGCAGAGTGAATCAGGCTTTTCTTCAATGCATCTTGCCACATATCCATTAGTTTGAGCAACAATGCTTTCAATCAAAGCCAGGAAAAAAAATTTAAAGAAAAAATCAATTTCCTTTTTCCCCTCATCCAAAACGAAAGAAGAGCCGACGCTTTCTGTAAACTCTGTTACTTTTGGCGCATGTGGTTTTGTCCACACTTCGTCATCTTCATCATCAGTTTCTGTCTCAATTTCTGACAGTCTTGATAAAGAAGATATATCAATGTCACTACCAATGCTTCTTAATTCATGCTGGTCAATATCATCCTCAGAAAAAACGGAAAATTCGGAATCTGAATCACTTTTGTAAGACAACACCATTGTTTCTACCATCAACTACAAATGCATGTATTAACAAACACGTGGTACAAATTTGAAAAAAGGAACCGGATTTAGTAAGAACAATCATTTGATAACTCTAATTTGATCGGTTGAACAGACTTTTACTTCCATATATTGACCAATACGACCCATTGTAACAATAACATACAGAGTGGATCTATCCGTCACTAGGGTATAGGAAGCATAAAAGGCAAGCGGATATATCAGTCACCGGGAGTAATAGTGCTCCATTTACAAGCGGATTTATCAGTCACTGGTGAGGCTAGGCATATTTATGCAGCGGATATACATGTCAGTCATAGTGAAAGAGTTAACTAGAAAAACAATTATTCACCCTAGGTAACGTTTCATACATGTACAATGAAAATGATCCAACTGTTCTAAATCAAAACAAAGTTATTTCTTGTCTTATTTTGGTACAATACCTCCCTCCTAAGAGAAAAATGTACACATTTTGTAGCTATCACAAAATAAAAGAGAATAACTACTGATGTTGCTTTACTTTACAATATCTAAACTGGTTATACAGTTCTCCGGATTTTCTATTTACATTCTACTCAGATAATCTGCAATTACATTTTCGACCCCCTCTGATTGCCTCAACTAAACAAAATGATAGAATTTAAGTATTAGCACCCAACACATCAAATGAGCATAAGACCTTATCTTTGTTTAAATACAACAATGGTTGATGGTCTGTTTCAAGAACAAAAAAATCGCCCTATCTAGGGTGAGTAGCAAAGAGATTTTCAAGACGACTGCTATGGAACCCTAACTGGATATCCTAAATGAAAATTTTCATTTTAGACGAATTTAACATTATAAGACCTCTTGTGGTGAAACGCCCATGTCAATATGAGTAGGAAAAGCAAGATTTTCAAGATGGCTGTGATGAAAGGCATCATCTCACAGCGAAAACCCACATCATTATGAATTTCTATTTAGAAGGAATAACAATGAGATTTTCAAGATGGCTATGATGAAAGGCATCATCTCAAAGCGAAAACCCACATCATTGTGACTTTCTATTTAGAAGGAATAACAATGAGATTTTCAAGACGACCACTGTAGCAAATATATTGGATATCCCAGTGATAACATTATCACATAGGACAAACACTACCACAGAATGAATATGTGTGCAAAGTTTAATGGGAATCTTTGAGGTAGTTTAGGATGAGTAGTGATAACAGACTAAAGACAGACTGATGACAAACCATCCCATAACTGCTCTGGTCTATCACTAGTAGAGGTAAAAATGAGGATTTTAAAAACTTGTCTGAAAGTAAGGAACTCTCCATATAGGTTCAAAGATATACCCTGGGTTAAAAAAGAATTTCAAATGTCCCTGACATTATATCCAAATTGCATGGATACTATAGATTATGACGGCGATGCCGCGTCGTCAATCTCTGCTATAAGACAAAGCTTTCTGATTCTATAAATACCAAAATACTTCCTAAAGTTTGGGAATTATGATCGTATATAAGAAATTTGACCAGCTCTGCCTGAAGGAATGATACCAGTATGATCAATGCTAAAGTGACAAAGACAAAACTTAAAACGTAACATTATTACGACCAGTGTTTGCTCTTGACCTGATATGATCTGCAAAAACAATTAGAGCTTGATACTATATATGTCCATGTTGTACTGAAACCAAGCTGACCATTTACCTTGTTCATTCAGTTTTCTCACAATGGCTTTTACTTGATCCATATACATGAGGTAGAACCTGAGGTTATAACTGATTGACTGAAGACCTGGCAGGGCCATCATGGACTCATCAGCCATAAACGCAGCATGCTCTGGGGCACCCGCTGCTAGAACAGCTGGGAAGAAACAAAGATAAAAATGAGTTGAGATGCAGCATAAAGAATAAATGTAAAAAATATAAAAAAACACGGTTCTGCAAAGCTTGTACATTTCACTTGCAAAAATATGTCACATACGCACACCCACATATCAACTAAAATTTATTTATTATGTGAAAGACAGAAAATACCAGGAAGCAACATTTTACTGGATTTACAATCTTATTCAATTATTTGATTACATAACAAAGTGATCAACATCCTGTGTTTTTAAATTACATTCTCTGCTCAAACCAGCTATCAATATCATGTTGCCAAAGACTCTTTGATGCATGGAGACAAAAGGAGACTTCAAAATAAGTGGGGGACTGCAATAGTGCTTACAAAACATGAAAAATGTAAACGGAACTTAAATGAGATAAACAGTACTAAGTTATTCTCACAACTTTAATCAGGCAGGGTTTGCTAATATCTTATGGGAAATACTTTTTGAAATAGGCAATATATATCATTAACTGATAACTGATAAAAGAATGATGATGATTACTGGGTCCATTTTTTGCTGCACAAATTGGTGTAAAATGAAATGCAAGTAAAAAAAAAAGTTAAACTGTCAGTAGCAGACATGCTGCAGGCAGTAATATATGTAAAATTTAAAAAATAAGAAAATACCACAATAAATATAAGCAGAAGAATCATAACTTTTAGCATCAGCTGATTTCTGTCATGAATTATAGACCATTATCTAACTTCTTTCTTTACAAGGTAATTAAACCTTCAGATATATTTGCCACAAGTCAGTAAAAGTGATTTTTTTTATTTATGGTTTAACGCCATTTTTCAGCACAATATAGGCTATACATGGCGGCCAGTATTATTGGTGCAGGAAGAACCCGGGAAAACCCCCGGAAAGAACCACCGACCCACGAGAAGCTACTGGCAAGCTTTCTCACATAACTACATTAGCCGAATCTTAGACTTGAACCCATCCAGACAGAGGTGAGATGGCAGTGATCCGTAACGGACAACTCTTTATACCACTCAGTCCCTGGGGGCTACTCAGTAAAAGTGATGCAATCCATCAATGTACAAACATTAATGGCTTTCTGATAGAGGATACACTCTGGCTGAGTTTAAAAAAAAAGGCATTAGATGTGTATGAATTATCTGAAATCAATACATACCTTGTTATTGCAAACTGATCAGAAACAGGAATGACTATCGTAAAGTGTTAGTTTGATTGTTTGGAGTTTATTATGAATTGCACTAGCTTTAGTTTTCCACTATGTTTTCTGGGTGTATTTACTTACTGCAGGTTTTAAATCTATAACAGAAACTTTAAATTCACAATAGACAGATTCAAGGCCGACAAAGAATTACCTAGTATAGAGATTGCCATGATTTTATCTAAATGTGCTTGAGTTTTTTAAAAATATAATGTATATTTCGAAACTAATTTGAGGGAGGTGCTGTACATGAATGCTCTCCAAGTGTGCAAATTCATAACAATTATATTGGCACACTGTGTAACCTTTCAGCATCTTTACCTGTAGTACTGTCAATGCCTTTATTATTATCAAGTCATAATTGGCTTATCCATTTTGGTAAATTACCAGATGCTGTTGCAGGTCCTACTGCCTTTAGTATTGTCAAATCATTAATTGCCTTATCCAGGTTGGGAAGTTTCTTAAAGGCTTTTTTACTAGCTTCCTCAACTTCTGAATCTGTATTGGTCTGAACAAGTTCTGTCAATCTGGGACGAAACTTTCCTCTCTGAAAAGGATAAAAAGAAGTGAGCTTTGAAAAACATATCCACACATTCTCACCTATTTTGATACCTTTCATGTTGAGCAAATACCCAAAAGATTTAAGAAATGTGGTGTCTCAACCCTTCTGAAGCCAAGAATTTGCAAAGAAACTTTAAACCACAACAACGTTGACTATTGACAGCAAAAGCAGTTACTGTATGTACACAGCATTGTGCTCTGTATCATTTCAAAGCAATTCAATGCTATTTAACCAAACAAAAACTGTAATATGAATTATGTTAATATACAAGGTTCTGAAAAGGCTATAGGTTTGTCCTTTATACCACTTCTAAAACAAATTGTGCAAACATTCATCTTTGTCCTCTTCTTATAACAAAGAAAAAAACAACTCTTGAAACATTTCAATACATATATAGTGCAAGTTTTTTTTTTACATACTGTCAGTTTCCATTTCATCAACTTGCATAGTTCATCCCTGGTGATATATTTCTCTGATCTTGCTTGGATAATCTCTGGTAACTCGCTTTGGTACCTGCAAAACAGAGAATTGTGGGTAGTCTATATGTGAAAATTTAGTGCAACCTAAATGCTACAGGTTCTTGCCATAAAGGGCTATTTTAGTGACAGTTACTTCCCTCCCTTGCCTTCTCCACACAGTATATGGTCACAAATGAGTTCCAAGTTGCAAAGCATGTTATGGGCTTCCTTAGTAATACAATTTTGTGAAATCTTAATTTCAGACTTAAACATGATTTTTCATGCATTTATTCTTTCTGTGTATTAAAATGAAAGCGAATGTTTTACACTCAAGAATACATTCTAAAATGCAGAGAGATCTTTCAACAACTAAAAAAATAAAAAAGTGTTAACATTGTAAGCTGTTGTCGTGGTATGGTTTGACTCCATTTTTCAGCACAAGATAGGCTATACATGCCACATGGTGGCCATTATTAATGGTAGAAGAAGAACCTGAGAAAACCCCAGGAAAGAACAACCAACCCACAAGAGGCTACTGGCAAGCTTTCTCACATACCCAAATTGGCTGAATCTGAGACTCGAACCCACGCAGACAGAGGTGAGATGGCAATGATCTGTAACATAGAGTGCTTAAGACCACTTGGCCACTCTGGGTTCCCAACATTGTGTGCAATTCGTAACTATTAGGTTAAAGTCTTCTTACTTCAAAATATAGTAGCATTTGTTGTCCAAACTGTACATGACACTAACGTGGTACTTTATGTAGTGACCACACTAAAAGATTTTATTCCTTGGGACTTAAAGTTGTAGTACTTTTTTTTTTATTGGACCTCTATTTAATGACTGCACTGTTTTGAAAGGACTACTTAAATATTCTGGTATTTATTTTGTTATTATTACATTATGTCATACTTATTTTATGAAAATCCTTTCTGATGAGTTGGACATTCAGGTACTAAAAGACAGTATAAATCACATACCATGTCAATACTGCTAAAGATGCTGCCTAATAATATAGTCTGTCATGACAATAATTATTCTGGCCTCACATGCAAGCCATTACAAAACATAGACATCTTAAAAGATAGGATTTGTTTCATGTTGTGGAAACAAGTGTCCAGTGGTTCTTTCAGTCTTGTTGACCTTGACATATGACATAAAAAATGAGTATGTGCTTTTCTGGTCTCAATGCAAGCCATCCACAAAGTTTGCTCATGGTTTGTGGCATTAGACCTAACTTATTGTGTGGAAATAATTTTTGTTAGTCACTATGTCTTTAACTTTTGACCTTGTAACTCTCAAATAAACAGGTGTCTGTTGTCTCAAGTGCAGTCAACATAATTTATCATAGTCAAAGCTTGTGACCTTGAGCAGTCTTGTGGAAGTTTTCCTTCTTTCAGCACACGAGACCTTGACCTTTGAACTTTTAATCCCAATTTTGTCAACCTTGCCTGAAATACATGCAATCCAAAAAGTAAATATTGTGCATAGGCAATTTTTATTCGTAGAGTCATTGTGACCTTGACCAGAGGTCTTGCTAGGATTTTAAAACTAGGATTTCAGGACTCCTCTCTTGGGGAAAAACAGGAGTCCCACCAGCAAATGTTGTAGTCCCCTACCAGAAGCAAATTGTGCACATCTGAAATGGCTATATTTCCAGATCAGTAGAAACAGTGGTTGCCATCAAGTTTTATTTTCTAACATTTTCTTTACAGCACTGACATATAACCCTTGTTTGTCCATTAGAGTGAGAGTGAATAATGTTAGGCCAAGGAAATGTCTTATTTCAAGCACTACTGGTAAGTTAGGCATCTCACATAGTGTTCCACGTGAAATGTCACTTCTAGTACTCTGCTGAATTTCATTACAATCTACGTCAATTTGCTGTTTAACCCTAAAATACTTATCCAAATTTACAAATAGCATTTTGTTTAACTTTCAACATGTCATGATTTTTGAGGTCACATGCACTACTTATTTGTCTACACTTAGAAACAAACACAATAATGAAAGCAAAAGTTGTTTATTTGATGTACTCTTATACACAGGTATATCAATGGGTCATTCTGCCTCTGAAATCAGTTGTAAATATTATAAATATCAGCACATTTTCTCACCACTCTGCAGCTAGTCAAGTCTTCAAATTTGCTGCCAAGCTTTTGGGTCATATTCTTCAGACGTACTCTTACAAAGACAACATATATGTCTGGGGGGTCTTTCAGCCATTAAATTTTCTGATTGTAAATATCAGCACAGCTAATATGATCAGCACATTTTCCCACTCAACAAGTAGTTGAAGCAGGACTAGCAAGCTCTTGAATTTGCCATCTAGCAAATTGATGCATACAGGGGACTCCTGTATAAGTGATTTTCTGCATCCCAATACAAAAATTGCGCCAAAATACGCGTGATTAAATGTTTCAGAGACCTCTGTTGACTTTTAACCTTTTTATGCCACATTCAATATCTCTCTTATCTCAGATGTAAGACATTCACAAAGACTGGTCAAGGTAAACAAGCAAAGTTATTGTGTGGAATTATTTCCCTCTTTCAGTTTCACTTACGCTGACACTTGGCCTTATAAGCCTGAGGTCAATAGGTTTCTTCCTTGTCCTAAATGCAAGCTTCTTAGCTTGGTAAATGGACAGCATCATAACATGAAAAGCTCCACCATATGGTGGGCATGTAAAAAAAAAAATCTATATGCTGTGCCAATACACTTAATTTGAAAGAGTAATAAGCAAATCTGCCCACAAATGAAACATTTCTCTAAAAAAAACATGCAAGACTGTATTTGCTGTCTTTGTGAATACTGCCAGAATATGGCAAACCAAGCAGATAAAAGAAACATGGTAAACAATTTCAGTGTTAATATTATTTATTATTATTACAGTACACAATAGACGGGATTTTCCTTCATATGGTACTGGCTTTCTATTGTTATTTAAAGTGATATTACATCTATTGTAATGTTATTATTATTTATTATTATTACAGTAAACATTAGAAGTGGGATTTTCCTTCATATGGTACTGGCTTTCTATTGTTATTTAAAGTGATATTACATCTATTATAATGTTATTATTATTTATTATTATTACAGTAAACAATAGAAGTGAGATTTTCCTTCATATGGTACTCACTACTGGCTTTCTATTGTTATTTAAAGTGATATTACATCTATTATAATGGTATGACAAGACCCATAACTTGTAACTACTTACCATATTTACTGTAAATGTTGGGACACGAAAGAAGAAAAAAAATTGTCCCAGAACATATGGTGAAACAGTCTTTTCATTTTGGTCATATGTCCCAAGACTAAAGAAATTTTTAAAAAATTTGTATTGCATTTGTGCTTCCTCCCCAAGCAATAAAATAGATAAATAAACTGCTTAACTGATAATAAACAGAAAGAAACTGACCTTGTATTGTTATCATTTATTCCTTTTTTCAACATGAGTATTAAAGAATAAAATATACCCACAAAATCCATATAAGTAGCATAGATTGTTGCATGTATCAATGATGTTTAATAACACACACACATGGCACATTGTTTGATGACGTGAACATTGAAAAATAAAGTGTGTGCTTGTGGTCAAAGATTTTAACATGTTATGCGACTGAGAAATGGATAACAAAATCGCAAACAAGAGGGAAACAATCAGCTCAACTGATATCCTGAAGACACCATTCATGCAAGACACCATGTTTGGTGCAAAATAATCGAGATGGAATTATATCCAGGTTTAATGTATGACAGTATCTCGCAATTATTATTTGAAAACACATTCACTTGAGAGTTAAGTGATAATTTTTTTCACCAGCTTGGGTTACAAAAGTATCATTACTATTTACCTGCAATGCTCCTCTATATTAATTGTAATTACAGCTGCCATGCACACAGAAGCCCTGGTGATGAATAAACACAACTGGCAGCAAAGAGGTTAATTCCTTCTTTAAACCTACCAACAGGACATCAAATACAAAAGGTTATTTTTATTACAAAGCAAGCCGATCTCAGATGCAGACTTTAGTTACTTTTTTCGTAAAGAATATCAATACAAAGGTTATTTTATTGCAAACCATGCTGACTTTGGAAACCGACTAAGGATTCTTTGAAGTGAGTTGACTTTTTATAAATATATGACAGCCAAGATATGGAAGCAAACTTTTATTCCTTTTTGTGAAGGCCAGAAGAGAAGCACATGATTTTGCAAACGAGAAGGAAATAAGCAACTGATATTTTGAAGACAGGTGCCTATCATGCAAGACAAGGTCCCTGGTGCAAAATAACCAAGATTGAATTATATCCAGGTCTGCTGAATGAGATGCCAAGCACACAGAAGTCCTGGTAGTGAATAAACACAACTGGCAGTAAGAAGTAAACTTCTTCTTTGAACATAACGACAGGACATCAAAGACAAAGGTTATTTTTATCACAAAGCAAGCTGACCTCGAAAACTGACTTTGGACCATGAAGTCAGATTTTTTGGCAGTGCATGCTTAAAACGACAGGATAAGTTTGCTGAACATGTCATAATTTAGCCCAAAATTCCCGGGATTGTCATGTTATTGTGTCCATCTTATTTCGGCATTTGCGTGCTTTTTGTCGAACTTGTAATGACTATGAAGTTG